>BCHY01000004.1:3598766-3924988 GCA_001599775.1 Exophiala alcalophila | reverse complement strand
GTGGATTGTGGATTGTGGATTGTGGATTGTGGATTGTGGATTGTGGATTGTGGATTGTGGATTGTGGATTGTGGATTGTGGATTGTGGATTGTGGCCGCTGGAGACCACTATATACAGTACACTGACCACATTAACCTCACCTAACCCTCCCCCACACTGGGAAGGAAAAGCTGTGGAGTAAAGTACTCGTAGGTAACATTTGTTAAGGAGGAGTTGCCCTGTGCCCGATTCCCTGGGGTTCTGGAACGCTCTCAGAATCTAAATTGAGATCGGAAAGTAATCCGAGCTCCACTCTTTGAGAGTCTGGACTCGTGACTTGTCAGTATGTAGTATTTTACAGCAAGTGGACTATCTGGGATTGGTCGGTTGACTAGTAGATGGTGGAGAGTGAGTGGATCCCCAGGTTTACTCGTACTCGTAGATAGCTACATGTATAAATAGGTCTATAGTACTCACGTGACGGGTACTAGATACATGGTGGGGAGTAAGATCATTGGTGGATACAATTCCGGACGAACTTGGGAATGGAGCCGGAACCGGAACCGGAACCGGAGTTGCCCTTACAAGTGAGTACTGTAGGAATAGGGATCGATTCATCCGGACCCGAAACAGTCTCGACTCTATGCCTGCCTGCTGGGAATCTGGGAATCGGGGAATCGATTGATTGACTTCTTAGAATTCTTGCCCCGACGGGGTGGCTAGGCAAGCACGTATGTTCGAGTGTTAGGCATTCAAATTTCGGGTTGAAGATGACGAGGAGAGGTAGAAGAGATGAAGACCAAAGAAATTCGTAAGACTTTTATTTCGATGAAAGCATGTCTATCTTTTAATGGCTAACTATGGGGCCAGCAGTAGAAAGCCAGAACCATTTCGTTAAAAGTGAACTCCGACTCCAGCGGGTGGTCCTGGATGTGTGGTCATTGGGTAGATGATAAAGCGTTGAATATTTTGGAGGAGGGAGGGCGCGTCCTCTACAGATGGCATCCCTGGATGATGACGGGAGTAGGGACCGTGGCCCCGTCGTTCAAGTCCAACTTCATGTTTCCCTGGGCGTCGGTCTTAGCGTTGGAGTCGCAGATGGTCTTGACGAGCTCGATGGCGGCCGAGTCGTACTTTTCGCCGCGCAGGTAGTTGGCGCGCTCGGTAGCGTCGGAGAAGAAGGTGCAGATGTTTTCCGGGGCGCCCTCGGCCTCAGAGCCGTTGCTGTTGAAGAGCGTCATCTTGCTCACGGTCACCTTGGAGTTGCAGTCGACGTCGAACTGGTAGACGGCGGGTTGGCAGACCTGGCCGTACGAGATCGTCCAGGTGTCGGTGATGCTCTGGGTCTTGGATTCCGATGAGCTCCAGCCTCCGCTGAACTCGCCGCTGATGGTCACCTCGGCCGTGAAGATGCCGGCCTTGCCGCTGCCCTTCACCGACGTTCCGATCTTGTAGCCGTAGTTGCTGGTCTGGGTCAGCGATGACGACAATGTCACCGCCTTGGTGCATTCTGCTATGGTCAGCCTGGTACACCGCAAAGGTTGGAGGATGAACTCACTGTCTCCGGAGTTGCAGTACCATCTCGGAAGGGAAGAAATCAGCTGCGGGTCCGAGATTTGGCACGAATTGATCTCGGTCGTATAGTCAATTCCGACATACGGGCCATCGCCCCTGGGGATCTTCGCTCCGTTCTTCAAGGCCTGGGCAGTGGCGGGGTTCTCGAGCTTCTCGCGGTACTGGAGCGCATAGTCGTACACGTCCATGACATCGACGCCCACGCCCAGTCCAGAACCGGATGCGCCGACCAGTTCTCCGTTGATTCGGAGCGTTTCTGACAATGGCGCCAGTGTGTAAGTCGTGTTTGCTGCATCGTATTGTCGCGGGAGCATCTTCCCGGCTGGCATCGCTGAGGCGACTCCAGCAGTGAGCATGACCAGGGAGAGAAGCATGTTGGGCATGTTGGGCGAAGGGGTATGATGAAAAAAGGTTGAAGTGTTGGAAAGAAGATTAAGATTGAGAAGTTGGATGTTTGATGAGTTGTTGTGATGTTGTGATGTTGAGTTGTTGTGGTTGATTGATTGATTGATCTATCTTCGACTTGGATGATCAACTTGCCTCTATTTATCAATCGTCCAACGTCTGAAACTGAAGACATAAACACACCATCGAGCAAATTTTGATAACCTGGAATGCAACTCAAGTCCATCTTGTCCCACCTGATCTATGCCAAAAGAGTATTCACAGTCGCCCGAATAGGCCATATCCTCTAGAATGGTTAGACTTGCTTCTTCGACAGTACAACGTGGGGATTGTACCCGCTACCGTTAGCCGACCCACATGTCGAACCAATGCAACTCGGAAAAAGTTCTCGGCCAATGGAAGAGGTAAACAGTCAAGCTTATTGGGTCTTCCCGGTATTCCCGGTACGTGCACGGACGATTGGTACCGTCGCAGTATGATCGCTGGTACCACATACAGACAAATGCCAAGTTTGGCAACTCCACTCCTGTTGTCCTCAATGTGACGGACGATTCTTCATCATACTACTCTATATTCTTAGATAGGCAATAGTTAGTTGATGGAAGTTGTTTGATCAGAAGATCTATGAAAATTTCTTCTTTTCGGAGAGCATAAAGGGACCAGCCGAACCTCTCGTTGAACAGGACTTTACTCTCCATCATCATCACAAACAACAAGACAGAATCACATCTATCACATCAAACATTATCTACCTACTTCTTTCAAATATATTCCTTACCAAAACCCTTCAACTCCAACCACCAAACAAAAATGAAGTTCTCTATCAACATCGGCCTCTTCGCCCTTGCGGCAACTTTCCAGACCATCGCCGCCGCCCCATTCGCGGTGTCCAACCAAACCAGCACCGACACCACCTCGATCGATGAGTCCGATCCCGTCGGCAGCGGCCTTGGAACGCCTGTTATTGCGCACGGCTGCAAATGCTACTACTGGAAGTCGGCGGCGGAGGGAAACTACGGAAACAAGGTGATCAAAGTCAAGTGCGAAACGGTGGGCAAGGGTGTCCAGGTGCGCGGCCTCTCCCCCAAGATCGGCTACACGCAGCCCATCTTCGAGGCCGGCCAGACGGTCCAGACTCCCGCCTTCCAGGAATGGGTGACGGACCTCACGGACTTCCGCCTCGTCTACATGCCGTCCGGACGCGTCGCCGACATGGGCGACTGCGTGGCCACGCTCAAGACCGAGGAGCACACCATCAAAAACGACTACTGGGTGTCGATGACCTGCACCAACATCACGCCGGGCCTCAAGGCCTGGGCTCAGCTGGAGTGCTTAACAGGAGACGAGCTTACCACCGCCATCTCCCAGCCGGGAACGGTCGAGTCCGACAAGTCCGAGTGCTGGCTCTCGAGCCCCGATGTGCGCGTCATGTGGGGACTGACGGACTAAGATCGATAAAGCCAGAAGTCATGAAAGTCAAAAGGGTCGGAGTTTTCAAGGGCGTTGGGTCGGGAGTCGCAAAGGACTTCCCCAATGGTCTTTGCCCCACGGGGCGGGTGATGGGTTGGGCTTACTACACAGTTACATACATAGACAATCCAATCAAAAGCGATGATTTATGCCAAAAGCCAAGTAAAAAAGAAAGTCCATCTCATCATGTGTCCAGAGTACAGACCTACAGACATACCTAAGGTATGAGTGATTGCTAACAAAATCACCCGGGGGTGGAGTTCGCTAGTATAGATCCATTATCCATGCATGCCCAGTCCAGTCCCCCGCCTGCATAGAATAGAAATCCGAATACCCCCAATACATAGCGTCCTTTTTAGCTGTATTTTTCAAAAGATTGGCGGCTCATCCGCTAGAGCCCGATTTGTCCATTTAAGCCCATTTGGGCTTAGCGTATTCCTCGTTTCTACCCAAGTATAACTTTTTTGGTACCGATATAGAGGCCACGTGCAAGGTCACGTGTTGTGAACTGTCCACTTTCCGCTGCCGAACACCACGTGCTGCTGCTGCCAGGAGAATAGAGCTGCCTGGGTCCGTTAGGACGAGTAGTAGTACTAGTAGTACTCCGCACCCCGAGAGCTACTCGAGTACGCTCTAGAACGCATCTACTGGCCTGCTACGAGCCCAGATGGCATCTGTGCGTCCGGCGGAACACGTGCAAGGGAAACGAAGGATGGGTCGAGGGAGTCGATTACTCAGTCCTCCGTTCAGAGGTCACAGGCCAGGATTTCCTCCTGAGAGAGGACAACGTAGCCGAGTTCTCGCGGCTTCTTTCGTCGATCAGGATCCACCAAATCCGAAAAAAAGAGATCTCTCACATACGCAAGGAGGAGGCCATTGAAACTCAAACCCGGAAACGTTTGCGGAATCCTTGACAGGAGAGGACAAAAACAGAGGCGGTAGGAGATGGAATGATAAGTTTTCATTGTATTTCCCTCATGTAGCCGGCAGTGTGGTCCCGTCCCAATGGGAACAGCACCACAGCACCTTTGCGTCGAAAACTGAAGATCGGCCTCGTGTGGTAGTCTCACCAGGGATGACGACCATGATAGCAGGGGCACCGGTTGCCTGAACCGTGTATCCCTGACTATACCGGTGTCGTTCGCTGCTCATCATCGTTTCCCCTCAACACCCACAGAGAATGTCTAGTTTATCTCCTATGCGCATTCCCAAAGAGCGTGCAGGTGTATTCATTCCATGCGTGCAATGCCGAAAATGATGCCGTCGCTTTCTGGGTAGATGAGATCCAGGCCACGAGGTCAGAGCTTGTGAAGTGCGTATAGAGTTAATAAATCGACGCTCCCGAAATCAATAGTTTTTGTACAAAGATTCAAATGCGTCAATGTCTCAGGCGATGTGAGCTCCGTCGTTCGCTCTGATCATCAAGTGCATGGTGAAGCGATCGTTTCTTCGGTCGAGCCGGCCCCAGTCGTCCACCGGAGTCGAATGACTGTACAGGCGAATAGAGTCGACGAACGTGGTTTGAGGAATTGTATGCGCGTCTAATTCTTCTTTCTGGGTCCCGATATTAATGGGTATAAGCGCCCGATGTGGTAGTTAATGGTGGATTTGCCCTTTGGCGGAGGTTTCTGCGGCACACACGTGGTTAGTTGATAGATCGCTGATTGACAGAAGATCGGAACCAAGAAAGAATTCGGGAGCCATCGATCGAGAGAACATACAGGTTTATCCATGCATTCTCGCAAAGCTTTCTCGAGTTGGCCGCATCCTCCTGACGCAGCCCCGGCAGCCCAGCAGTCTGTTGGAGGAAGTCGTCAGCATTCAGAGCATATGAAGGTAAAGAGAGACCGGGGTGTCCAAGTGTGCAGAGCTGCGCGTAGCATCGGTCTCATCTTTGGTCGAAGAAGAAAGCACCGGGGCTGATGTCGACGCAGCGAAAAAACGTTTCCACCTCTTTCTTCGCGGAAGCTCTCGCAATGAGGATTCACACGTACTCAGCATAGCACTCATAGGCCCAATGCAAGGATTCGCCTCTTGCTTGTCCGGGTGTCTGATCTTTAATCTTGCAACAGTCTGCAAGCGCACAGGGTTTATGGCCGTCGAGGCACCTCGTGGAGGCATCTTGGGATCGAGTGCGCCGCGGGCAGCGGTCAGGGCGATGGGCCGAGGAGGTGACGGAGGAAGCCAATGGAGGTTGCCGGGAGGGAGGGGTTTCGTATAGCGCGAGATTCGTGGCGACAGTGGTTATGTGCTTCCCTGATTCATGAATCTGAAGTCATCGACGAGAACTTTGTGTTACTGTTAAAGATCCAATCGAGCAATGTGCTTAAAATTGCGTTACTGAAACTACAGCCCGCGGTATGCCAAGTCTACGGTGCAGTATATAGAGACGTACTACCAAGGCTCTTCAGCCTTGACAGGAAGAGTCACACTCAGCCTTGCAAAGGCCCGACAAAGGACTGTGTTCTTGTTTCTTCAGCACCACACCTGCCCACCAGATACGGTGCTCAGAAATTCATTCCGTGAGTCGCTAAATACTAAAATACATGAAGTAGCCTTATTGGATAAGGCATTGGTAGACAAAACTATGACGTCCAAAAACGAAGATGCTCGACATATAGATGTCATCTGAAGATCTCGTCAAACGTGGTGTTTCGTCTAGGAGGAGGCGCTTGCATTTGCCCGGCTTCACTGCCAGGTAAAGGTTCTGAAAATCCTCCATATGATGCATTGCCTTGGTTGAAAGCCGGGCCCATGTATCCATCCGACAGCATCAGTCGGTCAGGATCATTACAGAAAGCCTCGAATGTGGTATCATCCGCAAACCCAAAATCCCTCAGCCCCTGCGATCGATCCACGGTCCATTGCGTGGTGTCGAGTTGGGCCATTTCATGAAACAAGGCGTCAATTTCATCGCCATCGAAGCTCGGTGTTGTGGCTGTCCCGACGGGGGCACTTCTTTTTCTGACCAACTCAGAGCCAATAATGGGTTCAGGGATGTCGATATTCATCGCCCCGTAGTCGGCCGACGTGGAGTCAATTCTTTGCGGATACTCAACTGCACCGCTGTACTGCGAAATATCCTGGAACTGAAAGCTTGTCGGCTCTCTTGAGTTGCTTCCAGCGTCCTCGAACGCCCTTTGGCCACTTTGAGCGGGCCAGAAATTGGTCTCTGGCGACGAGAAAGGAAGAGAATTACCGGTATTCAGGCCGGGGCCTTGGGCAGAGAGTCCGCTAGTCTCTGAAAGTGGCAGTGTCCCTTTGTTGAGATTTTCGAATGCGAGGAGGCTGAATTCTGGCCAGATCATTGCCAACTTCGACTGGACTTGATTGAATCTTTCGAGAAACAAGGCTTGGCTGTCACCGGACGCCAAAGCTCTTTCCACTCCGGGTTTGATTGTATGGCAGAGCGCTGCGAGAATAGAGGGTATGCCACCCTTGTCAGGGGCGTTCCAGGAGCTTTCAAAGATTTCCAGAGTCTCCAGGAGATTCCATCTCGGATCTTCTCGAACAACATTACTCATGGCCGAGGCCTTGGCAAGCGTTGCAAGATGGCATGCTTGCAGAATCATTTGGTGAGGAGGGCGTTGTTCCATATCCATGACATTGAAAGGATATGTCTCCGCCAAAGCATGCAGCTCGCCGGCGGACAACGGGGCTAAGGGCGATTCTGCTGCACCTTGAGAAGGTGCATTGACCATCGCACTATTTGCAATCATGCAAATCTCCGTCAATCGATTGAAACAGCTTATAACGAAAGCCGGTTCTCGATCCTGAGAGAAATCTCGTCCAGCCGCGCTCCACGGCTCCCATTCTTCGTGACCATCCTCGTCGAGAAGTCGGGCATTCTTCATATAAGCGCTCTGAAGGTGTGGCGGCCTCCTTAGTCGCATAGAGATGATGGTATCCAAGACAAAGGATCCTTGCAAAAGCGCCGCCCACTTCTGTTGCTTCTCGCCACTCATGTCGAAGCTTGCGGTTGCGCCATGATGCCGTCTGTTGTCCGGTAACTGAAAGCCCACGCTCTCCTTTTTATGATCTTGCATGGAATCCAGTCGGTCTAGCAAGGCTCGGACAGCAAACCCGACCAAAATCCAGGCAGATGTCCATTCACCAAGCCCAATGTCAAGGAGGACGAGGAGAAGAAGTGCTTGGATGTGGCCGACCGCAAATGGACCAGTCTCCGGTGGAATCATCTGCCTTGCCATCGTGCGCATCTCGGCAACAGTGTATCGGGGCGCAGAGCTTGCTGGTGACAGCAGCGTTTGTTGCTGGGAGTAGGCACAGATAGCCCACATATATGCCAGATCAGCAGGCTCAGGCTGGGCACGTTTCTGGGACCTCGTGTATTCATAAAACTTCTTGAGCGTGTAGGGTCTGTCCAGGATTGGAAACCAGCAATGAGTGTAGGTGAAATAGTGGTTCAATAAGTTTGATGCCGAAGGCGGCAGTGTCGTCGACTGAGGGCTCAAAGGGTCGAGTGTGGGCGCGGGCAACAGCCGCCCGGTGGAATATGTCGTACTCCACGTGGGCTGGTAGGCAATTGAATCCTTGTCTCTGACGATTGGATTGACCTCGTAATCGGCGGTGAGTGGCTGCGGATCGCCTGGGGGATCGTGCAATGATTGACTGGTCTCATTATCTTCGTCTCTATCTCTCTTCCTTTTCAGGTCCTTTGAGAGATTCTGGTCCATGCGTGACAGCAGCTTTTCCAACTCCCCAAGGACACTGGAGTCCTTCCATGATGCGTGGAGAGCCTCCCCAAGTTTGTCATGATTCCAAATTCGAAGCAGCTCTTCCTCATTGTCATTCACCACACGCCTCACGGTATCGTCAAGACCATGGACCTTTTGTAGCATCACCGCCCATAGTTTCTCCAGGCCTCGCACGTAGCCTTCGGGAAGGCCCCTCTTCTTACTTCCCGCCACATAGAGGCATGGCTGACCCGCGCTGAGACAGTTTGAGCAATGGGGTTGTTTGCCATCGCATCGATCTTTCCTCGTCCTACATCTCGTACAGGCTCGGGACACGCGGGCACGAGACCGTCTCGAAGCTTCGTCCTCGTCGCTGGTTCGGGCTGTTCCTCGGTCCGCGTCTGCATTACGTGTAGCCATCACAGGAAGGCAGAAGCGAGCAGGCCATTTTCAAAGAACGGGCTGCTCGAGAGGTCTGAACAGGACCTGGCAGAGGTTGTGGAGGCCCGCGTCATGGCACTGGACCAGTAGAGGGGGCCGCCGACGAGAGAGGTGTGAGGAAGTGAGTCGAGGTAAGATGGGCTGAGGCGAGGAGAGAAGCTTGGTTTGAATATAGGGCCAATGTTGCTTAGGTTGGGCTTAACATGGACCATGGTTTGGGTTGCATTGCACGCACTTGCCAGAGTCCAGTTCGGATGCTGCACCTGCGCCTGCACCCACCTGCTTCCTGCGGGGGGCAGCCAGTGCCCAGAACTGCTGGCACTAGCATTACGTGATCGTAAGTGCGGAGGGACGAGAAACTCCGCCTGTCTGCGCTTCGGCTGTCTCAAGCGGGATTGATCGAACCTCCAGCCTCCTCCTCGCCGTCTCCCACCACCCGTAACCTTCGTGACGAGCAATGCCCCAGGTTCTTCCCCAAATGTTCCTATGGATGCCATGTTGTCGAGCTAACCGACGCCGTTCCTCCTTCGAATAAGCCTTGAATGGCACCGGCCACTTCCTCCCTTTCCGACCATTGATTCCAAGTCTCACTCCCTCCTGTCCTCGAAGGGACGGCAAGCTCCAGCGATATGGCAACTTAGCTCACGATGGACGGCGGAAGTAGAGCTATCCGGCTGGACGAAAATGCATTTCACGGGCCTTCCTCTCGCCGCCAGTCAAGGCCTCCAGGATCCGGGGCTGCCTCGTCTCGTCAATCCAGCAATGGGCCTTCAGAGAGACGAGGACAGGATACCCTCGTTGAATCGTCAGCCGGGCAAGCAACCCCGACTCGTTCTGTAAGAACGCCAGCGGCTGATGGCTCAGGGGGCCGTCTGTTCCATCCAGATGCTTCGCTTGTCTTGGTGGGCATCCGCGCCTCGGGAAAGAGGTCCTTGGGCTTCATTGCTGCGACTGCTCTTGGACGGAGATTCGTCACTGAGGACCACTACTTCCAGACGATCAATGGCCTCTCGAGACAAGACTACCTAAAAGTCCATGGAAGCGAGCAGTTCCACAAACAGGACATCGAGACCTCCAAACGCATGTTGGAGGACAACAAATACCGATGTGTCATTGATTGCGGCCTGGGGAGCCTCACGAGTAGTCTTCAAGACTATTTAAGACGGTACAGCCAGACCAATCCCGTCGTCTTCGTCCTCAGGGATATGGATGAGATCAAGACCATTCTCAGTCTCGACGATCGCGCTGCCAAAATGCTGGACAACGGCAATTCGACTCACAGAAGGTGTTCCAACTTCGAGTTTTACAACCTGGAGGATGACTCAACCAACGTACTAGCGGATTCAGATGTAGCGGATCGAGCATCGCCCATCTATTCTTTCAAGCTCAGGAGTGCTCAGGCTGATTTTTCCGCTTTTGTGCGATTCATTACTGGAGGTCAGACGTCCGATCCGACGCTGCTATCTCCATTCTCCCTGGATGGTCCTGTCGAACTTCGGGCGTATACGCACGCGCTGCGCATCAGCCTCTCTAGATTCATGGAGGGCAATGTCGACTTTTCCGCACTCGAAGCTGGTGGTGATGTATTGGAAATCTACGTTGACCGGTGGCAGTCAGCCGCTGTGAGGTCCCTCAGCAAAATGGTGGCAATGGCAAGAAGATCACTCAGAGTTCCTATCTTGCTGGCAGCAAGCCGAAGACTCCCTGGCGCCTCGCCGACAGAAACCTATATGACGGTCCTGTTACAAGGACTTCGGCTCGCAGTTGAGTATTTGTCCGTGGATCTTGATCTGGAAGACAGCCAGATATCTCACCTCAGAGCCATGAAGGGTCATACCAAGCTCATCGGCAGTTATCTCAATAATTCTTCTGACGAGAAAGGCTGGAAAGATGCAAAAATGAAGATGATGTACAACAGAGCAATCAGCCAGAAATGCGATATGGTTCGTCTTCGGATCGTCCCAACGACGCGAGTTGAAAATGAGACGGTAACCTGGTTTACCCAGGAGTTGGACCACCTTCCAGGGCCTCGACTTGCCACAATCGCATACAACGTCGGATCCCTAGGGCGAACATCACAAGTCTTGAACCCGGTCCTAACCTCGGTGACGCATCCCTTGCTCCACGAGGTTGGAGGGAATAGTGAAAATGTCTTCCAGCCGCTGCTATCCTCCAGAGACATTGTCAGCGCACTTTTCGACAGCTTCGTCTTTGATCCTCTCAACTTTTATATCGTGGGAGGAAACGTTTCCGCCTCGTTGTCACCAGCAATGCACAATGCGGCCTACAAATTTCTCGGCCTTAAGCACCACTACAGGACCAAAAACATCTCTTCATGGGCCGATATCGAAGATCTAGCAAAAGATGACGCTTTGGGAGGGTTGAGCATTGTACAGCCGTACAAAGTGAAGGTTGTATCGAGCTTGCAATCACTGAGTGGGCACGCAAAAGCCATCGGAGCAGTCAACACGCTGATACCCCTGCGAGCCAACTCCGCAGGCGCGGTCCCTCCTTTACACGTTCAAGCTCGTGAGAGAAACCGATTGGGTAAAATTGTTGGATGGTTTGGAGAGAATACCGATTTCATTGGGATCATGAATTGCGTGAGCAGAAGCCTATCTCCACGGAATGCCATACATCCAAAGACTACCAGCCTAGTGATCGGAGCTGGTGGCATGGCACGAGCTGCAGTGTATGCCATGCTGCAGCTGGGCTGTAAAAATATCTTTGTGTACAACAGAACACCTGCCAACACAAAAGCTCTCGCGGACTATTTCAATGCTTGGGCTAACACTCAGACAAATGGACACGCTGCGACGACTGCTTTACAGGAGCCGGTCAAAGTTCTCGAGTCTATCGCCAGCCCTTGGCCTGAAAATGCGGCACTTCCGACAGTCATTGTGTCTTGTGTCACGCATGAATTCCTTGATGGCAATTCCGGTGCAGACTTCGAGCTACCAGAGCCTTGGATGCAGTCGCAAAGTGGGGGCGTTGTCGTCGAGATGGCCTACATAGCGAGGGAGACCCCATTGATTCGACAAATGAAACGCTATCGGGAGGTTTCCCCGGGACCTTGGGTCGTCATCCATGGCATTGACACTCTGATTGAGCAAGCCATTGCTCAATTCGAATCCATGACGGGCAGGAAGGCACCCAAGCGTTGCATGGCCGAGACCGTTTACGCAGCGATCGAGACCAACGCTTCGTATTTGATTGATGGCGCACAGTATTTCAGGTAACCGCATCGTTTCTGCCTGTGGTGGTCATTAAGTTCATTCATATGTCTATCAATACAGACTGTGAAGGGCTTTTTTGGATTGACCTAAACACCTCTCAATGCGAAGAGGCCATCAGGGTCCGCACCGTTGTCCGCGCTACATCGCGGAGCTTGTCATCGATCTGAATACCGGTCCATAGATTTGCCTGGGCCAGACCTTGACCGATCATGGCCTCAATTCCTCCAATAACCTGCCAACCAGAACTCAGGGCCAACTTGGAAATCTCTGTATCAGGCGACGGGTGATAACACATTTCCAGCAAGGCACCCTTTTCGTTCCCGTTCAACATGATGGAGAGGATCTCTCTGGCTGTCTTTTCGTTCTCCGTCGCCGGAGTGAAGTCTGGGACCGCGCTGACAACGGCACCTGGAGCTGGGACTTGTCTGGCTTGCGCCGTGGTCGACACGTGGATCAAGTGGTCTCCGACTCCTCGAGCTCGACATTCTTGCAGAACCGCTTCCACCTCGCTGGCGTCTCGATTGACGATGTATATAGGCGAACAGCCCATGAATTTTTGCAATGTGTACACAGCTGCTCGACACGTCCCACCTCCTCCAACGACGAGACCGGGCTTGCCTCGATAGGGGGAGCCTTGGACATTTGTGAAAAATGCATCACGGATGCCCAGACAATCAGTGTTCGTCCCGCTGTATATCCTTGAACCGTCAGGGCTGGTCTTGAAACAAATTGTGTTCACGGCTCCGATCGACTTTCCCTCGTCTGTGAGTTCGTCGAGATAGGGGATCACGGCCACCTTGAAAGGCATGGTGACACCGCTACCCATGCACTTCGGGTCACTCTTGAGATGTCTGAGGAATGCTTCCAGATCGGTGGTCTCGCAGAGCATCTGGCCCCATCGCTGTCCGACGGCAGCATATATGGCATGGTGCATTGGCGGAGACTTGGAGTGAGCGATCGGGTAGCCGACGAGGTAGGCGACGCGATCAAGCGAAGAAGTGTCTGGTGTTTGAAATGCTGCCATGTTGAGCGACAACACCAGTGGTTGTTCAGGTTGATTTGGACGAGTCTCAGCAATGATGGCTCAAGAAAGTGTCCATTGAAACCTTGGAGCTGTCCGTCTGGTCACCTGTAAGCAAAGGAAAGCTGCACCCTGCGATGATGGTCTTGCTCAGGATAACCGTTTGTCTCCTTCGACAACACCGGCGCGGTTCGAACTTCGAAGATCTGAATGCAAGTTTCCGATGCAATGACGACGCAAGAACGATTCTCGAATTTAGTTGTTCACGATCCGGGGTTCACTGATCAATCCCCCGCAACCGATGGAGTCGGCAATTGACTTTGATTGAGGAAGCCTGGACCGGGTTCCTCAACAGGATAAGGTCTTTTCCGCCGGTCATTCCGCGCTGGAGGGAAAGAATTGCCCGACTTTTTACTGGCTGGCAATGTGACCCTCCACTTCCAGACATCCTCAATTCCTTGAACCTTGCTTGCCCTGCCCTCCACAATTCAGCTCCGGCCACGAAGCCAAAGAGGCAAAGACCTCCGGGATGGCGGAAGCACCGGCGGAGAAATTTTCAGTCGAGGCCCCGGAAAAGGCACGACAGAGGGCGGAGTTGATGACCAGGTTACGACCAACTGGGGCAAAACTCTTGCCCCATGGTCGTGTTGTATGCTTTGGACCTTGGATCCAGATCACCGGCGCACAACACCCTCCCCGCCGTCGTCTGGATACATATACTCCGCTCGTCGCCGTCGTTCCCCAGAGTCTCTCATCTTTCTCCAGATCAGATCATCCTCCTCCTTCAATAACCCCACAAACTATCAGCCACCATGGGTCTCCTTGATCTCGTCGAAGATCGGCCAACACCAAAATGTGTATACAACTGGAGAGTCTACTTGTCGGCAGCAGTGGCTGGCTCCGCCGCCATGATGATCGGATATGATTCCGCCTTCATTGGTGGCACTCTCGCACTCCCTTCCTTCAGAGAGGAATTCGGCTTTGGAAAGATGGAAAAGTCACATGTCAACCTCCTTACCGCCAATATCGTCTCTTGCTACCAAGCTGGTGCATTCTTCGGAGCCTTCCTCGCCTACCCAGCCGGCCATTTCCTCGGTCGCAGAATTGGCCTCCTCCTGTGCGCAACTGTCTTCTGCCTTGGCGCCGGTCTGATGCTGGGTGCCGACGCGGCACGTGGTCTCGGTCTCATTTATGCTGGCCGCGTCCTCGCCGGCATTGGAATCGGCGGAGCATCAAATCTTTCGCCTATATACTGTTCTGAAGTCGCTCCTCCTGCAATTCGAGGCCGTTTAGTCGGTATCTATGAATTATGCTGGCAAATAGGCGGCCTCACAGGTTTCTGGATCAATTACGGTGTTGCAGAGACGATGGCTCCATCGCACGAGCAGTGGATCATTCCCTTTGCCGTCCAGTTGGTTCCCGCTGGCATCCTTTTTGCGGGTACTTTCTTCATCAAGGAATCGCCGAGATGGCTCTTCTCTCGGGCACGACGTGAACAGGGGATCAAGAATCTATGTTGGCTTCGAAATCTGCCAGCGGACGATATTTACATGCAAGAAGAAATTTTTGCCATTGACAACGCGCTCGAACAGCAGCGAGCAACGATTGGGATGGGTTTTTGGCAACCTTTCCGCGCTGTCATTCACGACCGCAAAGTCACGTACCGCTTCCTTCTCGGAGGGTCCCTCTTCCTCTGGCAGAACGCGACCGGAATTAACGCCATCAACTACTATTCACCCACCGTGTTCAAGTCCATCGGAATCACCGGCACAAATACTTCACTTCTCACCACCGGAATCTTCGGCGTCATCAAGACCGTCGTTACAATTATCTGGCTCCTCTTGCTCATTGACAAGCTCGGCCGTCGCTCCCTGCTCTTGTACGGTGCTGTCTCTGGCTCCGTCTGCATGTGGTACATCGGCGGCTACATTGCCGTGGCAAAGCCCGCCCAGAACGTCAGCGACACTCTCTCCTCTGGGGGCATCAGCGCCATGGCATTCTTCTATCTCTGGACCATCTGCTACACTCCCTCATGGAACGGCACCCCGTGGGTCCTCAATTCTGAGATGTTTGACCAGAATGTGCGTACCCTGGCACAGGCTTTTGCGGCAGCCAATAATTGGTTTTGGAACTTTATCATTGCTCGGTAAGCTATTGAGCGCCTCTCTCTGACTATGAAGAACAGTACTAATGAATTTTCCTCAACAGATTCACCCCTCAAATGTTCGCGAGCATGGGCTTCGGTGTCTACTTCTTCTTCGCCTCCCTGATGCTGTGCGCCGCAGTCTTCGTCTACTTCCTCGTTCCCGAGACCAAGGGCATCCCGCTGGAAGCCATGGACCACCTGTTCAGCGGGGAGTATCCAGCGCGTCGGGCTCACGCGAATGTTCTCGCACTACTGCGCGCCGAGGAGCGCGACTTCCGCCGTCAGAGCATCGGCGAGAAGGACGTGGTGGAGGAGAGGGAAGTTGCAGTGGAAAAAGTGTAAAGAGGCGTACTTTTGAAGTCATCGGGCTTGTTATGAAAATGAAAATGAAAATGAAAATGAGAACGAGAACGAGAACGAGAACGAGGGCGAAATTTGATCTACTATCGACTTATGATGGGAACGGCCGCGAAGGAGCAGCCAGGGCCTAGATGACATGACCGTGGGGGACAATTTGCATACGATACTACTTGTATTTATGAACATATTCGCCTCTTGCAAATTGCGAACTGCATGTACTGTATATATTGCATGATCATTGGGGAGAAAGAAAGAAACAAAGACTGTTTCAACTTTCAACCCAGAACCTCTCAAGAATCCCAACCCACGGAATTGAGTTGCAAAATTGCAATTTCAGACTGTGCAACAGTTCTTTTCGTTCTGTCTAATTTGTTTTATGCCACGACCTGAAATGATCACGTCGTTGAGGTCTAATGAAAGCAAATGAAGCATTCAAGGTTCTCACGAGGCAACGCGCAAAGGGGATTTCTTCAATCTCCCAAGAAGGGGTTTGTTTGGATCCAGATATTGTGGGAATGTCGTGGGTATTCATCTCCTTCTTCTCTGGCTCGTACAATTCTCCTCCCTCTTTTTCTCATCTCATCTCATCTCAGCCCTCTATAGTGAATACCGTCCGTCCGTAGATCACATGCACTCTTCACCCTAACCCTAGCCGTCGACCTTTGCCTCACCGTCAGCTTCAGCTTCATCCTCAGCATCCCACCTCCGGACCCAAAACTCCAACGCCGCCTCATACCCATAGACGCCCAGACCCATGATAACGCCGACAGCCTTATCGGAGAAATAGCTGTGCGCGCGAAAGGGCTCACGGGCGTGCACGTTGGAGATATGCACTTCGATGAAGGGGAATGATGTGGCGAGAAGGGCGTCTCGTACGGCGACGCTGGTGTGTGTCAAGGCCGCTGGGTTGATTATCACTGCTGTCTTTTGTTTCGTCTGTGCCTTCGACGAGGTGGAGGGCAAGAAATGAGAGTGTAGAAAGTCGAGGATGGCGCCTTCGTGGCTCGATTGGAATGGAATCACTTCGATGTCGAGGGTTTTCCCGCGCTTGGTGATTGTCGATATCACTTGTGCAAGTGTCGTTGAGCCGTAGATCTGTGGTTCGCGGAGGCCTAGGAGGTTCAGGTTTGGACCGTTGATGAGGAGGATTTTGCGGCGTGGACGGGACTGGGTTATGGTGGTGGAGGACATTTTGTCTGTGGGATAGATATCGATATAGGAAATATATATTTCAGAGGGTCTCAGGTCGATGACGGTGATGAAAACAACGCCTCTTCGCTGAGAAGTCACCAGTATGTATGTGATAGATGATAGACAAGAAATGGGATGATCTTTGGAGGGACGAGTAGTATCCAGACACAAAGGACTCGATGCTTCGTGGCAAGTATAGACGCAGCAAAAACAAACCGACCGTGGAGTCTCCGAGTCTCAGAATAGTTCAGTAAGAACGTTTTTACAATTCCCCACTCACTGTCAACCCCAGACATGAAATACTTTGGCCACAGTGTTCGGGGTTTGCAAATGAACACCGTTGGATTGGAATCACAGACTCCCCCCGGATGCCGGAGGGGAGGGAGTTGGAGAGCATTAACGATCATCAAAGATCACCAGTTGGATCGACGTCGGTTTCCCATTCGCTTTGGTGTGGCGACGGCGGGGGGGAGGAACACTGAGTTTGGCGGATGAATCCTTGTCCGACCAACTGGCACCGACGCAGACAGCGCACAGATTCCGAGAATCACTTTTTTCAAGGGACAAGGACACAAAGTCAAAAGTCAGACACAGGTCGGCAGTTGGGCCGTTGATACCCGTGTCAGCGCCGGTCGGGCATGGACGGTCCTCACTCACTGTCATTTTCAGCCTCCAAGGTCACATCCATCCACAGCTTACTGCCCACGTGCGAGTGTTTGACCTCACAGCCTGCTCGTATGTCCGCCGGAGTTTGCAATCCGAAACCATCCATCCATCGGGACGTGGCATGTCGGTAGTCCAGTGACCGCTGACCAGAGGACTCGGGCAGCTAGCTGGACGCGCACTCACGGCTGAAGCGAGCTAGGGAGAGAGAGCAGAGCCCAAGACGTACACAGAGACATCATCCGTCCCGTTTGAGGACTGAGCCTAGCCGTTCGGAACGGCAAGGGATACCCAGCCACAGCCACATATACCGAAACGGCAGAGAGAGATGGCATCGGAAATGAGCGAGCGTCCGGCAAAAGATTCAGACCCGATGTCTTCGTCGTCGTCGGCAGAGGCCAAGCCGGGGACAGGGACGAGCGGCGCGTCCAGCTCCTCGATACCGATACCCGACGCGGAACTGACAGAGATGTACGACTTTGCAATCACACTCGGCCGGGAAGCCGGGCAGATGCTCCTCGACAGCCTCCATGGGCGTCGGCGTGACGGACACTCGACTTCTTTGGCATCGGCATCGAACGGGGGTGATGATGAGACCGATGATCAACCACTAGAAATGCAAGAGAAGCTCAACGCCGTGGACATCGTCACCGCGACGGACACGCTGGTCGAGAACTTCATCCACTCACGCATCAGGGCACGGTACCCGACGCATGAGTTCATCGGCGAGGAGACGTACTCGTCGTCGACCTCGACCACCTCGTCGTCGAAGAAGGAGTACCTCGTGCGCGATGAGACGCCGACGTGGGTCGTCGACCCTCTCGACGGGACCGTCAACTTCACGCACGGGTTCCCGATGTTCTGCGTCAGCGTGGCGCTCGTCCACGGCGGCAGGCCCGTCGTGGGCGTCGTGTGTGCGCCGATGCTGGGCCTCTTGCTCTCCGCGTGTCGTGGCCGGGGGGCCTTCATGCACGAGCGTGACGGTACCCCCACGCAGACGCGGACAAGGCTACCTTTGCTGGGCGACCGCGGCGTCGGGCCCATCCCAGCCTCTGCGCCGCGGGGATGTATCTTCTCGTGCGAATGGGGAAAAGACAGACGCGACACGCCCGACGGCACGGGAAACCTGCAGCGCAAAGTCGACAGCTTCGTGAACATGGCCTCGGAACCGGCGGGACGAGGCGGTCTGGGAGGGATGGTTCACGGCGTGCGCAGTCTGGGCTCCGCGACGCTCGATCTCGCGTACACGGCTATGGGCGTGCTGGACGTCTGGTGGGAAGGCGGCTGTTGGGAGTGGGATGTCGCGGCGGGGATATGTCTGCTCGTCGAGGCTGGTGGGTTGGTTACCACTGCGAATCCGCCCGAGGACTGGGAGACGTGTGTCATTCCGGATGTGAAGTTGGGCGGTAGGTTGTATCTTGCTGTTAGACCGGCGAGGGATGCCTTTGATGGCTCTGAGACGGCGCGGCAGGGCCAGGAGAGGCTGGTTAGGGAGGTGTGGAAGAGGGTTAGGAGTTTGGATTATCATCGGCCTGGGGCGTGAACATCGACGCACTGGTAGAAAAAGACGTTGAATTAAATAAAATAAATAAATTGTTCCTAGGGGGGTATCTAAAATATGTGTTTCGTCCAATTCCTAACGCATGCCGGTTCTATACTTCCTACGCTGTGTGCCATAACTTGATTCCCTAACCATCCCATCCCATCCCATTTCCAAAAACTCCATGTCGTCGCTCATAGTCGCGGGATCGAATACTGTGACGAGACGGAAGTGCCGAGACTCTCTTGCCTGCTGCTGCTCTCCGATCCAGACACAACGCCCGGCGTCGACGACCAGCCCATATACTCGACCAACTTCGCCCACGCGACAGCCCCACGTCGAGCATGATCCTCCGGCACCTCCGGCTCCGGCTGATTCGCGGTGCGCGAGAACAGTTCGAATGAGATGTGGCCCGTATACCCGGCCTCGCAGACGGCCTCGAGGATCTGCAGGGCGGGCAGGTATCCGCGGTGTTCGAAGGGGAAGAGGCGGGCGTTGCGCGACCACGACATCCGTGCCTTCTGCTCCGGTACGTACCACGCGTGGCCTGGCACGAGGGGACCACCATCGGCAACGTCGAGCCGCTCGCCGTCGCAGACCTCCACGTAGAAGACCTTCTCGATGGCGAAGGGCAGTTCGCGACGCAGTTTAGCGATCGATTTTTCCGTGTCCTCGTACGCCGTGGGCGTGAGGCCTGAGGGCGACGCCGGGTCCGCGAAGATTCGGCCGGCCAGGTTGAACGTGTCGATGCAGGTGCCGAAGTTCGGGCGGTTGACTTCGCAGACGATCGACCACGCCGCGTCCCATGTGTCGACGTGCGTGCCCCAGCAGAGCGCCTCGTAGGCGAACCGCGTGGGCGGCGTGCTTTGCAGCCCGATGTCCGCCACCTCTCTCAGATCTGCCACTATTCTGTCCCGGTCGCCTGTACATTGTGACGAGGGGAGGAAGCTGGAGGGGATCTGGATGAGGTCGGTGTGGAGGATTTGGGCGAGGCGGATCCAGAAGTGGAGGGTTTCGATGGCTGCGTCGTGCGACGATGCGTCCAGTCGGCCTTCGTAGTGCATGAAAGGCTGGAGACAGAGGATCTCCAGTCCGTGACGCAGGCAGAGGCTGTGGATGTATTCGGCGGCCGCGATCTGTCTCTCTTGTTCTTCGGTCGACGAGGAGAAGGACGTGCCGGCGGGAGATGCGGGATGTGAGGCTGGTAATGAATCGGCGATGGCCTGGAGGTCTTCAAAGAACAGCTCGATCGCCTGAAAGCCATACTGCTCACACATGTCCAACTTGTGCTCGAGGCTGTGGTGCCATGCTCGGCCCAGCGATTGGGAGGCGATGGTCGGGATGAATCTGGCACCCATGTCTGGCTGGCTCGGAGCCTCGATGATGAACAGGGCAGGAGAGTGAGATAGAGAGATGAGAGAGGCGAATATGGAGGGTTGTTGTCGAAGAGGAAGAGAGGAATAGAAGAGGGAGAGTGTGAGTGGTTTCACAACTCAAGACTCTCAGGAGGTCAATCAATCACTCAGTCAATCAATCCAACCAACAAGATACGAGAAACGCGTTGACGCGCCCGGGAAAGAAAGAGGCACAAGAGCAGTTTAAAGACCAAACGCTCAACTCAAGCGGGACCAACAGGAAAATACCTGTCAAATGTCACTTTGCAACTTCGGTCTCTTGGACGTTTTGGTTTGACCGTTTTTTTCCGCCGACGCTCAGGGCTGATGTCTCTGTCTCTCTGCCAGGGCCCAGGGGACTCGGGGGCGAGAGAATGCTGAGCCGCCTGTCCTGTCAGTGACATGACATGACAATTGACATCTCATATTCATTCATCCGGCCCGAAATTATTCGGCTGTCGGTGCGCCGGCTGCCACGCTCACGAGAACGGGGGCTTCAACAACAGAAACAAAACATTTACTTTACCCGCCGCTCGTTTCGCACTGTGGTGGTCCCAGAAGAGAGGGGAGGAGGTGTCGATGACATCAAAACCGAGCTTCTAGAAGCCTTGTTCCACGGCCCACAGTGGAAGCTTGGATCCAGAAGGGTTTCATCCGAAGTGGAATCCAACCGCCCAGCGGGAAAGATCTTTTCCGCCGTACGAATATAGGGACTCGGTGTCTGGGGCCGGCAATTGGAGGTTGAGTCGGGAATATACATACTAAGTACATACCTGTAGGGCTGAGTTGCGTCGAGTCATTGTGATGGATACTCTACTGTCATAGCCGAGACTACTACTGTATACGTATACTGTGTATAGCCAGTGGTACAAGAATATATACACATTTTCTCCTACTACTAGCATTGGCGCGCGTTATCGAAGCAAAAAGGAAAAGCGCCTGTGCCTGTCTGTGCCTGTGGTGGTGACCCATCCATACACCCATCCACGCACCCACATATCTGTATCTCAAGGATGCGATGTGTTTTCACCGATGAGCTTGTTTCTGCCCAGTTATCCTACCCTCCGTCGGGTACTCATCAACAACACCCCTTACTGCCCAGGGGCAATAAGGAGACCCTTCTTCGCAGCGTCGTGCTCCCATCCACCTGCCAGAGCTTCCGCTCCCGTAGCCGCCGTGTAGTCTTGGATGCGCTTCTCCAGCTCCGGTCGGAAATGGCGGATAAGACCTTGGATAGGCCAGGCAAAGGCTTCGCCCAAAGCTGAGAGAAAATCGTCAGTCCCGATACAAACATCATAGCAGAAGAGCAACACTCACCGCAAATACTGTGACCCTCGACCTGTTTCGTAATCTCTTGCATCATATCGATCTCCCTGGCGCGAGCTTGGCCCTTCTCAAAGCGTTCCATGATCTTTGCTGTCCAGGTGCTTCCCTCTCGACACGGCGTGCACTGTCCACAACTCTCATGCCTGTAGAAGGCGCTCAGTCGAGCAATCATCCTAACCACATCGGTAGATTTGTCCATCACAATCACAGCCGCAGTTCCCAGACCGGATTGGCTGTCCTTGAGGGCGTCAAAGTCCATCAATTGATCATCGCAAACATTTTTGGGCAGAATGGGAGTCGACGAGCCACCGGGAATAACGGCAAGGAGATTGTCCCATCCACCTCGCACGCCGCCGCAGTGTTTCTCAATCAGTTCACGGAGGGGAATCGACATCTCCTCCTCGACGGTGCAGGGGTTGTTCACGTGCCCCGAGATACAGAACAGTTTCGTACCCTGGTTGCGCTCACGTCCGAAGCCAGCGAACCATTTGCCTCCTCGGCGGGCGATGGTCGGGCACACGGCCACGGTTTCCACGTTGGTGACGGTGGAAGGGCAACCGAACAAACCGACAGCAGCAGGGAAAGGAGGCTTCAGACGAGGCTTGCCAGCCTTGCCTTCGAGGGATTCGATCAGGGACGTCTCTTCGCCGCAGACATAAGCACCCATGCCGCGGTGCAGGTAGACGTCAAAATCGTAACCGGTGCCGCAGGCATTCTTGCCAATCAACCCTTCCTTGTACGCCTCTTGAATGGCCCGCTGGAGGACGGTCGCCTCGTGGTAAAACTCGCCGCGAATGTAAATGTAGGCGGCCGTGGCGTTCATGGCCCGACCGACGACCAGACAACCCTCGACCAGCTTGTGCGGGTCCTTACGCATGATCTCGCGATCCTTGCACGTTCCGGGCTCGCCCTCGTCGGCGTTGACCACGAGATACCGCGGCTTCTTGTCGTTCTCCCAACCCTTGAAGTTCATGAATGACTACCAACAAAATCTTCCGTTAGTAATTGTGTCTCCTGCGTGCTTGTTTGCATGCTTTCATGAACCACACAAAAAGCGCAGGCACATATACGCAGGAAGGGGGATCGTACAAATTTCAACCCAGATGGAAACCCTGCACCGCCTCGCCCTCTCAGCCCGGAGGCCTTGATCTCGTTGATCAGCCAGTCATGGCCCTTGAGCACGATCTCCTTTGTCTTGTACCAGTCTCCGTATTTCATCGCACTCTTGAGGTCGGTGCCATGGTGGCCGTACAAGTTCGTGAATATCCTGTCTTGGTCCTTGAGTCCTCCATATCTTCTCTGTTGAGGCTGGCCTTCTTGCACGGTGGCGTAGGATCGGGCTGCGATCGGGGTAGAGGTCGCTCGTGACGGTGATGATACTGATGCTGATGCTGAGACTGTCTTGGTGGCCGCTCGGGCGACGCTCCCGGTGGCCCGCGACCGAACGATCATGGCAGGCGAGATTGTGTTCTAGGAGCAGAGCACTCGCGCGAGGGGCCTGGTGGGAGCTGAGGGAGTGCGAGGCACGATGGCAGTGGAAGGCAATGTGCTGCGGTCTAGGGCGAGTTGATTGATTCTTGCTGTTGCAAGCTTCAATGATCCGTCGATGTCGGTATAACCCATAATCCCCGCGCGATGATTGGCCGGGGAGCTCCATTGCTGCAAAACTCGCTTGGCGGAAAGGTACTGTGCCGTAGCAAAAATACGGTGGACTATATAGATCTACCGTACATTCATCCTCAGCCTTGCGAGGGCCTGATGCTCCATGCATCCAAATCTCCCTGTGAGTCCCTCTAAGCTCATTGCTCGAGATAATGCCCAATTTCTCTCCAACAGATGCAGCAAAATTCTAGATCCCTTTCACCCCGATATCAAGGGTCCCTCTCGCCAGATTCCCAGCTAATAATGTTGCCAGTAGATGACAACGGAGTTTGTGTCCTCTGGCGTAGCACTGCCCTCTGATTGACTTGACGCCAATATACTGCTAGGCACAATCACCTTCTCCTCCTCCATGACGTTCCAACCCCAGCAGATTCTCTCCGGCCTCAGCCACCGCTTGACGCTCAACTCCGCGAGCACCGCGGGGGACATGGCAGCACGCGATGTAAGAAGACCCATCAGCTCCGCAGGTGGTGCTTCGTCGGGACTCCACGGTCCAGGCTGAGGGACATATGCCCATGTCTCCGGATCCAAGGGGTACCATTCACCCAATTGTTTGAGCCACTCAGTGATGCGACGGGGCAGTTTGACGCCGTGCATATACTCACTGTACAGGGCCGAAAGGATGAGGGCGAGACGACTCTTGTCAGAGAAGCTCGTGGAGCCTTCATTAACTCCATTGATGCCTGGCCGGAAGTGGCTTTCCAGGTCGGACAGGAATTTGCGAAGCGATTCGCACAGTTTCGGCGAGAGCATACCGAGCATAGCGTCGGCGCTGAGCAGCTCAAATGGACGGGTCAATCGACTGTGTTGTCCCACCAGCTGCTGCAGATTGTCGAACGCGGACACAGAGAACCGCTCACGGAGGGTATTGAACAGTTCCTCGTTCGTGCACTCCGTGGTTGCTGATGTAAGGATAAAAGTGCACAGGGCCACAGCTGTTTCCACGATATCCAACTGGCTATCGCGGTAGACCTTTGCGTTGCGTTGGTTCGCATTTTGAGGCTCCTGAGCCGGAGTGAGCTGTGCGGGATCGGACCAAGTCAGCCTCGTGACACGGGTTGAACATTCCCTCAATAGCTGGCTCAGTGTCGCGAAGATAATACGACTATCCTCGAACTTCGGATCGTCGGTGAGATAGTGGCTCATCAAGGTCTGTTCCCGTTCAAACATTGTCTGGAGTTCCCGTTCGTTTGCGGAAAGAACCGAGATGCTGTCAAGCAAATCAAAGGAGAAGATGGATGCTTCGAGGCCAGGGGCGGACGTTGAAGTAGGATGTCGGCGATCAAACAGGAAACATCGCCTCTCGGGATCCGATCTTAGGTCGGCCTTCCACGTTCGAGCGATTTCCAGAGGCGATCCAGGGGGGCACCTGAGACTAATCACAACGTGATCGAATGGATTGTTTTGAATTGTGAAGCCGTATGCCAGAAGGAGACCCTCGTTATCCCGTGGGCCGTAGTTGTTGTAGAGCTCCTGGCCGGACTGATACAGCTCCAAGATCTGTAGGCCAACGAAGGTGTATTGGGCCTGCCATTCGACTTCGGCTCCCGGCTTGTGGTTGAGCAGATCGAGGAGGGGGAGAAGAACGGCAAATCGCTCGGAGAAGAGCTTTACCAAGTCATACAAGTCAGGGTCATCGGGCTGGTGGCGTAGACGAGCCAGATCGGCGGGCAGCGTGGCATCTAGGACTTGGGATGTGAAAGAACGACTACCGAATATCGCCGCCGCCCATCGGAACCGTGGCCTAATGAGGCGTCAGCATGGAATTCAATTCCACTCTTCAAGAATTGCGCTCTGAACATACCAGGTGTAGGACCCATTGAGGGCGTTCTGCCAACCCAGTTTCTTCAGCTGGTCCATCCCTTGCTGGAACATCTCCTCCCATCTGCCGAGTTGAGTGGCAATGCCAGCTTTCAGGTTGGTCCCTTCAAGCCATCGCAAATCCGCCTCGTCCGCGAATTGCAAATCTGCGACATCTTCAACGGTGGGAATCGTCGCAATGTACGGCGCCCACCACGATTTCTCTCCCAGCACCAACTGCTCCATCAGGAAGAACGCCTGCAGCGACTCCGGGCGGTTGACCTGAGTGTACAGAAATGGTCTCGGAAATGCGGTCCCATGGTTGGTAAATGGCTTGACCTCCAGCGCATTCAGGATCGAGAGCGTGGCTGGCATGGGACAGCTTGCGACCCGCGTTCCGGAGGCCAGCGTCTCCCCCTCGGTGACAATGGCGTGAAAGCCCTTGCCGGCGCTGAACGCGATCTGCGCTCCAGGATGAAGGTATCCATCGTTGGCTAGAACCCACTTGATGAGACGACGGTGCTTTCCAAAGACGTCGTCGGTTGATGTCGCGGGGGGAGTCTGGGTGGCCATGCGTAGAGCTGGCAGGGGGGTGTCATTTCGTCGTTCAACGACTTCGTGGCCCAACGCCGCATGAGCAGGTTCCATGGTGAGCTGAGAGTCTAAAAAGACTGCTATGTTCGCATTGTCTGGCCGAGTAATCCAGAATAAACCCGCGGTTTGTGGTGATGCCCTCCCATAGGACTAGGAATGCTGTGTGCAAAATGAAAGAACGCCTGAAAAAATTCAAAGTCGCCCACGGTCGGGATTAGTGAGGAAAAAGGGATGCTTCCAAGTGAAAGACTGGACGTTTTATCGAAAATGAAGAACAAATGAGTGACTAGATGAAACCGGCGCTGCAGGAGCGGTTACACGACGCCGTTGAAGTCGTGATGTAGGAGAAAAAGAAGTGTGAAGTGGAAAATGGCGGGTGCGTGCACATGACGGTGATTGGAGTCCTATTCGTTCAGCAGGTTAGGTTTCGTATAAGGACCTTGTATTCACCATTGCTGTTGACGAGGCTGAGTGCTGCATGTGGTTTTGAACAAAGGCCCTCACATAACTACCCGCTTCGATCCCGGATCGCCCCTTGTCTTGTTGTGTAACGAGACAGTAATAGTCTGGGGAGTGCTGGCAGACGGTGAAGCTGTATGGCGACAATGGGCCCGTGAGCGAGAGTCAAGGCGAGACCCTTTGTCCGGGAGTCTCCAATCATAGTGACCGCCGCGAGAGGGCAGGCTGTGAGATGTGGATATGCGCCCACATCGCCACCGAGTCACGGCCAACTCATCATTATCGACGGCGGACGCGGCTGGAAGGGCGTAAAGTGACCAACTGGCTGCCAGCGGACAACTCCTTGTTCGCCGTGGCCGTATCAACGTCGCCGCTCCACAGTCCGATAGGTATGTAAGAAATGAGCCTGGTTGGCATTGCTGCTCGTGACTCCTCCTGCTTCTTGAAAAGCAAAAGCTTCAAGGCCGGTGCTGTGCCTCTCCTGATGTCTAGGGTCTTTCTCAGATCTTGTCAAACTGCCAGACTCCCTTGGAAGACGACTGCCTTACCCAGTATCAGTGACTCTATTCACCTTCGAAGATTGCCGGCCCGGAAAATGACGGTCAACGGGGTCAACGGGGTCAATGGGACCCGTTCCAAGCATGACTTCGCAGCCTTGAAGGTGAATCAGTCCCGGTTGATGGACGCGATTCACACCGGCTGTAAATATGGTGCGGCGCATCGATACGGAGAGTATGTGCCGGCGTCAGAATGCGCACTTGTTGGGCTGCTACTAACCGCTTGACAGCGATCACACCGAGACGGGCATGGCCAGGCTCAGCTTGAACGACGCCGACAAGCAGATCCGAGACTGGTTCACCAGCACGGCCAAGTCGCTCAACTGCACGATCAGCGTGGATCAGATGGGCAATCAGTTTGCCGTCCGACCGGGCAAGAATCCGTCGGCGCCTCCCATCATGATGGGCTCTCATCTCGACACCCAGCCAACGGGTGGGCGGTATGATGGCATCCTGGGCGTCAACGCCGGTCTCGAGGTTCTCAAAGTGCTGCACGACAACAACTTCGAGACCGAGGGAAGCGTCGGCGTGGTCAACTGGACCAACGAAGAGGGTGCCCGGTTCCCGATGATGGCTGTCGCCTCGGGCGTGTGGGCGGACGCCGTCCCCTTGGAGACCGCGTGGAACCTGGCCGAGGTGTCGGCAGGCGAAGATGGCCAGCGGAAAACGATGAAGCAGGAACTCGAGAGGATCGGGTACCTGGGGTCGCAGCCGGCCTCCTATGAGGCCTTCCCGATGGCCTGCCACTTTGAAGTCCATATCGAACAAGGACCGAGTCTGGAGATCGAACAGAGGAGGGTCGGAGTGGTGAAAGGTAAGTCCACTCCACAACCTCAAACAGACGCCGACGGAGCACTGACACGAAACCCATAGGCGTCCAGGCGTTCAAGTGGTTTGAGATCACGGTCAAGGGCCGCGACACGCACGCCGGGACGACGCCGTTCTCGGCGCGGATGGACTCGATGCTGTGCGCGGCGAAACTGATCGTCGAATCGAACAGCATCGCAAAGAACGCCGGCGGCCTCTCGACCACGGGCATCCTGACAGGCGAGCCCGGGTCGATCAACACCATGGCCCACACGGTGACATTCACGCTGGACATCCGGCACACGGAGGACGCGAAGCTGGCGGAGATCGAGAAGGCTTGCCGCGCGGCGTTCACGCGCATCGCGGAGCACGAGAGCGAGAAGGGCTGCACCCTCGAGTGGAAGGAGCTGGTCGACAGTCCCGCCGTGGTGTTCCACGATGACTGCATCGCTGCCGTCGAAGCCAGCGCCGACGAGGTCTGTCGCGACCTGCCCATGACCGCCGCAGACGGCAAGCTGTGGAGGCACATGATCAGCGGCGCCGGCCACGACAGCTGCTATACCAATCGCCGCTGTCCCACGAGCATGATCTTCACGCCGACCAAGGACGGCATCAGCCACAATCCCCGCGAGTATTGCAGTCCCGAAGACTGGTAAGTCGAATGCATGGCGCCGTCTCTGTGTCTCCCTCCTCATATCTGACAAACGAGCACAATCCCTTTGACTGACTCTGCGATGTTTAGTGCGATCGGGACCCAAGTTCTGCTCGGTGCGGTGCTGAGATACGACCGACTGCGAGCCGATCGAGGGGATTTCGCGTGAGCTTGATGTTGATTGTAGATTCTGATGCCGATACTGGCCAGAGCAGAGAACTGCCAAAAGAAAGGGAGAGGGAGTGGGCGGGAAAGAGCGTGAAGGAATGTGCACGAAGAATATGAAAAATGTGATGGTCATACATATGCCGTCAATTGTATCTGTCCGAACTTCGCTCTGTCCGCTGGTGTGGCCGTTGCCGAAATCTGTCTTGAAAACTCCTTTCGCTCGCTATGCTTCCGGAAAACCGCCCGGAAAAAAAATCATGTCCGACTGTTCTTCTGTAGTAGTACACGCGGAGAGCCCTCTAGTCCCCCAAGCCATAAAAATTATCCTCCTTCGCTGAACGTGTCGTCGTATGTTGGGATGCTGGCGAGGAAAATGCTCGAACAAAAGAGATGCACCAGGCTGATTATAATCTCAGCCCGATGCCGTGTCCAAACCGTGATTGTTCCCGTCCAGTCTCTCGACCTCCTTCTTCCACTTCTCAAAGTAGGATCGCATTTCTTCTTCACAATGGCGCGTCTCGCTCTCCCGACACCCTTTCAAATTCACTACCAGATCGCCTTCCCGCCACATGCTGTCGTGCGTACGCGTGACCCCAGTCGACAGATCTCTCGTTGGAGGGCTGGCAAAGTTGTAAGAGTTGATCCGTCGCTGCTCGACCAGCACCAGCTTGGCCAGAATTGTAGGGTGCCATTGAACCAGGTGCTCTAGGGCATGGTTCTCTGCCTTCTGAAAGGCATAGGCGCGGAAGAGCGGGTCAAACCAGGAGTCGAGAAAGAAATGTGCCCAATTGTCCGGTGTGCGCGAACTGAAAGGGGTGTTCCGGAGGATGAAAGAGGTATGTGCCAGATTGTCCATGTCTTGAGACAGGATCAGATGGGTCTTGGAAGGCTTGAGATGGGAGAAAGTGCGAATGACCGAGTCTGGTGGCACCACCGGGATGTCTTTCAGCATGAGTGACTCGAGCGGCTTGAGGACGTGCGATTCGAGGGACAGCGAGGGGTTGGTGATTAACGCGTCCGCAGAGAGCGCCCAAAAGAATGGACTCGACCGATGTTCTGTCAACGCGTGGCGAAGAGCTGGTATCATGGCCCACGACGATGGAGAAGGGTGGACGAGGTCCATGTACGTGCTTATGTTGGTATAGAACGTCTTGTACCCTGTGACTCTGGTTAGACGCGCCAGACGTCAAACGGCCTCGAACTGCATTGCATTGCAACATGCTTACCGTGTCGAGCGGCATAGTCCTCCCGGTTGGTCCTGACTGCTCGCATATATGCGTCGCTCATGCTCCGAGGGTCGAACAGGGTGACAATAACCACCTCCTGACGCCCTTCAATTGCGCCTGCGCCTGCTCCCGCTTCGTTGTCCTCGCCCGCATGGGACGAAAGGGCGAAATTGAGGCATAGGTAGAAGGTCAAAAGCACGAAGACCGCCAGTCCAAACACTTGAATATGTCTCTGGCGTCGTTGGCTTGCGGAGGGCGAGCCGCTGTGACCGTAGGGAGGAGGGTGAAGGGGTCCGCGAGGCGGGAGTGCGAACTGCATGGTCGCCAACTGGCACGAAGGGGAGGAAAGGCGAAGACAAGCCGTCAATCGCTCAGCAGAGAAATCATCATCTGTCTCATAGAACTAAATCGGCCTTGAGAGCGCCATCGCACGTGGATTTGTTGACTGGTGGTAGGCGAGGACAGAGATTCAATATGACTTCAGCCGGTGTCTGGAGGAGCAGTTCGGGCACCGGCGAGACTGGAAGTCCGCAGAGCGCTGGCACTGATTCGCTGGTCACAAGTACCAGGTTCTTCTGTACGAGATACGGACACGGAGTACGGCATACGGAGTACGGATACACTTCGGGCAAACACACCGAAGCGAATACCTGATCGAGCTTCGTGGCTTTGCATTGCACCCAACACCGCAATCAACAATACCATCACCACAAGCATCCCGTCTTCTAATCATTGTTCTTCTCTGGCCACTGACCTCGGCCTCTCAGACGCTTCTCGATATATATTCCATCGCCGTTCCCTCCTAGTGACGGCCCGAGCTGAGCTCGTCAAACATGGCGTCAAATCCCATCACTCTGCAGATTCGCCCTCGAGGTATGTACGCTGGTTGTCTCTCGTTCGCGAGTAATGCTAACCACCATCCAGGGAGACCGATCAAGACCTTGCCTGAGACTGTTGGCCTAGGCCCGAATGCTTCGACTGCCGAGCTGTACTCCGAACTTGCTCGAACAACCAGATTCTCTGTTCACCAACTGCGCGTGACCAAGGGCTCAGATGGCAGCGTGGTGGCCAACTCAAAAGACACATCAGTGCACTCCACTGGCCTCCGTGATCAAAGCACGGTCTATGTGAAAGATCTAGGGACACAGATTGCCTGGCGAACGGTGTTCCTGGTGGAATACGCTGGACCCCTCTTGATCCATCCGCTTCTCCTGGTACTGCAGCCGTACATCTATTCTTCGGCAGCCAAAGATGCCTCGCAGCTCCAGGTTCTTCTGTGTTGGCTGGTATGTCTACACTTTGCGAAGCGAGAGCTAGAAACGCTTTACGTCCACCGGTTCTCGGCTGCAACGATGCCCCTCCGAAACATCTTCAAGAACAGCGCCCATTATTGGCTTGTATCTGGAGTCCTGATGGCCGCCTTTTTCTACACCCCATATTCGGCGGCCGCAAAGGAGCCACAGCCCCTTCTTCTCTACCCCGGACTGGCTCTCTTTGCCGTGGGAGAATTGGCAAATCTCCAGACTCACCTCACCTTGAGAGGTCTTCGAAGTTCGGGAGGCACGGAACGGGGAATCCCGCATGGCTTTCTGTTCGATCTCGTCACATGCCCCAACTACCTGACGGAGGTCATTTCCTGGGTTGGCGTGTATCTTGTGAGCGGTCTGAGCTGGGCAGTGCTCTTCTTCCTTGTTGTGTCGGGCGTCCAGATGGGGTTGTGGGCGAAAAAGAAGGAGCGCAGATACCGCAAGGAGTTTGGCGACAAGTACAAGAAGAAGAGGTTCACGATGCTGCCGGGCATCTGGTAAAATGGGGCGACGCTGCGCAGACAGCTGTGCCAACAGTCTACTCCGAATTGTGCTCAACTACGTTAACATGGACGCTGAACATGCCTGGATCCTGATAGTCTGGAATCTATAGATTTAAGTTACTGCGTCTGGGGTACTGTACTGTAAAATCAACAGTTTTGGCCCCAAGCTTTTGCCCAATCCCAATCCAGGTAGTGTTTATTATTCTGAAAACAGCAAGACACTACAGTGCCCAGGTGTTGTGTAACGCTGAAACTTGAGGCTCGCAAACGAAGGTGCGACTCCCTCCTGTGTTCAAAGCCCGTTCCTTGAGACATCGTCACTGGACGGCTGGCTGAAGAATGCAAACCGGTGAGTACTAAAGGTAAGAAAGAGGCGTCTACTAATTTGCACATTCCTCACTGGCGGTCGCCCAAGTGACTGGCGCCCCAGCTTAATGTGAACTCGCGAGAGCTATCTCTCTACCTTTACGAAGCACTGGGTACTAGTATCTCCTATTTCCTCTGTCACTCAAGCTCCGTCTACTATCCTTGATGCTCGTGGAAGATGGCGCCTATCTTTTCAAGACTGAAGGGTATGCTCCGCATCCCTGAACATGTTGAACCTGACTCAGAGACTGCAGGGTCGCAGAAGCCCAAGCAGGCTGAACCGACCAGGACCCCAAACACCCAATATCAGGCAGTATCCAGCGTGTCCAGTGAATCCAGCGACGCCAGCAGCTCGGTCTCGACGACGGATACCAAGAGGTCCGAACACGTCTTGGAAGCCCTGCGAGCCTTCAACCTCAAGAATATCAAAACCGTTAAGGACGTGGCCTTGCATCAGATCGATGGCGAGCCCATAGATGACACGACCTATCTCATGGAGCGCATCATCCAGCTCGCAGCAGACCTACCCATCGGCAGCAAGACAAGCGACACCCTTACAAATTCGTTTCTCAACCAGCTCTGGACCGATCTCCAGCACCCTCCTCAGTCGTACCTAGGCCAGGACTACATCTATCGCAAGGCCGATGGCTCGAACAACAACATCCGGTGGCCGAACTTGGGCGCCGCTGGACAGCCGTATGCGAGGACAGTCCGCCCCAGAAAGATGCAACCTGTTGCTCGCCCAGACCCAGGAGTGGTCTTCGACAGCCTCCTCGCGCGCAAGACCTTCACTCCACACCCCAATAAGATCTCGAGCGTGCTCTTCTACATGGCCTCAGTCATCATCCATGACATCTTCCACACCAGTCACCAGGACTACAGCATTTCTGAAACATCCTCGTACCTCGATCTCGCTCCGCTTTACGGCAGCTCACAGAAAGAACAGGAGTCGGTGCGAGCAATGCAGGCTGGCAAGCTGAAGCCGGACTGCTTTTCTGACATCAGGATTTTAGGCTTCCCCCCGGGTGTCGGTCTCCTTCTTATCATGTTCAATCGCTTCCACAACCATGTTGCTGAGCACCTGGCCCTCGTGGATGAAGCTGGCCGCTTCTCGAGCATTCTCAACCCTCGTGGCAAGCCAAAGCCTCCTGACGCGGAGAGGCTCTACGATGAGGCACTGTTTCAAACTGCAAGGTTGATAACCACTGGCCTCTATATCAACATCGTTCTGAAAGACTATGTTCGAACGATTCTCAATCTCAACAGGGTCGACAGCCTGTGGAACCTGGATCCGAGATCCGAGGAGGGCAAGGGAATCTTTGGACACTCAATCCCAGAGGCAACCGGGAACTCCGTTTCCGCCGAATTCAACCTGATCTATCGATGGCATGCTTGCATCTCGGAGAAAGACGAACAGTGGACGAAGGATGTCTATACCAAGCTTTTTGGACACTCTTCCTCCTCCTTATCCTTGGGCGAATTTCTCTCCTCACTTAATGGATGGGCAAAGGCTCAGAGCTCGGATCCTTTGCAACGAGAGTTCGCCGGGCTCGAACGACTGCCCAACGGCCAATTTCCCGACGACCGGCTGGCGTCGATTTGGACATCTGCGGTTTCCGACGTTGCTGGAGGCTTTGGCGCACGCCACGTTCCCGATGTGCTCAGGAACGTCGAAATCCTGGGGATCATCCAAAGCCGATCCTGGAATCTGGCCAGCCTGAATGAGTTTCGGGAATATTTCAAACTCCAACCGCACAGGACGTTTGAAGAGATCAACCCCGATCCTGTCATCGCCGAGCAGCTCCGCCATCTCTATGGCCACCCCGACAATGTTGAGATCTATCCGGGTGTGGTCGTAGAAGCAGTCAAGGGTCCCATGGTGCCGGGGAGTGGATTGTGCACCAACTTTACCATATCTCGCGCCATTCTATCCGATGCTGTGTCCCTGGTCAGAGGGGATCGATTCTACACAGTCGACTACACTGCAGCCAACTTGACGAACTGGGGGTTCAACGAGGCAAACTACGACCTCTCCATCGACTCCGGCTGCGTCTTCTACAAGCTGGTGCTCACCGCCTTTCCTAGTCATTATAGCGCCAACTCCATCTATGCCCACTATCCTCTGGTGATGCCTGAGGAGAACAAGGTCATACTGACGCGACTCAAGAAATCTGCCCTCTATGATTTCGACAAGCCCACTGATCTCCTCCCTATTGTTGCGCTGACGTCCTTGGAGGCTTGCAAGACGATTGCCAGCGACACAACCGCATTTCACTCCATGTGGGATGCTCAAGCCTTCTCCCCCGGCTCTGGTCTGCAAGATTTCCAGCAACAAGTGCCACTACTGGCCCAAAAGCTTCAGGCAAACGATGGATTGCGCGCCGCGGCCGCCGTTTTCTACAAGGACATCATTGATAATATGATCAAGTCCAAGGCATATCGGCTTAATGGCAGCCTGCAGGTAGACGTGATCCGCGACGTGTTCAATATCGCCCATGCACGATTCGTCGCCCATCTTTTCTTCCTGCCGCTAGGAAGCACAGCAAAATCACAGGGCACCTATGCCGAATCCGAGATTATCTCTTTGCTTTCAATTGTATTCACTTACGCAAATGCTGAGGATGGACCCTGCCGGCGATTCGAAGTCATGAGGAAGAGGCAGCAGGCCATCCGACAGCTGGCTGAGCGAGTGCAAGACGAGGTTGACCTTGTCGTAATGGGAAAATTCGGTCTCCATTCGCATTCAATGGTGCTGCTGCGAAGCTACGCGGTGCAGGCAGTTCAGGCGCTCTGCAAGAGCGGCATGTCGCACGCCGATGTCGTGTGGTATCAGCTTCTTCCTTTGGCGGCCAGGATTCTCGTCCATCAATCGCGTGTCTTTGCTGAAGGTCTGGACTACCTCCTTGGCGAGGGAAGAGCGCAGCTGGAGGAGCTTCAGCAGATTCCAGACCTCGAGGCCGGCTCCGCGCAGGTGAAAGTACAGGCATTTGTCCGCGAGATCTTCCGTTTGCAACCCACGACACCGATCTTCAGAAAGGCGGCATCATCTGTCACTGTTGTTGACGGAGGTGGTGAAGTCCACATCTCACCTAGGCAGACGGTATTCTGCAACATGGTAAGTGATATTTTGACTCCTCGAGCCCCCTTGGACGCACTAACTGTAGGGGCAGACTGCAGCAAACCATGATGACAAGGCATTCCCGGAGCCAACTTCGTTTGATGCTGGACGAAGTCGAGCAGGCGAACACTCAGCCGCCTTTGGAGATGAATCGTCTCTGGAAGTTCAAATCAGCACTGCGACATTTTCCTCGATGCTCGCAGTCCTCTGTCAGCTCGAACAGTTGGATCGCGCGGTGGGGGCAACAGGCCAGATCAGGCGTCTGAGACGAAGCAATACGGTCGCCTACTTGAATAAGGAAGAGAGCACGACTCGGCCCTGCCCGGTGTCCATGGTGGTCAAGTGGCAGACATCATGAGTGGAAAGGAAAAGGGGTGAGAGTGAGAGTGTTAGTCCCATTGTTAGCAGACTACCTTGAGACCTACAGTAGTATCCTTCTATTCCCTTCGGCCCCGGGAAGGGCACGGGGGCCTCCGTCATATCGGTAGAAGTATGACCATCAGGTAGTCAATAATCCAAAGCACCCAAACGTTCGCTTTACAATTACCTTGTACTGAGCTTTGCATTGGCTGAACTGCCACGTGGAAACCTGAAGGCAACAGATATTGGTGATGGAGAATGACGCAGCTGGCGGTCATTTCATCTCGGGGGGGGGGGGGAATCTGACGCAAATGCACGTCATTGCTTGAATTTTCGTGGGACGCCGCTCCAGGCAGTAACTGGCACTGCGGCCGCTGGACACTGCAACAGCAGGCGTGGCACTGGTGGGTGAGGCACCGAGCACTGAGCGTTGAGCATAGCACCGTACTCCGTAACTCCGCTCCCTTACGCAGGCCTGCACTTACAAACTCGTGAGCCTTACGCCAGACACCTCCACCACCACTCCACCAGAGCGCGCTCTGAATCCCGCACCTTGCAACAACTCCCATTTCTTCAAACTTCCATCACATCCACACCCCGGGTTTCCTTTGCAGCCACCCTTCTCGTTTCGAGCATTCGCCCTCTCATCACTGCTCCTGTACCACTACTTCTCTTCGTATCGTTCAGTTGCCGCACTCTTCCCTCACGACTGAGCACGGAGTTACGGACACGCTGATCTCGGCCTCGTTCGCGGCACACTTCTTTTCGACCAAACCAACACCATCGCTGCATCGCACACTCCGACCCTCGGTGACCTCGACTCAGAGTCACCTCATCCTCTCAACTTCCTCTTTCTCTCGCTTTCCGGTGCCGCAGCCAGGCCGCGTCTGCTGGACAAGCTTGCAACCCCAGTCCTCCGCCGCCGCGCGCTTCGCAGGTTGAAGACAATTTCCCTTCCTCTGATGCAGCCTATGCTGCAACTCCACGGGGCCTAGCGAAGATGGGGAAGGTTACGAGGAAGCCACAGGAGAAGCACAAAGTATCACTGGTATGTTCCATCCCATCTCATCCCACGGCCAGACACTGACATGAGTTGGACAGTCACCTGCTGTGTCGGATCTGGTCAAGAAAGTTTCCACCGTTCCCTATGCAGATCTCCCGGCGCTTTTCAGCGGATGGTCCCAGAGATGGCCCTATCCTCGCGGTGACCTTAACAACTGGATCGAGCCTCTAGATCGATTCGATAGCATCCTGCAAGCCTTCAATACAAAATATGGGCTGGACAAAGGGCCGCAGACCGTCTCGTTTGGCCAGTCGTTACTGCTTGAGGGCAGCCCCGGTCTCGATGAAAAGGACCTGAAAGAGCGAGCCTTTGGACCAGAAGGCGACAGAGAGCTGGTTGAGGCAATCCTGGTCTTCTCAAAATTGCTGGTGGAAAAATGCGCCAACAGAGCCGTCTACAACAGCACGGATCGGCTGAATGACTTGTTGAACACCACCTCGCTCTCGTTGCTGCACAGCACTCTCCGGATCACCTTCTATCTGGCACAGAGATATGCCGAGCGAAGCCATTCTTCTCACCATCTTGCAGGCAAATTCTACGATTTCGATCATGGTCGTCTCGTTAGGCTGGCCTTGCCGATCGGTCTGTCACAGACAACTTCCACCAAGCGTGGTCCTCCGTCTCCTGTCAAGACATCAAAATCCAAAGACAAGACACCCCACGGGCCGAAAGTGAGGCGAAGTTCGGTTGCTGCGAATCCAAACGATTTCCGTACACTTTGCAGAGACTTGCCCCAGCAGGGGGACCGCGCCAAATCGACAGCTGGTCCTGATCGAGATTGGCAGACGTGGGCACATATCAAGGTATCATGGTCCTTGTCCAGCTCGGAAGAGAAGCCTGCCCCTGGCGATGCTCCTCAATTTTCCGAACCTCCGTCCACTCCAACTCCCGTCAGACAGTCCGCCTTAGGGCCCAACAGACTTGACACAAGCTCCAGTCCGGGTGAGAACAGCAATCGAGCAGACAGAGCACCCGAGGACGCAGAGCTCCACGTAAAGCACGTCGAGCTCGCCCCTTCCGATCTGGTGAACAGTACGATTGAATCAATTCTGCGAGATCAACCGGATGACATGCCACCGAAGGCCCGCTATGAGCTGCTGCACCAGCTTCGCGTGGCCTACGGCTTAATGACGTCGTCCAAAACCCGAAAGGAGCTGCTTGCCATCCGACTCTTGTCCATTGCCAGCCTTTCACATGTCCTCCCTGATGTCGAACTCAACAACTCGTTGTTCTCAGCAGAACATGGAGGGTCAAAGCCTCAGGACTTGGTCCAACAGATTGTCAGCCTTCTCCATGACACCAAGAAAGGCCAGCAATCAGTCTCCCTGTATCTGCAGACCGTCGCAATCGAAACCATGGGCGTTCTGGCTCATTTCAAACAATTTGCAATGGAAATCAATGCCGCCCTGGGTGGTGGATCAAGCCAAGGTCTTCTCTCCCAGATGGTCCAGAAAGGCTTGAACGACATTGCGAAAGACAACGATTCAACCGATACCCCCAGAGGTGACGATTGGAGGGAAGCTGTCTTTTCTCTACCCCGAATGATGGTCGAGGCCACGGGTCACCATGGACGATCCAGCGAAATGGTGCTTGCGTCCAGCTTCATTACGACTTACCTGTCGGGATTCAGTGTCACCACCGGAAAGGCACTGAGAGTTCACACTCTAATGCTGGACTTCATCAAGACTTTCTTCCACCACTTTAAGGATGGTCTCGCTGCCCTTTTGGCTGTAAACGCATTTGAGACTGTCAGTGCTCTTCTGGGAAATCTCGTCCACAGTGCTTGGGATCTTCTCAACGCAGGCAATGGCATCCCGGCTCAGTACAAAACCCGCGCCACCGACTACGAAATTCCGTACGCCCATCAGCAGATAATCCGCTCTATTATTGATATGATCAATGATATCAGCGGTCACCAGGGCGCGCAAGCAGATCGAGTCCTTAGAAGTCTTGTTGACTCCCAGGCCTTGCTTCGAGCATTCCGTCTCATCACTGACCATCTTGCGGCCTTCGGCGCCCACACCTGGAGTGAGGTCATCAAAGCCATCTGTGGGTTTCTCCATAATGAGCCCACAAGCTACACAGTGGTCTCTGAGGCCGGCATCATCAAGAGCCTCCTGGATACAGTGAATGGCCCTCAACCTGCACCTGACAGCCCATCCATCCCGAGACGGTCAAAGGTGGTATCTTCAGCACCCGAACATCGACCCCAGGGCATTCCGCCTGTTCTCGATGCCATCATCAACATTTCCCAGGCGTTTGGTGCGATCTGCCTGACGACTGCGGGATTCGACATGTTCAAAGCCTCTGGGGCGCTTGAGAACTTCTTTGAGATCTTCGAATCCCCAGCTCATGTCAAGGTACTCAACGACGCAAACATACTGGCACTATTGGGGTCCACTTTTGACGAGCTCATCCGACACCACCCGAATCTGCGTGATGCTGTCATAAGCACTGTGATTACCATGGTGGCTCGTGTCCGACACATCTGCCGCTCACTCTCTGTCGAGTATGGTGCTGGACCAAAACTGTGGCTCGGTTCAGAGGCTGAGCTCGTCCCCTGTGGAGGGCTCGAAGCGCTCTCAACGGAGATTCTGCCGCCTTTTGCTTTGGAACTTCAAGACTCGAAGATCGTCCGGACAATTGACCTACCAAATGGTGACAGCTTAAGCTTGATCGACGAGATCCTTCCACCCAGCACGGTCTCTGGCATCCCAACTGACCAAGATGATAATGGCCTCAAAGCAAACGATTACGCTCGACCCGCAATCGCCTTCTTGGTGACTTTCTTCGAACATCAAGCCCATTGTACCAGCTTCCTTGACCACGGAGGCTGTGACCTGGTCCTTGACTTCGTCACCTTACCAAGCTTGCCGGTTGGAGATCATGCTTTTGATAGGCGCGATGGCATGTTTCAAGAGCTGGCCTCTGCCGTGCATATGATGGCAGAAACAAAGCCTCACCTTGTCATACCTGCTCTTGCAGACCGTGCCCGTTTCGCCTGTTCTGAGCTCAGCCACTTCACTCAATATCAACCAAAGGATTGGGCGTGCTACTTCGCTCCCTTGATCAAGGCTCCGCCTCGCTCCACTGATGCAGACCAGGACCAAGCACCAGAGTCTTCGGAAGTTGAGATCAATGGAACACGGCTTGTGAGAAGCATGATGGCAGTCTTCTGCCTGGCTCAAGTCCTTGGTGAGGTCTTCAATACCCCCTTGTACAATCAGCGATCGTCGCAAAATTATCTCTTTGGTCTCGTCAATCTTGAGGATGTCTTTTCCGACATTTGCAAATTGATGGGAGGTATCTCTGCTGCCTGCTACCGGGAGGATATTGCAATTCAGCGCTCGATCCCTGAGCCGTGGATCTCGGCTGCGCGCCCTGAACATTTCTCGACCGGAGATGATGAGGTAGACAAGATCTTGAGTGTGCGGGATAGTAGCACGCGGCTCCCCGATGAGTCGACCACATCCGAGCAAGCTGAGAGCAACACACAAGCCAACCCCGACCAGCCTGATATCTCCACGCTGGACAAGGACAAGGATTCGCCTTGCTTCAAGAATGTTCACACCCTTCGCTTCCTGCTGATTGAGACACCGGCAGCGATCACGGAGTTTTTCTGCCGGCTTGGACGCAGTATTATCGGCCGACGTCGTCCTGACACCTTTGCTCGACAGAAGACTGCCCTGGTTGCCAATGCCCTGGCATCCGCCTATCTGACTCAACTTCAGCCATACTTCATCGAGGCAAAGCAAACAACTGGCGCCGGCTCTGAAGACGACGAACAGCGCTTCACTTACTTTGTGATTGCTCTCGACAATGTTCGGCGCAGCTTCTACGACGACTGCCAGCCTTCCGCTGGGCCGATGTCGAACCCTGCGCGCCAAAGCCTCGTGGTGGAGGCATTCCGCAAGGCAGGCGGCATCAAAGTACTGTCCAGCATTGGGATGGAGTTCTTTGATAAGCTGAAGTCATGCAAAGTTGAGCATTCAATTTTTTCCGCGAACACTGGCCTCAAAATCTGTTTGGACATTTTAAAGGAGTTCACCGATTCCAGGAGCATCATGGAATCCGCTCAATCAAGCAGCATGAAGAGCACAGACCCGACGAGACAATATTTCTTTGTGCCTGCCCAGGTGCTCCTGAGTCTGCGAATGGAGGCGCTTCCCCTGACCCGACTGGTTTGGGAAAGTGACTACGCAGACCAGGCTTCAAAGGATGTCGTACAGAAGCTCGTCTCGATTCTCAAGCACGTTTTGACCGGTGACCACGAAAATGAAGCCGTTCAAACCGATGCAGGGCAGCCTCGGATAGCGCCGTACTCGCCGAAGAAATTGAATCTGGATCCTTCAAGGATTGCCGTTCTTAAGGAGAAAGGCTTTGACGCAGACGTCGCTCGGGAAGCACTGTACCGCACGAACGCACAGCCTACAAGTTCCGGAGCAGCAGAAGATTACTGCAGAGCACTCGCGGCCAATCCACGCCGAAGACGTCTCCCAGTACCTGAGAGAGAAAATGAAGCCTCCGCGACATCTCAAGACACTCCAGGGATGATGAGCCCACCGTCGAATTCTCATTCTTTGTCAGGACTCCTCGGCGTTCCATCCAGCGGCACCATTGAGGCAGCTCTGGCCGAAGTCGTTAATGCTGCCGTTGCAGATAACGAGATGGAAGATGTTGTGGACTCGAACCCAGTTTCACAGACTCCAGGATCCCACGAAACCGGAGCTCCTGCTTCATCCTCGGCGATGGATATACACAATCTTCTTAATAACGACGACGAGGCTCCACAAGGTCGACCCCAGGCACCTGAGCAAGAGTCGCCTTCCGCGTATTCTGTTGAATCCATCACAGCCCAGAGAACATCCATTCGCGAGGATCTGGCCGAACGTTGCAACAACATTCTCAACAATCACCAGAACCTCACGTTCGAGTTGTCAGATCTCATTACGAGTGCAACCAAGAAGTTGTCTGAAGATCTCGCTAAAGAGTATTGGAGAACGACATCTGACCTTCTTGTCAGCTCCCTCTTGTCGATGCAAGTCGAAGATGACATCAACGAGGCACGAGGCAAGAAGATCGCTGCGGCTGCACATCTTGTCGCACTCCTGATGCAAGACAGTGAAGTGTTCAAAGAGACGATGAACATTTACCAAGACTCATTTGAAGGAATCATGACCTTCCTTCAGCTGCCTGCGTCAAATGGACGTACCACCGAAGACTCATTTCCTTGGGTCGCACCGGTTTTGCTGATCCTGGAGAAAATGCTGTCGAGAGACTGTGAGCCGGCAGAAGTGAAATGGGACCCGCCGAACGACCTTGATTCAGTCAGCAAGGCAGTTGTCACACCTGTCTCAGTCTTCGACATGGATGCGAAGCGGAACCTATTCGAAGCTCTTGTCGACTTGCTACCTCGGGTCGGGAAAGACAAGGCTATGGCATTGGCGATCGCTCGAGTATTGTCTACCCTCACGCGGACGAGAGAGATCGCCTCCAGGCTTGCCGAGCGACGAAACCTCCAACGACTCTTTCTCATGGTCAAGCAGCTTGCTAATGGGGTGGGCCACCGTTTGCAAACCGCATTCATGCTGATCCTACGCCATATTGTCGAAGATGACGATACCTTGAGACAAATTATGCGGAGCGAAATCAAAGCCTTTTTCTCTGGCCGGAACTCGACTAGACAAATCGACACTACCAGCTATGTTCGCGAACTTCATCATCTGGTCTTGCGCTCTCCGGATATTTTTGTCGAGGTGACAAACGAGACGGTCAAGTTGGTCTCATGGCAACCGCATTCGGGTGGCGGGGCAGGCCTTATCCTGAGGGAGACAGCTACGAAGAAGCCGTCAGACGATGGAGGAGACGACGAAGTCCCACCTCAGGTCGAGGCTGGCGCCTCGTCGATGAAGCCTGCCGCGAGTGTCGAGACACCCAAGAAATCGGTGGAAGATCCAGGCAAACTCAAGGCAGCTAGCATCAAGCCGCCAGTGGTTGAGCATCCTGATGGGATCATTCACTTCATTCTTTCGGAATTACTGAACTACAAAGATGTCGAGGACAAGGAGACCATCGCCGAGGCGCCAGTACCAGCAGCAACGAGTGCGACTTCAGACTCGAACAATCAAGCCACTACTGGGACGGAATCGCCCGAGCCGGCTCCTGTTGATCTTATGCAACCAAAACCGGAAAAGCCCAGATTCAAACCTGAAGATCATCCCATCTTTGCGTATCGATGCTTCCTCTTGTACACTCTGACTGAGCTTCTGCACTCCTATAACAGAACGAAAGTGGAGCTCATCAATTTTTCCCGCAAAGCAGATCCAATGGTAGCCACGCCATCGAAGCCTCGGTCCGGCATCCTCAACTATTTCCTGAACGGGCTGATTCCTTCTGGCTATGTCGAAAAGGATGACTCCCTCGTGTTCAAGAAGAAACTGCTCACAAGCGACTGGGCAATCCGCGTGATTGGCGCTCTTTGCTCCAAGACCGGGGAATTGGGTTTGTCGGGCCCTGCTCAGCGATACTCTGCACAGCCTCAAGTCGATGATGTTGACAATGAACCGGATCTGACATTCGTCCGCCGCTTTGTGCTTGAGCATGCGATCAAATCGTACAAGGACGCAATCGTCTCGAATGAGCCCCTTGAGATGAAGTACAGTCGACTCTTGTGTCTTGCCCACATGTTCCATCGGCTCTTGTCGAAACCATCTATCCCTGATGGGTTCGCGGGCGCGTCCAACAGTTCTTACAAGGTTCTCGGCCGCATGATGTTTGAGAAGAATCTCGCTGCAGTCATGACGAGCTCACTCGCAGACATCGATCTTTCGTATCCTGCGTCTAAGAGAGTCGTCAAGTTCATCTTGAAACCATTGCTCGAGCTCACCACGATAGCGACTCAACTAAGTTTCAGTTCACCCGACTTCGTGAATTCGCTTGCTGGAAACATGTCTGAAGATGTCATCTCTTCTGCGTCGTCAGTCTCAGACATCGACGAAGACCGCGAGGAAACTCCCGATCTGTTCCGGAACTCTGCCCTCGGAATGCTCGATCCTAATCGTGATCCTGAATCCGACTCTGCGTCGGAAGAGGAAGACGAGGATGAGGAAATGTACGACGAGGAGTATGAGGACGAAATGGAATATGAGAATCCCGCCGCTCTCGCTAGAAACGACGAGCCCATCAGTGACGAGGAGCTTGAAGATGAAATGGGCCCCGACGGAGAGATGGAAGGTCTTCCTGGCGACGTACCCATGGACATGGAATTCGTGGTCAACGGTCCACACATGGAGGTCGACACTGAAGATGACGAGGATGAAGAGGATGATTCCGAAGATGATGAGGATGAAGACGGTGATGAGGACGGAGAAGACTTCATTATTGAAGATGACGACGAAGCCGGCGAGATTACCGCAGACGACGAGAACCACAGCCTCCATGACGGCCTCGAGGACGAGGGAGACTGGGAAGATGAAGACGATGTCGAAGACGACGAAGGCAGTGATGAACAAGACGACATTGCCCAGATCACCTTCGATGGGGATGATATGCCTCTTGACCATCATGACGGTATTCCAGCTCCTGGCGTTCTCAGCAATCTTCTTCGGGTCCTCGGTGATCATGATCACGATCACGATGGGCTCGATGGTATGGATGGTATGCCGCATCCTGTACCTACCGATCTCATCGTCCCTGCAGCAGGTCCTGGAGACCCCGAGGACGAAGAAGATGAAGACGAAGAGGACGAGGATGAAGACGGCGATGAGATGGATGAAAATGACGAGATGGACTACGGCGACTTTGATCATCTCCTAGCCGGCGAAGCTGGCCACGCCTTGTTTGGTCCCGGTGACGCTCTTGTATTTGGACCCGGCCCTGGCGGACGTCGCCACCGTCCAGTCCGCACCCCCGGCGGCCGCTTCTCAAACTTCATTGAGCGACGAATGGGCCAGCGCGATGATTTCCATACCCTCAATCGCGCTAGTCGTCTTCTTCCGCATCCCAGACCTGGAGGTGACGACGGAACCAATCCACTGTTGCGACGACCACAGCGTGATCATCTCCGTCATCACCGAGGCAATGCTCTTGGTCCGAACATCTTCCTCCCCCCTGGGCTCGATGCCATTCCTGGTATGGGACCATTCCCTCCTTTTGGGGCCACATTTCAAACAGTCATCCGCAATGGCGATGGACATGAAGCTGGAGGACACGGTGCCGTACTGGATGCCATCCTACAGGCCCTTCATCGTGGCGAACGACCAGAAGGTGGTAGACTTCAATTCACCGTCGATGCACCTCTCTCGGAGATTCGTGACGCTTTGCGACCAAACATGGGAGAATACCGTCACCGCCACCATCATCGCGATGACTATGCCCGCACTGGCAACCTCGTCCCCGCGCAAACCACGATTCGATGGCAAGAAGAAGCGCGACTTCTTTTCGGTAACACCTATGTGGATAAGATCCAACGTGTCCAGATCCTCGTAATGTCCACCCTCGTCCCTCTCGCTCAACAGGAGGAGAAGGAACGCAGACGCAAACGCGAAGAGGAGCAAAAGGCAGAACGTGAGGAGATGGAGAGACTGAGGATCGAGGCAGAAAGACTCAGGAAAGAAGAGGAAGAACTCGAGGCTGAAGTAGAGGCGGAGCGCGCACGTGCAGAGGCCGAGGCTGCAGCCGTTGCTAGAAGTCATGAGGATGACTCTATTGAGCATGATGATGGAGACACCGAACCCATGGAAGACGTCCAGGGAACTGAATCCGACGGTGAACAGGACAATGCCGAGGCTTCTGCATCAACGGGGCCTGACGCGCAGGATCGCGTCTTCACCTCAATCAGAGGGCGCCAGATTGACATTACTGGCCTGGAAATCGACCACGACTACCTCGAGGCACTACCAGAGGATCTTCGAGAGGAGGTCATCATGCAACAGTACGCGAGCCGGCGGGAACAGGCTCGGCAAGATGGCAACGAAACGAGTGGTATTGATCCGGATTTTCTCAACGCTCTTCCAGAAGAACTTCGAGAAGAGATTCGGCAACAAGAAGCCCATGCACAGCGTCGACGAGAGCGTGAAGCTGCGCGCAGACAGGCCGCCAACCCGGGTGGAAACACACAGCCGGAAGAAATGGACCCCGACAACTTCTTAGCGACGCTCGACCCAGCTTTCCGTCGTGTCATTCTTGCTGAACAGCCTCCGGAGATATTGCGCCAACTTGACCCTCGGCACGCTGCGGAAGGACGGGCACACGCAAGACGACTTTTCCCCTTCACCAATGCAGTGGAACGTGATCTCCAAGATGGCCGACCCGGCGAAGATGCAGCCCAGAGAGAAATGAAGCGACAAGTTATCCAGATTGTGGACAAATCCGGAGTTGCGACGTTGTTGCGGCTGATGTTTCTACCTCTTGTGGGATCTATCAAAACCGGTCTTCTGAACATCCTGCGCAACGTTTGTCTCAATCGGCAAACCCGGCTGGAAGTCATCAACCTCCTTCTCGTTGTTCTCAAAGAAGGCTCCACGGATGTCTCGGCAGTCGAGCGCAGCCTTGCCAACTTGTCTCTGAGAGCCAAGGCAACCGTCGGCCAGAAGACTCCCCAACCTTTGAAGCGCACACTTTCAATGCAGCCTGCAAGCGGCCTCAGCCATGAAATCACCCCTCTTGTCGTCATCAAGCAGTGCCTGAGCGCTTTGAAGCACCTGACCCATAACAGCTCCCACACCCGAACCATTTTCCTCCGCGAGATCGATACCAACGCAGCTTCGAGGAAAGGGAAAGGGAAAGGCAAGGATGTCAAGACTGCCAAATATCCCGTCAACGATTTGATTGGTCTCTTGGACCGCAAATTGATCGTGGAAGATTCCGAGTGTCTGCAGACCTTAGCAGAGATTCTGGCGGCCGTTTCTCAACCTTTGCCCAACCTTTTGCGGAAGGAAAAGGACAAAGAAAAGGGACCTGACGAAGGAAAAGCTACAGAGGGTGCCGCCGAAGGCGAACCGATCGCGGATCCCAGCCAACCCGACGAAACGGGGCAACAAAACGAGACTGCGGATCGCGACGTGGAGATTAGGGATGCCCCAGGCACACAGCCTGAGAGCGAAGAAGCCGATGCCGGTGCAAGCTCAGCCCTGCAAGTCGATCCGCGAATTTCGGCTACCAATTGGAATGCGGACACCAGTAATGAAGATGTGACTGCCGAGGAGGGCAAGTCCAAGAAGGGTTTCGAAGCCCCGGAGATCTCAGAACACAACCTACAACTTGTTGTGAGCATCTTCGTGGCACCTGAATGCAGCAGCGACACGTTCCACTCGACTTTGGATGCCTTGTCAAGTCTTTCGAGCATTCCTGGCACGTCTTCAGTCTTCGGAACCGAGCTAACTCAACATGTCAAAATCCTCTCGCAGTCTATCTGCAACGATCTTGACGAGCTGATTCCGCAGCTGAGGGATGCACAGTCGATCACGGACCTCCATGCACTCTCATCATCCAAGTTCTCACATGGAGGCTCCGATCAAGTGAAGCTTCTGCGGGTGCTGCAGGCACTTGACTATCTCTCCGCACCGAAGTCCGAGAATGACGAAACTGAGGATAATGCCGTGCCCAAGAGCATATTGACTTCATCCTATGAGAGTCTTGCACTCAGACCCCTCTGGACGAAGCTCAGTGAGTGTCTGACAACGGTCCATGAGAAGGACAACATCACCGGCTTTGCCACAATTCTGCTACCGCTCATCGAATCTCTGATGGTCGTGTGCAAGAACACCTCGCTCAAAGACTCGATCCTAGCACGCCAGCTTAGGGACCAGGCACCCGGAAGTCCTGTACCAGAGCCTACGGATGACCTGCAAGAGCTGTTCTTCAATTTCACCACCGAGCATCGCAAGATTTTGAACGACATTATCCGACAGTCCCCGAAGTTGATGCAAGGCAACGGCAGCTTCAGTCTTCTCGTTAAGAATCCCAAAGTGCTCGACTTTGACAACAAGCGTGCCTACTTCACAAAACAGATTCACTCTCGTTTGCACCAACAGCGCCATATCCAGCCACCTCTGCAGCTCAATGTTCGCAGAGACCAAATTTTCCTGGATTCATACAAGGCGTTGTACTACAAGTCCGCAGAAGAGATGAAATATGGCAAGCTCAACATTCGATTCAATGGTGAAGAAGGAGTTGACGCTGGTGGTGTCACGCGCGAGTGGTTCCAAGTTCTTGCCCGTGGAATGTTCAATCCAGATTGGGCTCTGTGGCAGCCTGTCGCGGCCGATCGCACTACCTTCCACCCCAACCCTCTCAGCTGGATCAACGGTGAACATCTCCTGTATTTCAAGTTTATCGGCCGAATCATCGGCAAGGCCTTGCATGAGGGGCGTGTTCTCGACTGTCACTTTAGCAGAGCTGTTTACAAGCGCCTGCTGGGCAAAGAGCCGAACTTGAAGGATCTTGAGTCCATGGATCTCGACTATTACAAGAGTTTGGTCTGGATTCTCGAGAACGACATCACAGATGTCATTGCTGAAGACTTTTCGGTCATCGAAGAGCAATTTGGTCAGGAAAAGGTTGTTGACCTTATTCCGGATGGAAGGAATATTCCCGTCACTGAAGAGAACAAGAGAGAGTATGTCAACGCGCAGGTTCGATATCGCCTGACGACCTCCGTTCGTGAGCAGCTTGAGAATTTCACTCGAGGATTCCACGACATCATCCCAGCAGAGCTGGTGGCAATCTTCGACGAGCAGGAGCTCGAACTCCTGATCTCTGGCCTGCCCGAGATCGATGTCGACGACTGGAAAGCTCACACCGAATACCACAACTACAATGCCAACAGCCCCCAGGTTACATGGTTCTGGCGCATTGTCAGAGGTATGAGCAACGAAGAACGAGCGAAACTTCTGCAATTCGTCACTGGCACGAGCAAGGTTCCTTTGAATGGTTTCAAGGATCTGGAAGGAATGCAAGGGAACACCTTGTTCAGTATTCACAAGTAAGTTTACCCCCTTGTACCCCCTTGTACCCCCTTTACAGAGCCGTTGCTAATCACACTGCCACAGGGATCCAAGTCAAACTCGTCTCCCAACGAGTCACACTTGCTTCAACCAGCTCGATCTGCCAGCATACGACGATTACGATACTCTCAAGAACAGTTTGATGACGGCAATCAATCTCGGCGCCGACTACTTCGGCTTTGCATGAGCGGGGAAGGTTTTCAGGGATGCAGGAGAGGGGAAGGAGACCCTAAGGGGCGGTACTTGTGAGAGTCAGGCGATGCATTAATGGGGCGTTCTTTTCACACGTGAGAGGCTTTTTCAATCGATCAAGAATCCTGGCAGAGCAGCCCATGGCATGCATGCCTCGATAGGGTTCTGGTGAATGATGTGTACCAAAAGCGAGCAGTGTTATTCCGAGCATGGACCTGGTTGGAGGATGAGAGGTTTTCGAGCTGCGCTCGAAAGGGATTGCAAGGCTTGGGAAGAGGTGTGCAGATTTCGGACCAACGCCTTGATACCCTTCCGATCATCCGCATAGATAGATTAGTTAGCGAATAGAGGCGCATCATCACTGGACAATGCGACGCTCCTTGTTTTCCCGGTCCTTCCTCCCCGCTGTATGTGTGATGCCCAGCCTTGCGGACTACTTTGATCAGTGGGTGCCAGCCAGCCTGGTGCACGAGTCGCAAGGCTGGACCAGTCACGTGCCAACTGCCAAGACTTCACAGTTGCCAAGATACGCCTTTCCTGTTTTAGTTCTGCCGCACTTTTCGCGCCCACTTCAACTTTCTCTCGACTTTTCGACCTACGCACTTGACGATTTGTGATCTTCCAACCGACACTTCTCTACCAACTTTCAACCACCACCCCCCTTCAATCGACCATGGTAAGCTTTGCATAGCTCCTCTCCTCTATCTCTCGCCGCAGGACGGTCTGCGCGTTGGGCTTTGTCGCTGTAAAACGCGACGCTCAATTGCGCAGAAGATCTTCCGCCGAAGTTGGGACTTGTGGATGGAATTGGATGATGGCTCTGAAAAGACCACAAACATGAACACACTGCTTGTCTCGCTTTGGTGATGACCCGGCTGGAGAGGGTCGGAGCAGTCGCCTCGCTGCTTCGTTTCCCAACCTCCTTAGAGTTCAAAAGAATGTGATCAGATTTGCTGATCGTGTTCTTTTCTCAATGATAGCCACCGAAAGGAAAGAAACCCGCGGCCGCGCCCTTCCCGCAAGGAAAGGCCGGTGCTACCAAGAAGGCTGCAAAGGTGAGTGTTTTTACCGTCTTGAACTGTTGACACTCGCGTGCTGACCCATCTTGCGACACAGAACCCTCTCCTCGAGAAGCGATCCCGAAACTTCGGCATCGGTCAGGATGTCCAGCCCACCCGTAACCTCTCGCGCATGGTGAGGTAAGTCGTCAAACTATGAAAGAATCCAAACAGTGAGAGAATAAGAGCCTGACACATTTTTTCCACAGATGGCCAGAGTACGTCCGACTTCAGCGCCAGAAGAAGATCTTGAACCTGCGCCTGAAGGTGCCGCCTGCGATCGCTCAGTTCCAGAACACCCTCGACCGCAACACTGCCGCCCAGGCCTTCAAGCTCCTCAACAAGTACCGACCTGAGACCAAGGCCCAGAAGAAGGAGCGTCTGCTCCAGGAGGCTACCGCCGTCCAGGAGGGCAAGAAGAAGGAGGATGTGTCCAAGGTAAGAATTAATTCCCCCCGGCGCCGAAGATAGTCCTAAGCAATGCTGACATTCGGATGAATTAGAAACCCTACGTCGCCAAGTACGGTCTCAACCACGTTGTCGGCCTGATCGAATCGAAGAAGGCTTCGCTGGTCCTGATCCCCAACGACGTTGACCCCATCGAGCTGGTCGTCTTCCTCCCCGCCCTGTGCCGCAAGATGGGTGTCCCGTACGCCATCATCAAGGGCAAGGCCCGTCTCGGCACGGTCGTCCACAAGAAGACCGCCGCCGTCCTGGCCCTGACCGAGGTCCGCAGCGAGGACAAGTCTGAGCTCTCCAAGCTCATCTCCACCATCAACGAGGGCTTCGCCGCCAAGCACGAGGAGCACCGCCGTCACTGGGGCGGTGGCATCATGGGTGTCAAGGCCGTCGCCAGACAGGAGAAGAAGAGAAAGGCTATCGAGAGCGCCATCAAGATCTAGAGAACTTTTGACAAAATGTCCTGCCCCACCCCGGGCTCCATGTTCTGTTCTCAACTAGCATCGATTGAGCGGGTCTGCTTTCGGCTCTCTCTCTTTTCTTTTTCCGGCGCGCGTTGTCTTGTGTGGAATGGGATTCTTGCAATCAAAATCAAAAATCGGTGGAAAGATTCATCATTGTTTCTTTCGGGAGTGGCACGAGGAGCATCTGAGACTCAGTCACAGTATGCATGTCCCCGGTCACCATATGAGAAGTGAAGTGGGTGGCGATGGGAGATCATGACAAGGGACCTCGCAAGGCGTGGCGTGGTTAACACATCCCCTTTGGTTGGACCCGTCGCCAATAGTCATGAGAGGGATGGCTGATATCAGATGAGACGAGATGAGATTGACGATCCATTTCTTCCCCCCTTGAGATACAAACCTTGTAGCTGCTGGAGACAAAGGCACAAGGGGACAAAAATGAAAAACATTCAAAGTCATACAAAACATCCACTTTTATCGTGTAATTCGTCCTTTCCTTCCTTCCTTCCTCCCCCTTGTTACTTGAGAGCATAATAAACATGACATTTTGGGAGGGTATCAGATTAAGGTGGGTATTTGGCCAGTGTTCTCTATCTGTACAACGACCTAGCTCCCAGGTAGACGATGCGAAGGCGATCGATCCGACTGTATGCGGACGGGATACCCGGTCTAGTCAATTGAGAGCATATCCCGTCATTGTATCGAGACCGCGGCCTATCAAGATGCCTACGGTACAGAGGGTATCAGAGCCGTCCGTCGCATCACACCGAACGCAAACGTGTCTTGCCAGGTATGAGACCTCTGTACAAGTCCAAAGCGCTCCTTCTGAAGTGATTAAAATTCAAAACGACGCTCCTTCGCTTCGCTGACGGGCAAAAAATAGCCAAATCAATGTCCATGTCAATGCCGAGTGAGCCCTTGTCGTGCCTAAAAAGAAATGTCAGTATTCCCGCACGGCAACATCGCAAGAATAACAGGATCACGTACCTTCATAGCCTCGATCCTCGCCTTTAATTGACTCGTCACCTCAGCAGCTCTCTTCCAATTTTCCTCCGGCCTAGACTCCTTAGACCCAGCCGTCCCGCTGGCATTGGTAAAAGAAGATGGTCGTTCCGGACTGCTCCTTCCACTTCCATTAGCCATGCCAGATATCGGAGGGCTGATCTTCCTCCTTGCAGAAACGGTGTCAAGTCCATTGTTCTCCTTTTCATCGCTGGGGCTGAGATCAAGACGGCTCCCCGTATAGCCGCTTTGAGGCCGTGGCTTCGCACTTGGGGCTCGGCTGCTGTGTGCGCTTGTGGTGCTTTCAGTCCTCTGTAAGACGGTGCTTGCAGGTCGTTGAGGCTGGACACTTCCATTGGCCGCATATCGGTTCAGACTTGAGTCTTCGTAGATGCCTCCGCTCTCGTTTGGTTCATCCCGGCCACGCATTATGTCGTCGCGTTCCCGGCCGATGCTCTCACGGCCCAGCCTTGCCAGCTCCCTCTTGTACCGTTCGCTTTCTTTCCGGGTGCTCTCCATTTCAGCCTTCAGGACTTCGCACTCTCCCCTTGCCCGGACTAGCTGCGTCTCTTTAGCCTTGATCTGGAGCACGTCTCTCGTGTGGTCCTCTATTAATTGAGCATTCTGGTTCTGAAGTTCCGCGATCTCGGCGGTCAACTTCGCGTTGCTGCCTCGAAGGCTGTCGCTCAAAGCCGTAAGTCGCTCTCGCTCTGCCCTGAGTTCTTCCAGCTCTGCTCGTTCCATCGCAGAAAGCCCGCTAGAGACCGATGCGACTGAAGGGGGTGATAAAGGAGTGGCTGCAGGTCGGGAAAGCGGGCGACCAGCGAGGCCGCCTCGGCCCATGCCGAATTTCGAGGGCGAAGGTGCTGCATATTCTTCATCGCCATCCGCACTTACTGGCGGTGAAATGACTCGCCGCTGCGGGCTTGCGGATGCACTGGAGAGGCCACCAGCAGCGGGTTTCTTGAGCCCACCCAGCTTCAATGATGAAGGAGGTGCCAGCCCTGGCCGAGCCACACCTCCCTTTGGAAGTGCTTTTGCCGTTGGTTTGGGTTGAAGAGGCGTCGAGTCTTCGGCCTGAGCAGCGGCTGCCGGGGTTGGTCTTTTCGCGACGGGCTTTTTGGAGCCTCCCAAAACCTTCTTGCCAACAGCTGCAGTTGCTTTGGCTGGGGCTGGGGGTGCCTTGGGCTTCTCCTTTGCCTTTACTGTTGCCTTTTCGCAGTACTCCTGAATCCTGGTTTTGCGGATGTCATCCAGACCATCCAAGTATGGTCCCATGGCACGTTCGCCGATGATCTTCATCAACGTACCCAGGATTTCTGCCCCTCCAGATCTGATGCCTTCCGTCGACTCTGTGAGCAGTTTCGTGGCTGCGTCGGCGATGAGTTTTTGCTCGGCCTTGGAGGGAACATCTCGAGTCATGCTCAGACATCTCACAACGAACTTGATCGTCTCGGCTTTGACGTTGGGATTCTTGTTAGCCAGAAACCCAAGCGTCTCTTCCAAGCAATCAGTTAGAGATGTTGACTCAAATACCGCGACGAGCGCCGCACCAAGGGCATCGGTGACGGATTGTTTTTTCTCTTTCAACCTTTCAAACATAGGGCTCATGATTGTCGACCGGTATTTGGCGAAGCCTTTCCTGAGACCTTGTGCCAACTTTTCCACGCAGTTGGCCGCGACTGTGACGACGGCAATGTTTGCATCCTTCATACACTTTGCGAAAACCCGGACGAGATCATCGAATGATGCCTCTTTGATGCGGGGAGTGTTCAGGATGTTGAAAAGAGAATCGAGGGCGTCTTTTCGATCTTTCCATTTGGTCGAGCCGACCATTTCGTGGAAATCTGCGGGAATCTTGGAGAACACATCGACGGGCTCCGCCAGGTCATATCCATTGACTTCGGCATCATCGTCTTCTTCCTCTGCGACTTCACCCGCCTCCCCATCATCGCCACCGGCTGCAGGCGTTGCAGTAGCCAACGCGGCTTGTTGCGACCTCGTGAGGCGTTCCTGTTTCGGCGACGGTTCTTCTTTAACCTTGTCGAAAAGTTTCTCGAGATCCTGTTGCTGAACTGGTTTCAACTCGGCCCAGAAGACCACCTTCATTGCATCCTTGAGCCATCGATACAACTCCACGGTGAGATTTTGCGCCTCAGCCCGGACGTTCTTGTCTGCATGTCCGAATACTTGTGGCAGGGCCTTCAAGACAGGTTTCGGTTCTACCAGTTTGATGCCGAAGTTGTGGAAGACGGCTGCCAATGCCTTGAGAGTTGCTGCAACGACTTTGGGCTGCTTGTGCGACAGACCCGGCAATAACTCTTCGATAACCGGGTCTGACTTGTCGAGTTCGACGTACAACAGGATTGCTTCCTGTGCATTGGTTTTGGCTTGCGGTTTTGTTGATACCAGGCCCTTCTCGTAGATCGGTTGCAGGGCGAAGTTTCGCGACTTCACGGCCGCCTGTTGCCCTCCATACTTCAGAAACGAGCACAGTGCTGCCAGGCCTTCCTGCTGGGCGGCAACATTTGCATCACCCGCGGCCGACTTCCAAAGACTGGGATCTTGCAAAAAGGGCCGGAACGCTGGATCGGACTCGTCTGGGGTAAGTTCAAACTCTTTCGCCGCGGCCTCGTATCCGCCCTTCCGTGCTTTCCAATTTTTGTGCACAAATCTATCGACGAGAGGGAGCTGGGAGAAGTCCTCCTCCTGCCCGTCAGCCATGGTGGCAGAAGAGAAGACGCGGAAGAGGGATCGTAGTCTGGCGGCGGGTTGCTTTCTCGCGGGGCGCGCAAGTGGGCTGTCTGAAAACATCAGTCACACGATCAACAACGGAGATGGGTTGGGGCATGGTTGCATCGACGGTGCAAGACGACGAGATTAAGGATAGGATATGCCAGGTGCTTCACCTTTGGTATTGTGGTTGCCTTCATGCGGCAGTCGCTGCGGAGAGAGTTATGGTCGAGAGGCAGCGCAGTTGCCGTTGCGACTGGAGGGATGCGCGCAGCAGGCCTAAAGAACTCCCAACGGACGTGAGCAGCGCGTGACACGTAGAACTGAAGCTGAGGCTTTGAACTGGCGAACTGGGTGGAACGAAGGATGGTGAGGGATGGAGAGAGTGATGTTGGTGGTTGTTGGTTGTTGGCGGTTGGAGATTCTGGCGGCGATATAAACATTGGCTGTTGACTATGACAACAACAATTGGACGACGAGCGACACTTTCGACTGCGCGGCGCATGGGCTTCAACACGCTCACACCCTGGCACGACCGCACAATCACGCCCTCACGCCCTCACATCCTCCCTCTTTGTCACCCTCCACCACGTTGCTACTCCTTTCGTTCTTTTCTCGCTTCAGGTCGCTCATTGTGGTCCTGTTAACAACTCGCTTGTGCCGCCTTTCGCCTTTGGAAACGGCCTCCTCACCCCTGGAGCTGCAGCCGTCGCAAGCCAGGTTTCGACCTCGTCAGCATCCACCCCTCCCCCTCCCTCTCAGCAATCTGTGATCGCCTCCCGTTCTGCTCTGGCTCTGTCGCAAGGGTCTGAACGACTTTTACTCCCTTGAGAATCCTGCGGGAACGCTGTGCATGCGCGTTTAGACGGTTGCCCGAGGGCTAGAAGCCCACGTCGCCCAGCATGAGCCAGCTCCTGACTTCTCGTCAAGCGGAAGAGCTGTATGTCGCGTGCCTGTTCTCTATTCTACATGCCCACTGACCGTCTCAGGCACAAGTCGATCGTCGCATACCTGCTTTCGGTGGGCATGACCGAGAGTGCAAACAGCCTACGTCGAGAATCCAACTTGGCAGATACGTTCGACGATGCTACGGCCAAAAAGTATGAGACGCTGCTGGAAAAGAAATGGACCTCAGTCGTCCGCCTCCAGAAGAAGATCATGGACTTGGAGACGAAGAATGCAGCATTGCAACAGGAAATCGATACTGCCACTCCGCTGTCCTCAAATCGAAAAATAGACCCTACGACCTGGCTGCCTAGGGCTCCGGCAAAACACACGTTGCAGGGCCATCGAGACCCGGTCACTGCCGTCGCATTCCATCCTATATTCTCTTCACTCGCCTCTGCGTCGGAAGATTCCACAATCAAGATCTGGGACTGGGAGCTTGGCGAGCATGAGAGAACGTTAAAGGGACACACAAAAGCCGTGCTGGACGTTGACTTTGGAGGGCCCAGGGGAGGCACACTTCTGGCCAGTTGCAGTAGTGATCTGACCATCCGGCTATGGGATCCCAGTGACGAGTACAAGAACATCAGAACGCTACCGGGCCACGATCATTCGATTTCTTGCATCCGCTTCATTCCTTCCGGAGCGGCGGGTGCACCTTTATCGGGCAACACTCTTGTCTCGGCGTCAAGAGACCAAACGCTGCGGGTATGGGATGTCACGACGGGATATTGCTTGAAAACGTTGAAGGGGCATACAGACTGGGTCAGGGCGGTGGTCCCCTCCATTGACGGCCGATGGCTTTTGAGTGCCGGAAACGATCGAATACCTCGGTTATGGGATGCCAACTCCGGGGAAGTCAAGATTTCCTTCCTGGGTCACGAACACTTCGTGGAGTGCGTCGCCTTCGCCCCCAGTTCCTCCTACGTCCATCTGGCCGGGATAGCAGGTTACAAAAAGCCGCCCGCAACAAACAGCACCGGAGAGTTCTTGGCCACGGGAGGAAGAGATAAAATCATTAAGATCTGGGACAATCGGGGAACATGCCACAAGACCCTCATTGGACATGATAACTGGGTACGTGGCCTGGTGTTCCATCCGGGTGGGCGGTATCTGCTTTCGATCTCAGACGATAAGACGATCCGGTGTTGGGATCTATCGCAGGAATGTAAGTGCGTCAAAGTGGTGGATAATGCCCATCAGCATTTCATTAGCAGCATCAGATGGGCGCCCGACATACCCATCCAGCCGACAACGAACGGGGACAGCAACGGGGTGACGACGGCAGCCAAAAAGGAAGACGGCAGCGGCGGAGGTGGCAAAATTCGATGCGTGATTGCCACCGCGAGCGTCGACCTGAGTGTTCGAGTGTTTGCCGGGTGAAAGGAAAAGATGGATGACCGGATTTCTGGGCGGGTTGGATGGTCAGGTAGACAAAAAGGCGAAATGGCCCAACAGGCATAGATGAGTGTACGAGTATGAGTAACGAATAGATGAACGAGAGCCGCCGCCAGCAACAGATCTCCATGTTTGTCTGTGACTTGACCTTGATCACGATGTATGAAATGTGTGTTGTGGTAAGTTATTGGTTACTGGTCAGCCTCGTAGGAGTCGCAGCCTTGTCGCTGGTCGTTATCGATATCGTATGGATGTTGAATTTATTCCACTATTTCCGTCACTCGTCCCTCTACCATCAAAGAGTCGCAACCACAATCAGGCTCTGTCAATTATAGTCAGCATCTCATACATCAACAAATCTACCAGACTATCACCAGCAGTTCCAGACTCACAATGTTTTACCATATTGCCACCGCAACGAGCAAATCAACGCAGCTTGTCAGCTACTGCGTTGCGTTGATGCCAGGTCCCGTGGGTCCCATCAGACCAGCACCGGCCGTCATCAAAAGAAAGCGTCAAACATCACGAGCTCAAGATTCAGGGCATCGTTGATGCTGGCCATCTGGCTCAAAATGAAATTCCAAGAGGGATTAATCCGTGGCCATTCCAACCGGTTGCGAACCCAGCCAACCGGGCAGCCAGCCTCCTCGTGACTCCCGCTGCGTATCTCAACCATCTACGTTACTGCTGCTGCTTTCAGCGGTCGAAAGTTGAAACACTGGAAACTTCAGCCTCCCAGCGTCCCAAGTGCCTTGAACCGTGCTCCACCGGGCACCCACTGGCCAGCTGTGCCACCGCAACGAACATCATTCTTTGTCTCGTTGCATTCCTGAGGTTATTGTTTCGGGTGCACGGGGATTGGAACCGCATGTTGCCGCCTGGATACCGCCTGAGGACAAAGCACACCAAGACAGGCTGCCGGCCATCTCTGCGCCTGCTGGCCATCGCTGTGGCTGTTGATCACATCGGCTCCCAAGCACTGAGTCTGGGGATAGACAAAGAAAAGAGAAGAGCAGGTGGCATAGGCATGGAAGGTGTGCTCCTTTGACAAACGGTACAAAGACTCTATCCATTTCTCTCCCTACCATTGCAAGAATTTGCCTCGATGGGCTCAAAGAATTCCTTCTTCTACGAGTCTCCGCTATGACTTCGACCAGTGGCGATGTCCATCTTCCTGCGTGGCATCGGCAGCTTCCAAAGCCTCCCATTTCCCATCCTTTGTTGCCGCGCCCTTCTTCGATCTCACACCATCGTTTGTTCGCTGACCGACCTGCAGCCCCTCCTTCCCACGGAGATGATCCCAGGAGACACTCGGTGCACTTCCTCGAGAGTGGCACACCCAATCCCGCGAGGAGCCATGTAGAAATTTCCAGGACGGGTGCAAATGGTGGATCTGGAGCTGCATCGCCCTCGCAACGAGGTCTTCCTTTGGATATGGCAGAGGCGCCAGTCAGGCCTGATGCTTCGAACGGGGCTTCATTCTCAAGGGAGAATCTATGTCTCTGTCCACCGAGTCCCAAGATCCCGAGACCACGAAACTGTGAGGCCACCCCCTTTTAGTCCTGCTGATAGAAAGCAATGTGGATGCTCGTTTGGCGCTTGTGCCTGCAGCTGACCTTCCCACAGCCTTCATTCTCTTCCGTCAGCATCAACAAGCAAGCATCATTGCTCAAAATCCGGGGATTCCGAATCCGGAGGTGTCAAAGATCATTGGCGAACAATGGCGAGGCCTGCCCTCCGAGGCCAAAGAGGAATGGAACCTGCTTGCGGAAGTGAGTTGAAAGACATCCTCATCCCCTCCACAAAGACGCTTTGTTCTGACTCGGGTTTCTTTAGGAAGAGAAAGCCCGCCATCAGCTGCAATATCCAGGATATCGCTATCATCCACGCCGCAACGGTCGAGCAAGCAATCAGTCTTCTGTATCTGGGCCATCAGCTTCCGAATCGCAACAAGAGCTCTGCACAAAGTGTGGAGGCAAGCCGATGTCTTACTATACGCCCGCAACACCACTGTATACGCCGTCAACATCAGCTCAACCGCGAGCCATGACCGTCCAAGTCCCTACCAAACGCAGCTATGTTGTCAGCAACGGCCTTGCACAGAGAGTAGCCGGACCGAATGGCGCGTCGCCGGAACGAGTGACTTTCCAAAGAGTCGATCCTCGAATGGTATATGCAGTCCCTTCCGCGCAGAACATCCCAGTCACTCCGTCGGGGGAGTCACAGGACGCGAAGAGACGGCGGTTCAATAGCACTGGAGTATACATCCCGGCTCAAGCATATCCGGAGGCAACATATTCATACGCCCACTCTCCCATTCACACCGCAGCATATTCCCGTCCGGAGATGCTGCAGCAGATTCATCATCCCATTCAAGGAATCCCAATGGCTAAGCAAGCCCTTGTATCACCACCACGAGCGGCGGTGTACCCTCGTCCGCCTCAACTACAGGCAATTCGCCCACCTCACCCACACCAGAGAGCCAGATCCAGTGTTGCTCTTCCCCCGATTGAGACCATGGTATCGCAGACTCCGCTCAAAGCATCCTCCACTCAGTCTCAAACCTCTGGTGTTGAAGCCATGATCATGTCGATTCCCATTCTGAACAAGATCAAAGTTCTAAGTCAGATATCGGGCCCTCTTCCACCACCAGGTCTCTCGTCACCGAAACCTCCAGTCCGTGGTGCGATCATCGCAATCGAAGGAATGGATGCTTCCAGTGTCGAAAACATGACCAATTCACTTGCCGAGCAGCTGGAAAAGGAAGGCAATTTTGCGGTCAGGATCTTTGGCGGCCCGGACCCTTACCCGATCCTCCAGAAGGCGCGTGGTTTGGCAGATACGACTCGTGCTACGATGACTACGGAACAGTACTTAAGCACGCTGAGTGACTGGCACAAAGTGAACGCTGAGATTGTCGAGTTTATCACTTCCCGTCCTGAAGGCGAATTGTCGAAATACACGTCGGTGAGTGGTGGACCTGACGCTGACCATCACATGGAAGGAGTGGAAGTCGCAGAGACAACAGAAGATGATGCCCGCCCTGAGATCGTGGTTGGTACCAGCGAGGCAGAGGACAGCATTCCTGAATCTGCAATCAGTCCCAAGACGATTAGCAGAGCCGCCGACTTGTCCATCGTGTCACCGCCACTCAGGCTGGGAGCTCACGGTGTCCTTGAACCGTCTCTCCAGGAGAACTCGGCAGAGCTCGACACCCAGGCACCAGGATTGACATTCCCGCGTCCGCTCAATTCAAAACGTATCCCGCCTCCTCCGCCCACACCTCCACCAGCTACGCCTCCACCAGCGAACATGGTCGCCTCTTCAAGAGCCCCCTCTGCCGCACTGATCCCTCAAGCCTCCAATGGACCGGTCGGGGTCGGTACAGCCAAAGCCATCACATCGACACGAGGATCAAGCGACACGGCGACTCCCATCGCCCTAGTTCCCCACTACCAGCTCACCACCGTGGACGCAGCATCAGTCTCCATGCCGATCAGCGACGGCTTCTCCCCTCCTGCACATTGGCAATGGTTCGCAACTCTCTGGCGAGGTACCGTCGGAGCAGACGTCACCATCGTGATCAAGGGGCCAGACGAGGATGCAGAGGCAAGCGAGCCGACGACGAGGCCAGCAGGCGGCCCGGTACCCGGAGGAGCAAATGGACCAGCGGCTATGGCAAGAGAGAAGAGCGCAAGCAGCCTTCACTCGCATACAGGAGTCGAGATCCGCTTGAACGACAGCCGCGCGGTGATCGTCAAGACGGGCCTGCTCAGTTCCACAGCAACGACTGGCAGGGCGGCCGCGAAGACAGGGACCAGCTCACCACCGCTCAACGCAGCGCAGCACGCCAAAGAGTTGGAGAATTGGGAAAAGGCGAAGCGCAGAGTCGGGTTCGAGGTCGAAGAGTTCCTGAGGAGATGAGAATGAGAATGTTCTGTGCTGGGCGGTGGCAAGGGGTGGAAGGAAGCGGGAACTTCATTCTACAATTCTTCTGTTTGCCACGATGCCATATAGATGAATTTGTATCTTAATATTTGATCTTTACATGACTTCTAGCCTTCCAGTAGGACGAAGGAAGTGGCGTCGGTGCGTGAAACCCCAGACATATCCCACAGCCTCCAGTCTTGTGCTGTTTCTTTTCCTCCTTTTGTTCATGAGACAATCCGTTGCCCACATGTGTTCCTTTCGCTATCAAAAGAGAGGAAGGTATCGAGTGCGCCACTGCCGGATTCGGATCAAAAAAGGTGTGAGCGCAGATGGCTCGTCCAGAGTGTTTGATAGTTCAATCCTCCACACGCTTCTGTAGGCGGTTAATGGTTAGTGTCCGATGCTTTCTATGCTCTGAAGCTCGCTCTCACCCCATTTTCGGCTTCTAGGCACCAATGTCTGGTAGTTGGTAAGTCGCAGAAGCCTCTGCTTGACAGAAAGGATTCGGCCAGGCCCTGGGCATATGCTCATCTGACCTTTCTGACCCTCGAGGCGTTCAATTGGCATCAGTAGACATAGAATAGGAATCTCCAGGACATCAGCATGTTGTCAGGTCGCTTTTTCATCAATCCACACGAGTGTAGCATGTATGGTGCCGATGAAGGAGTGCTTCTCATGACTGTACTCAAGGCTGCGGGCCTGCGGCTGCGCGAGGAGGAGGAAGAGGGGGTCCCTCACAGGACCAAGCACCCAGAGGGCAGCATCACCCAGCAGGCTCGCTCACACCAGGGACCCCTCAGACGCGTCGTCGGGGACAGGCACCTTCGTCTCCTTCTCGCGCCTGGTACTCAAACCGCAGGTCCCTGCCGAGCATGTGGCTGCCAGGCTGCCTGCTGCGTGCGGCCCTCAGTCCAGGTCACTTGCCTCTTCTTCTCGTTTGTTTGTTTTGATTTCTCTTCCTCTCTCTCACACACACACTCACCTTCACACATCACTCTGATCCTGAGTCCTGACAAACTCTTCACTTTCTTCATCAAACAGTACTCCCTCCAGTCCAAGCCATTGTTGCCAGACTCTTCTCGTGTCATCCTCAGACATCTTCATCCTCGCTTCATTCCAAAGTCGACTGCTAATCTCTGAAGAAGCTCACAAAGCGGCTGAGAGAAGTGGGACGAAGCACAATCTCGTATCTTGCCCGAAAGAAAGAGAGACAAACACACATCATCATCCTTCTCATCAAGCACCAGTGGACACTTGAATCATCACAGCAGAGCATCGTCAACATCATCACCTTCACTTCCATCACCTTCATCATTGCTCTCACCTCGTCTCTTGACCACAAGAAAACTCTGACCATTCTTCTCGGCGCTCGAAAGTAAGTCTCTTCCTCTGAAAAGCTCCATCACACTTCACAGCATTGCTGACCGTTCATCTCCAGGCCTCTGAAAGAACCACGGTAGACCTCAACTTTGAAAGCTCTGAGAGCTCCCTCCTGAAGACAAAAGATCTTCCGAAAGACCCTTTTCACATCCAAAAGCACGGAGAACAACCTCCTGATCCCTGGACATTCTCATCCTTGAAAGAACATCTGGAAGCACATCTGGAAGCACATGTGAAAGCACATGTAAAAGTTCACAAGCAACTTCGTCTTCACAGTCAATACTCTTCTCCTGTTCAAGATCTTCACACCACCAACCCAAGCAAGCCCAAGCACTGTGACTACCGCAGCATCAAGCTCGACCAAAAGAAAGAACAAACATACAGAAACTTGAATTCAAGCATTCACCATCAACAAACATTGCCTCATTTCCCCTGGTCTGAAGGTCGACAGCCGTTGAGAACGAACCTCATCTACAAGGACAGACGTGGTCCACAGAACAGAAAACTCACCTCGGCTTACTTTCCCCATATCCTTTCAACGACGAGGCTGAGCTCCTTGCCAGACGCCGCTTTATCCCGCTTTCCACACCTCGCAGTCTCGAAGCACATGGGTGATCTTCCTGCATAGCGACATTCGAACAGGGGTAACTCACCTCGTCGCCTTGCCATGCGAGCAAAACCATTTCAATTCAACCTTATGAGGTTGGGGTCGAGGCCCTTCAAAGTCAAGTTCAAGTTGACTTCGTTTCTATGAAGCATGTCTCCCCCCTCGACGAGGGATAGGGTGCTTGACCCCAACCTCCATTTTATTTATTTCAACATTACGATTCCTTCGTGTCAGCTTTATGGCTGGCCGGGGCCGTGAAACAAGGGGGCTGTCGATAGTATCCTACACAGACAATTCCGACAGAGCATTCGACAAACAACTTATCGACAGCCCGTTTCATGGCCCTGGCCATTATATTATGCCACCCCGACGACCCAGAACGTCGCAACCCAATGCCGGATCGCCGTGATACCATGGTCTTGGACGAGAAGTCTGGAGCCTGGAGACCAGACCCCAAATACAAGTCAATCAGATGGACTTCGGCATTTGTGGCTCTGTCGTCCCCATTGGTTCGGCACGTTCTGGGTCATTGTTGCGTTCGTCATTGCTGTCCGCGCGACTTGAAGGAGAGTGAGGCGTTGGGGCTGCGTTGGTCAAAGAGGCCAAAGGATTGATTGCAATACTCAGTGAATAGCGGAGCGGTGTTGCCAGCGTCACCACGTTCCGCTAAACCAGCCTACCCCTGGCGCCTCACTCCCTCCTTCTCGAGGAAAACAGCTTTCGTTTTCGTGCGGGTGGTTTCATCAGTGAAAGGATGATAAGGTAGCTCAGGGTGAATATCAGAGCTGAGCTTTTCAATCAAGTACAGATAGAGCTTAACCTCACGGCATGATCAAGCCACAATTCTCAGCTGGATCAAGCATTCCGTGCATTGTCCACGTGTTGCTTCATTTCAAGGACGACAGGTCAGGGACTCAGGGAGATGGAAAACCGGGAAAGCAGCAAAAACAGAAGAAAACTGGAAAAGTGACAAAAAAAAAGAAGAAAATGATTAAACACCCATACCATTTTCCTTGCTTGTGTTGTACTCTGTAGCCTCCCTATCCATTCTTGATGTCTTTCCCCTGAGCGTAGGTGTTGACAAGAAGAGGAGACCTGGATGTCGAGTCTTACCGCCTCGTCAACTTCACCCAGACTGTTACATGGATCGATCACCCGCGCAAGCATTCCTAGTATGTCCATGAATGATAGATAACCCGTCTCCTCGCATCGACTATGACGTTTCTCTGAGTTCCAAGTCCGACATCATCAATCGATGGGATCGATCGGTGGATTTACACAAAACACCAAAAAACACAAGACATAAAAAGGGTAGAAGAAAGAAGACCAGAGTGTAAAACATTCCCCTCAGCCGGCGAGCGGCCCGGTATTCATTGACTCACTCACTCTATGGACGAAAGAGACGAATACGCGATATGGTGTATAAAGTAGTGCGAGGCAAGACAGGCAAAAAAAAAGGACCATAACGACTTTGCCTTTGCCTGTACCTTTACCTTTTGCGCAAAATAAGGTAAACCCAAATGGCCCGCATGGCCGCCTTCCCAACTTGCCGATGCGATGGGAGATGCGTGAGGGTGGGTGGACCTAGGTACTAGATGGTACTTAGGTGAGAGGGCAGAAGGGCAGATGACTCCCGACATTTCAAGTCTCTTCTCCCGCTTTCTGAGATATCTGTATGGGATATCGGTGGTGATTGATATGATGGGAGATATCCACCACCACGTCGACGTCCACCTCCCACCCTCCCACTCTCCGCCATCATTCTAGATTTCATTTCAATTCATTTCATCTTTTTTTCTCCTCTTCTCTCTTTGCCGGTCCGTTGTCTCAAAACCCCCCAAACCCCCTTCTACATAACGGCATGGTTGAACAAGTAACTGACACTCTCACCGTTGTGAGTTCGGCGAATCGCCTCAGCCAACACGGGGGCCACATCAATGAACTCCAGCCGACACCCCTTCTGGCCGTCCTCGACGTTCAGGGCCTCGATCTTGTCCTCGGAGACCGGGACGGTGTTGGTGATTACCAGGCGAGAGAGCGAGGATCCGCGCAGGATCTCGACGGCTTTTCCGGATAGGATGCCGTGGGTGACCAGGGCCACGACGTCGCTTGCGCCGTGGCGGATCAGGGTGTCTGCCGCCTTGGCCAGCGTGCCGCATGTGTCTGCCATGTCGTCGACGAGGATGGCGACTTTGCCCTCGACCGTGCCGACCAGGGTCATGCGGCTGACTTCGTTGGGCCGCGAGCGTTCCTTGTGGATGAGCGCGAAAGGTAGGTCGAGCTTGTCGGCCATGGAGGTCGCTCGCTTCGCGCCGCCTGCGTCCGGGCTGACGATCACGCATTCCTGTCTGGACCCGTTGATCTCGGCGTTGGACTCGGTCGCGTGCATCAGGTTCTCTCGGATCCATTTCACGCTGTTCGGCTCCGCGTACAGGTTGTCCACCGGCACGTTGAAGAAGCCCTGGATCTGCGAGGCGTGCAGGTCCATCGTGATGACGTGGTCGCACCCTGCGGTCTGGAGCATGTTGGCCATCAGCTTCGCCGTGATGGGCGCGCGAGATTTGTCCTTCTTGTCTTGTCGGGCGTAGGGGAAGTTCGGGAGCACGGCCGTCACTCGTCGCGCGGAGGCTGTCTTGCATGCGTTGCAGATGATGAGGAGTTCCATCAGGCCGTCGTTGATATCGTTCGGTCGAGTAGATTGAAGGATGAAGACTTTTTGTGAACACTCGTTAGAATCATAGCACATGGCGCAAACGTCTTTGTAGTGGGACTTTCGTACCATCTTCATCTCTAACTGATTCACCGATCGTTACACTGGTCTCTTGATTCGAGTACTGTAGGACCATGATCTTGACAAGTTCAATCCCCAACCTTATAGCCACATGGCCGAGTCAGCATGCTGCCTTCTTCTTCTCAGGGAGAATCCAAGGCTTGCAACGGGTCGCAAACGCACCTTTTGGCCACGGCATGGGCCAGGTCCGGGTGACTGTTGCCAGTCAAGAGCTTGATCGAATTGGACGCCATGCCTGCGCGGTCCAGGGAATCGAAAGACGAAGAGGGAGAGGAAGAGGAGGATGCGATCACCGACGAACCATTGTGATGAGAGACGGACGAGGTATGAAAGATGTCGTCGACACCGGGATCTGTCATAAGGTGGAACAGGAAAAAAAGTTCCACGGGCCCCGCGGCGGCGCAGGCGCAGGCTCAGAAAAAGGCAGAGGCAAAGGGCTCCCTAGGCGCAAGGCGAAGGCGATCGGGGCCTGTGAAGGCTCCTGGTTGGCGGGGGCCGTCTCGGTTCAGCGCGGGACCAACAAGGCGTCTGAATCTGGGTTTCGGGGCAGGGAAAAAGCCTTGGCTCAGAATTTGCACATCTATGTATGTAGGAAGGGAGTTTATATGGGCTTGCGGATGTCAGTCTAGACGGGGAAATGAAAAGGATAGAAGAAAAGGGATAAGAGAATTTCGGCATGGTAAGGAGGAGGCTAATGTTTGCTCTTGTTGGTGTTTCCCATCAAGCCGGTTTTTGACCAGCTTCAGCTCTCTTCTATCTCCGGGTCACCTGTCCTGGTCATGCATGATGGAGAGTCGTATTGGTCCCCCGTCAATCGCGAGGTGACACGACAACCACATTCCTCATCCACGCTCCAGGCCACTGCTGCAATCCAACCACCCCTGGAAAATGTCAGGTGACAATTCATTTCCCATCAACTCCCATGTTTCGCTGTGCTATTGCTTTTGTGGTCCACCGACGAAAAGGACATCAAAACCGAATCTCAATGCACGCACACATCTACTTCCGCATGGAAGAAGCACGTCTCTTTCTGAGCTCAGTCTTCTTCTCGCGCTCCTCGTGCACACGCTTGGCCAGGAGTTGGGCGTATTCGTTGGCAGCATCCTTGGAAGCCTCGGCGTGTCTTCTCTTCAGTGCGATGCGGTGTCTCTTGTGTTGCATACGTTGAGGAGTAACGAGTCTCTGGATCTTGGGGGCCTTGGTGTAGGGTTTGGCGCCCTCCTTCTTGGGGACAACCTCACGACGGATGACGAATTTGCTGCAATCTCTGTTAGAACCTAATGGTACACATCTTGGAAGAGTTGTTTAGACATACCGGACATCGTCTTGCTTGGTCAGACCGAAGAATCGTCGGATCTTGGTGGCACGCTTGGGACCGAGACGCTTGGGGTTGACAATGTCGGTGAGGCCGGGGATATCACCCTCGCCTTGCTTGACGATGGAGAGAGCCAGGACCGACAAGTCTTGAGCGACGATGCAGCCACGGACGGACTTGCGCTTGCGCTCGCCAGTTCGTCGGGGTCGGTAGCAGGAGTGGCCGTCGGCGAGGAGGAGCTTGACACGGGTAGGGAGCATCTGTAATGATTCAAGTCTCAGCGAAATGTGTTCTTTCTCTTTCTTCTTCGCTGGCGCTTTCAAGAGCCGGGGATGGTACGTACGACACCCTGCTTCATGGGAAAGCCTTGCTTGTCATTACCGCCGGTGATGCGGAAGATCTGTTCATCAAACCGTCAGCATCTCTGGTATGGCATCTTTCCTTCGGGGACAGTATCATACGTAGCCCTTCCACTCGTCACCGAGGCTGTCACCAGGCACTTCGTTGCCCATGCGCTTCTCCATGAAGACACGCAGCTTGCGCTCATCTTCGATCTCAACGAGTTTCTGCGACCCGTTGGCCGGGTAGGAGATGTTCAACTTCATCTTGTCGGTTGGCTGAAGAAGGCTGTCAAGACTGGTGAAGAGCCCCGACAGATATCAGCGATTGAGGTTTGTCGAGAAAGTTGAAAGTTGTGAGGTTGCGTGCGAAACAGCCAAAATTGGGACGCACACACGAGATTGGAATTTCTCAAGCGTTCGTGGGCTTGGCAGTGGGTTGGTGCACTAGGCCCAATCGGGGACCCGCTGTTAGGAGAAATGATTTTCCGTGCCGAGAAATTCAGTCCACGACCGTGGCCCTGGAATCCACTCACGAGTTGGAGTAAGGTATGATGATTTCTTGCAATACGTTTGATGGACAAAGAACTGAACATGGTATATTCCCTAGCACTATTATGATCTAGCAACGCCATTGGCAGCATACCCATTTGTATTTCCCGCCTTTTCCAATTCCAGATACTTCTTCTCCGCCTCTTCGATGGTCCGGATGTTGGCACCCAGCTTGTTCATCGTCTCAAACCACTCGTCCTCTTCCTCGCTGTCAAACACGATCCCGCCACCGGCTTGGAGATACGCCACGCCGTCTTTCACAACCATGGTGCGAAGCGCAATGCACGTGTCCATGGCCCCTTCGTCCTCGATCTTGCTGCCATCGGCCGAGACTCGAGAGAAGCCAAAGTAGCCCACGGCGCCGGCATATACGCCGCGCTTTTCTTGCTCCAATTCGGCGATGAGCTCCATGGCCTTGACTTTGGGCGCGCCCGAGACGGTGCCCGCAGGGAAGATGCTGCGGAAGGCTGTAAAACGATTTTCACCTTCTCTCAAGATTCCGGAGACCTGGCTGACAAGGTGTTGGACGTGGCTGAATCGTTCAACCACCATGAGTCGGTCGACACGGGTAGACAATGGATCACAGACTCGGTTGATGTCGTTCCGTGCCAAGTCCACCAACATGACATGCTCGGCTCGGTCTTTAATGCTACTTCTCAGTTCTTCGGCTAGTCTCTCATCCTCTTCCGGATCGGGCCCTCGTTTGACCGTGCCAGCGATGGGGTGTGTGATAATTCGACCGGCTTCCTCTTTGACCAGCAATTCCGGCGAGGCACCAACAATGCTGAAATCCTCGCAATCGATGTAGAAGAGGTAGGGGGAGGGGTTGACGGTTCGGAGATGGCGGTAAATGTTGAATGGATGTAGCGTCGTGGGTCTTGATATCCTGTGCGAGGGGACCGCTTGGATAATATCCCCGACGGACACATGTTTCTTAAGATTCGTGACGTGCGCCTCGTATCCGTCTTTTCCAAAATTCGATTTTGAAGGCTGATTCAATGCGATGGGGGGTTGGTAGGGTAAGGGAATATGTTCGGCTTGTAACGTTGAAACAGTCTTGTGCAGTGTCTGACATGCCTTCTCATAGGCGGCCGACAGATCGGAGGCTGAGTCTGTGGACGGCACTTCGAGATACGTGATGACCTTGCAGACGTTGAAGAAATGATCAAACGCAACAATAGTATCGTAGAGCATGAAGAAGCTCTCCGGCAATTTCAGGACATCTTTCATGGGCCGGGCAGTCTTGGGCTCGAAATATCGCACGCAGTCATAGCCAACATATCCAATGACGCCGCCAGTCATAGGTGGCAGTCGTAGAGAGGGCACTGATGCGACTCGGAACCGCGACAGCTCTTCTTCAAGGCGCGGGAGGGGATCTTCTTCCGGCCCATGTCCGGGGCCAGACTTGATGACTTTGAGAGGGTTTGCGCCAACAAAGCTGTATCGTCCGATTGTCCCCGTCGTTGCTGCGCTCTCATACAGAAAGGACAGCTTCGAGCCCTCGGAAATCTTTAAATACGCTTGCGTGGGGGTGAAAAGGTCTGCCGGGATCTGGGCGCACAGGGGTACCAGGTTCGGAGGATGCGGAGAGGACCTGGATTTCGCGAGAAGCGAGGAGATTTCCTCGAGGGAAGGCTCGATCTTCGGCTGGGAAGTGTAAGCCATTGGGAATCAGAACACAAGATTATGGGCGAGGGTACCATTGTGATCTCAAAAAGCGGCGGACGGGGGACGGCTGGCGTCTTTATGATGACACTGGCGCTCTGCGAGGACGACGATGTATCCGCTCTCTTCGCCTTTCCATCGACAATCGGGATGAGGTTCTGTATCTCTGAGTAAGCGCGTGAGAGGAGAAGGATGATCGAATCAACAGTGAGTCAGAATTGGTGCGTCTTTGCGCTGAAGCATCGCGGAACGTTTTCTCGGGCGCAGGCAAAATCCCCACAAATTTGTCTCGGGCCAATCACCATCATTCCCTCGACAAGGCCAGCAGGTGTCTCATGCTCGAATACTACGTTATTGTCCTGCAACAGGCCTCGTTGTCTGCGTATTCGCGTGTAAGAACAGGACCACGTTGGTAGGCCTTAATGTTGAATAGCACAGCATGTGTGGTACATCCGACGAGTTGTACTCCGTGACATTCCTATTCAATTGTTTGGTAATCGAAAGGGTCCATCCAGATGCTTGTACTCCGGACTCCGTATTCCGTATTCCCCCTTGGTTCGGCGGTTCGCGGCCACATCTTGGCATGTCACCAGCCACCGCTAAACAAAGTGTGGCAGTGGCAGTGGCCGCGACCGTTGCATGGAGGCTGGTGACGCATGTGGTTCTTCTCACCGTTCAGCATTCCCAGCAGGCTGCGCTCAACCCGTCACTCTTTTCCACTACAGCAGACTTCATGAAGTAATCGACATCGCATGTACATAGTTACAGTCGCATTATCGCGGATCATAATCGACTGCCTTCGTAGGCACAATGCCGCAAGCCGACGGCGAGCATGACGCCGGTGCTGCCTCTCCGACTCGGCCAGGCTCAGCCTGGACCAACACCTCCCTCTTCGCCGACTCTGCCATCAGCCTGAGAACGCAAACCCCCGAGTTTTTCGACAAACAGGTTGATCCTCTACAACAACAAGATGAGATACATAATCAGGCGGGAGTGGCCGACCGTCTTAATGGACTGGTTTCCGAGATTTGGGCTTGCGAACAAGATGGAACAATCCGCGCTGATCAGAGGCGGAAGATTGTCAAGGCTATGGACGAAATCGAGGCCGCATTGGAAGATGACACCTTTTCTTCGCAAGAGAGTGATGTCGAGACTCCTAATCCTACACAAACTTCGTCCCCCCCTGCTGCGCCAGCCGCCACGGATCGAGACCTGGAAGCCGTTCGAACCAGCCTGGCTTGCACAGTTGAATCCATGCGCATGCGACAGCAGGAACAGCGACACCTCCACCAGCTGACTATCGAAAAGCTGGAAGCCGTGGCACAACGATGTATCCAACAGGAACGGCGCCTCCATGAGTTCGCGGAAGAAATGGTGATGCTCAAAGAGAGGAATCGCGCGCTGGTTCAAGAGACGGAGAGAATGAATGCCCAACTCGACCAGACGCAGGCTGAGGCCGCCAAAAGGGAGGATGCGGTCAATGCCATGTCAAGTGCGGTCGCAGGTTTGGAAGGTTGGATTAATAGTTCCCCGATGCCTGCCCGAACTCCCCGCCGGACTGTGACAAGAGGTCGCGGGAGATTCCGCGGTCGCTATTATGCGGATGATCCGGACGACGCGCCGATGAGCCATGGTTCGGATGGGCCTTCCGACGGAAAGATCTTGCATGAAGGTGTTACTGCATGGCTCCGTGGCTTCCGAGACGTCGAAGAGGAGCTTCGATTCACCACCAACGTTCAGGCGTCGCGACGGAAGGTCGCGCAAAGTGCTCTGCAGGGGACAGATGACGATTGGGGAGACTTTGAGAGTGCGCCTGGAGGATGATCAACATGCGAAGAGCACACGGCGGATTTGAGTCTCTTACATCCTTGGAAAGTTGGATCCAAAGTCCTTCGACAGGTTCTGACCCGAGAACAGCATCTGCTGGTGCAGGCTCATCGCCGCTGCTCGTTTGGACCGGAAGCGATCCACGTTCAAGCATCCTGTGAATGGACGTTGGTCACACCTCACGGGAAGTGCTGCGTGATTCAGGTTTTAAGAGTGGCTTTATCGACGTCGATAGGGTGTGGGTCAACGCTGGAAGTCAATAAGGGCAACCTGGAGATATTAGTCTTGAGGTGGTTGGAAGCAGGAATGGTCCTGAATACGCACTTGAGATCCGAGGCCGAAGGCAAGCTTCTTGCTTTCAGGGTCCCATTTCAGGGAATGGTCTGCGCTTGACTGAACCACTTCACCGTTCACACTCGAGGCAGCGCCTACACTCATAATGTCATCGTCTTTCAGGCGGGAGCCGTTCCATGCGTTCTGTTCGTCTTTCCAAGTTGCCATGTGATTATGGCCGTGTTCGGCATTCCAGATGCGAATGGTCTCGTAGCTTGCTCCCGCCAAACAAAAGCCATCTGGAGAGTAGGAAAGTGCCATCATTGGCGAGGAGTGGCCTATGATGAGCTTGCACACCGAAACAATCGCACTTCTCTCTGCATCAAACCGCCAAACCTTGACGGTTCCATCCATGGATGACGTTGCGAACTCCTGCTTTCGCGACGAGTCAACCGGGGTCGAGGATCGCGGTCGTAGTTCAAGGCCAGTAATAGGCCCATCATGGGCACCCCTCTTGAATAGGTCCTGAGCCGGCATCCAAATCGCACCAGTGTCGCCTGAAGCGGCGACCAAGAGGGCGTCTCTTTCTCCGTGCCAGGCACACCTAACGAAGGTCCATTGATCCTGGTTTTTTGGATCCGAGACCCATCTCTCTTCAATGACAAGATCTGAGAAGGCTCGACAATAATAGATGACGTTCTCGCCGGCGGCACAGAGAATGCCAGTGCCACTAAATGAGGCACAGTCGGCGTCTTCCAGGATCTCGCGAGTAAAGACTGACGACGGGCCGGCAATGCTGGGAGATTTGGAGAGATCCCAGAGGAGAATGGAAGAGCCAGTAGATTGAGCTGTACTGAGCGGATCAGTGTCGTAGGGAGCGATGCCCATTAGACGTAAGCCTTGGGTATGCCACATCAGGGACGTAATTGCCCTTTGAGATGCCGGCAAAGCTTCCATCAGAGACAATTCTTGTCCGTCGAAGAGGAGGATCTGCCCGGATGAGCTCCCGTATGTTGCCACTGCCAGCATCTCTCCGTTTGGTTCCCAGGCGACTGCGCTGACCAGCTTCTTCTCGGTCGACTCTAGGAGCTCTTGGAAGGGAGGTGCAAGGTCGGTGTTGGAGGAATGGTCTGTCACGTCCCACACGCCACAATAATCATCGCCGATCGCGGTGACCGCCCGACTGTCTCCGGGGCGCCATTCAATCCGGGCGAGGGTTCTGGACACGTCAGAGCCTGGGCGAGGTGGAAGCTGTAGAAGATGTGTCGATGATGCGAGATTTGCGACTTTGGCGGGCGCCACTTGGATACCGACACTCGAGCCCGTCGCTAATGTGTGAACGGGAGGCGGCACGGCTTCGACGTGAGATTCCGGGTGCTCAGCGGCGGGTGATTCCTCGTCAACATCCATCCGCTCATCAGGTTTCGTGCCGTTTACCACGGGGCCGTTCTCGTCGACGCCGGCTTCAGTCGCAGAAGGCGATCGCGCAACCGTCAGCGAAGCCGGGTGACCGTTAGTCATCTCGACATCCGTCGTGGAGGCGGCGGCCAGCTGGTTCGATGCCGACGTTTTGCGCGCCACACTTGAATTCCGTTCCGAGCTGGCAGCGGTCTTGCGGCCTCTCTTGGGTGCTGGCTGCACAGCGAGCGCATCGGGGAGGCCGTTGATAATGCCATCGCGAGGGTGCTTGCGGGAAGCGGCAGCGACCGAATCATCTGGCGAGGGCGCTGCAGGTACGGATTCTTCGCGTAGTTCTGGTGGAGGTTTCTCGCTCTCTGGGCCGAAGAAGAACAAGGTCGGGTCGAGTTGTTTGGACGGGCGGCCATTCTAGCGTGGGATTAGCGGGCCGCGCACACACGGTATGCAATCAAATACCTCATCAATGGTCAGGGACAGATGGTGGTATCGCAGACCCTTCTGGACGAGCGAGACCAGGGCATGGCCCTTGATGCCCTTTGCAAAGGGAAGACTTTCGGCGTCGACTTTCCAGTCGCGCTGCAGCTTGACGGCGGCGTCGGCATAGCCTAAATTTCATTGGTCAGCGAGGCAGGCACAACGAGGCGGTCGGATTTTCATGCGCGCGCGCGCCGTACCCGATTCTTGGAGATATCTGCACAAATCCTGTCAGTACCACCACCAGGGTCATCAGAATGGAGCTTCGATGGGTGCGCACCTCCAGATAAGATAGTTGAGCTGGTCCGAAGTCAGCGGGGGCGGCCTCGCATTGAGAGCGGATGCACTGTCGGTCTCCATGCCGACATTCCGCGGAACGAGATCCAGCAGGGGGTGGTGCTCGTGTCCTGGACTCAGCGTGGTGATCGAGGGCCTTCTCAGGACAGGCGCAATAATGAGAAGGAGTCGCGAGGAGTTGACGGGGATGGAGGGTTGAGCGCGTCGAGATGAATGCGCTCGATGTTTTCGTTGCCTGGGAGCGGAGGGCAGTGTCAGGGGCCTTTTGAAAAGTGACGGACGGGCGGGAGCTTTAGGAAGGCGTGGCAGAGAATTAATCAAAGCAATGGGCGCTCGCGCAGAAGGACCAGCGTCACAGACAGCGCGGCGACGAGGCTGGAGGGTTGAGAAGCAGAGGCCGGCAGGGTTGTCCAACAGACGAGAAACGGAGGATAATCAATTAGAGGTGAAGATGAAGGAAGATGCAGGAAATAATGATGATGGGCGATGGTGATGGAGACGGAAACCGGGACGAGTTTGAGAGGAGCCAGAATGCCAGGGCTCAAGGCTCAAGGCTCAGTCGCAGGCTCCAGGCTCAGTGCAGTTAGCGGTGGCTGAGGACTCGGGCAATCTTTTTAGGTAAACCGTGTCGTGACTCGTGTCGTCTTTGGGCCCCAGAATCCAGATGCCAGATGCCGGGCGGGAGTCACGGGAGGCCACAGAGTCAGTCTCTGGGCCAGGGCGGGCGCCAGGTCATAGGCTGCCGTTGCCGCTGCTAGGCTCTCAGACTCCAGAGTCGCCCACATCGCCTTACGCACCACTCTGATGACTCTATGAGCCCTGTCAGCTGGAAGTTTGGGGGACACAGGCTCAAGCATCCTTCAGCTAGCCGCATTGGCACGAGATGATCTTCATGCCCAGTTAGGCCAAACATGTGTTCTCGTAGGACGTGAGGAGTACGTAGGTACAGTACTAGTACATGCACCACACGTGACAAGTTGATGCAAGCAGAGACTGGGTGTCCACCAAAGATTGCAATTCGCATAATAATGAGTAGTAAATGTAAATGATTGCCGTCGATGATCAGAGCCGAAGAAACATTTGTACCCAGCTAAACGTGGTTCATCGCTGGGACTCACTGCAGGTCAAACCGGGGCGCAACCTGCCAGTGCACGCAGGTGTCCTCAGTCCTGGGTCCAGGAAAGCAGAAAGCAGCTAACCTCGATTGGTGCGCGGTGAATGAAACGCGTGTTAATTCTTGCCCTGCAGTCTGCAGAGCGCAGCGACCCAACACCACGACTACCACCACTCAACTCACCTTTTCCATCTGCAATTCATTACTCCCACCTCCAGTCGCCTTGCTCCACGATCTTCGACCTCCCGCAACTCTCAACTCCTAAACCTCATCCTCTCTCTCAACTGCCGCATGATGTAAATCGGTCCTCCTAAGTTCCTCCTTCGGCGCCATGGCTTTTCGCATCAACCTGCCGCCCGTCACTCGAATCCTTCTGGCGTTCATGATCGCTTCCTCCCTACTCTACAATGTCGCTAGATGGAGGCTGTTGGAACCTGCTACCAGCGACCCATCAGGCAGTATAGAACCTCCAGCGACTCCGATTGTCCCTTATTTGGCCCTCGTGCCAGCGCAATGTATCTGGTATCCGTGGACCTTCCTTACCGCGACCTTTGTCGAGCAGAACATCTTTACCCTCATCGTCAACGGCGTCAATGTCTTCTTTGGTGGAAAATATCTCGAAAGAGCATGGGGTTCTCAGGGCTTTGTCTATGTCATCCTCATCTCCTCCATTATTCCAAACCTGCTAGTTGTGCCAACATACATCTTCTGGGCCGCCATCACCGGCAGCCCAGAGAGGGCTCTCACGCCCATCACGGGAGGCGTCACGACGCAGGCCGCCTTCCTCGTCGCATTCAAGCAGCTGGTCCCTGAGCACACCGTCAGCATATACAAGGGCATAATCAAAATGCGGGTCAAGCATTTCCCTGCCGTTTTCCTTGCTCTGAACACCTTGTCGGGCATGATCATCGGCACCGACACCGCTCTCTTCCTCGCTTGGTATGGGCTGATTACCACCTGGATCTACCTCCGATTCTACAAGCGCCAGCCTGACATCTCGGGCACGAGTACCGATGGCCAAGGCTTGAAGGGCGACGCCAGCGAGACCTTTGCCTTTGCAACATTCTTCCCGGATATCATTCAGCCGCCGATAAGCGCGTTCTGCAACCAAATCTACATTCTGCTGTGCAACTTGAAGATCTGTACCCCGTTTTCAGAAGAAGAGATCGCGTCGGGCAACGAACAAGCTGCCGCCAGGGGAGACACCGGTCTCCCGAGCTTCAACAAGCAAGGACGTGGAGCCAGAGGGATGGGCAAACGTGAAGAAGCTGAGCGACGGCGGGCGTTGGCTCTCAAGGCCTTGGATGAGCGGTTGAACGCTGCCAGCAGTCGAGCGGCCGCTGCGACTACTACGACTCAGCCAACCGCGTCGACCGGTGCACCGAACCTGCCCGCAGGACAGGAGATGCTCGGACAGACCGATTATCGACCAGACGCATGAGGTGCTTCTTTCGAGCCAGGGGATTTCCTCCGGAGGTTATAATATATTGCTTTGGATTGGGATTGGGGTCAATGGAGTTCTCTGCGCCTCTCCCAGCTTCCTTTGTACCTAAATTGGAAATTTTAGAGCCATTTCTTTGCGCTTGCTCGGTGGGGGATCGTTGACGAGCCCACCAGTTCCAGCTTTGTACTGCAATTGCAGTCCCAGGCCGCCCTCAGTCACATACTACGAGTACGGGACCTATATAACTGTAGTAGTACAGTAACTGGTGAGCGCGGCCAAGCGGCCGACGTCCGACCGAGATGGCAATACGCTAGAACAACTGAACAAATCGTTCGCATCTTCTCTTACTTTCCCTCATTCCTTCTTTTCGCCTGCTGCCCGCACATCATGTCCATTATTTGGACCGACGATCCGAGTACCGTCGTATCTGCTACTCCTCGAAAGTTGTAACTTATCCTTTCCCAGTCCCGACCTCCAATCACTCCCGCACGCGCTGCTCTCCATTCTCCATTATTCCTGATCTTCACACCCACCCACCACTCCACCCGTGAATATGCCCCGTACAGACTATCCATCCAATGTCTCGCACCACGGCACTGCTACCCTGCTTATTTGTCCCAGCCTTGCCTGCTTTGCCTTCCTCATCACGTACTACGTATTACTACGAGTACGTACCTACCTTAGTACTACGGGCCATCGCCGACTTTCAACGTCGTCCCGAGACTCGCGCGCAGGTGCCTCGATCAAGGCCTCCGACTCGTCCGGCGACCTGACGCCGCCCAGTCTCCTCGTCAAGCTTCACGAAGCATCCATCCCGTGCCTGGCCTCGCCTTGCCACTTTTCTGTCCCCATCCCCAGTTCGGCCTGGAGAGAGACCTCGTCTCGACTCCTCGAGCGCTGCTACTGCTGCTGCTGTTGGCTAATCTGAGTCTGCAGGGCCAGCGAGCGGCGACCACGGCCAGCGAAGCGAGACCGTTCGCCGTTTACTTCCCTTAGCTCCCATGTGCCAGAGCGATGGCGATCGAGAAAGTGGGCAGAGCTATGGGTAGCTTCTCCATTCTATGCGAGGTCAGATCAGGTTCGGTAAGGTCGGTAGGTAGATGATGTGATGAGCAGAGCTATAGGTAAGGTACTGCTACCAGTAGTACCAGTACCTGTCGTCCTACATAAGCTGCCTCTGGGACGGGTTTTTTTTTCTCGGTCTGCAAGGTCGGTCTCCTCTGCGCTTCTCACTCTCTCGCTCTTCGAATCTCTGGTGTGGTTTTCAGAAACCTGCTGTGCTTTCTTTGTCGTGTGCCTTCGAGCTTTCGACTCTTTGGTCCAAAACCAGTACTTGACACTTGACGGCTGTCATGGCGTCGTTGACATCATTCGCTTCGCTCCTCCTCGTGGCTGCCGCTGCTCTGGCGGGTACGGCCCGGGCGTCTCTCTATGGCGAAGACACCGACAACCATACCTGCATTCTCCGTGAGTGTGCACTCTCTCTCAATTTGTCTCTGACGTTTCTGTGGTGGCGTCTGGATTCTCTTTGGGGATCCTGGCCCTGCTGCCTTCCCTCTCCGTTCCTCAAGAGTTCAACAGCTGATGATCCTGTTTTGTGGTGACAATGTAGAACCGGCCGTCCTGTCATGCTCTGCTGGCGCCAACCCGGCCAGCGTCGATACTTGCTGCACCGAGACCTATGGCGGATTGCTCCTCTCGACTCAGTTTTGGTCGACCTGGACCGGTCTTGAGTCTCAGGGCCAAAAGCTCCCCGCCAATACCTGGACGTTGCATGGGTAAGTACAACTGGCACATGAACCGTTCTCTGCGAAGCGAAAGAAACATGCTGAGATCTGCCTCCCAACAGCCTATGGCCCGATTTCTGCAATGGCTCGTATACCCAGTACTGCGATCTGTCGCGACAGTATGACCCTGTTCCGGCGCCGAACACGACCAACGGCTTGCGCAACGGCACGGTCGTGCCGGCGTACAAGGGCCCCAACATCGGCACGTTCCTCGAGCCCTTCGGCCGCTTCGACCTGCTCAAGTGGATGAACACCTACTGGATCAACCAGGGCGCGCCCAACTCGGACTTCTGGGGCCACGAATTCAGCAAGCACGCTACCTGCTTCTCCACCTTCGACGTTCCCTGCTACGGGCCCGAGTACGTCGAGCACGAGGAGGTCGTCGACTTCTTCGAGACCGCCATCAAGTACTACCGCCGCCTGCCGACCTGGGAGTGGCTGAACGAGGCCAAGATCGTCCCCAGCAACTCGACCACCTACTCCCTGGCCGACATCCAGAACCAGCTGACCAAGAAGTACGGCGCCGTCCCTTACCTGGGTTGCAGTGGAGCGAGATTCAACGAGACGGCCGCGGGCAAGAACAGCACCGACAATGGTCGCACCGTGGTCAGCGAGGTTTGGTACTATTCGCATGTGAGTGTGGCCGGCCCCCTGCCCATCCTGAGCGGCTTTTGATGAGCATGCTCCGTGTTGGTACAAGAAGAGAGAACAAAGCGAAACTGACAAACATACTCGTACATAGGTTGTTGGCCGCCCTCAAGATGGAAACTCCATCCCCGTCAACGCCTCGACTCCCACCAGCAGCTGCGCAAAGGCCAAAGGGGCGCTCCACTATTATGAGATGACCCCCGGGTCAGTGCAGAAGAGCTAGGCGAGTGATGCTACGATGTGAGCGGTAATGAGAAACAGGGGATCCGATTGTAAATAGGAGGGATGGATTTGCACATACACCAGATGCCGATGATGATACTAGACAGCAAGGTCGGAAGACACAGGTCGTCCTGAAAAAGTAGCCTCTGAAAATTAAAGGTAGTGTAATGATAGGAATAATACATGTGAAAGCTTCCAGGTTTCTTCTTTGAGCGCATTGCATCTCGCTCTTAATTGTCCGGAGTTTATAGCGGTTGATGCCGAGATCCATGCCAAGTTTCATGTGTTTAGGTTCATTGTCTCCCAACGCGGAGTCATATCCAAGCCTCGAGGGTATAGTGCGCGGCGGTGTAATCAAATATCATTGTTCCGCTGCAAATCATGCCTGTGGGTATGCGCTCGTGATTTGCTATGGGGCCAACGCGTCGCACACGCCGAGCGGAGATGGAACAGCATTGATTCAATTCCTCCGACCTTCGCATTGACCTTCGTCAGGCAGAAGAACTGACGAGGCTTTCCACGGGCCGTATAAAACGCACAGGATCCTCGATACTCAACAATCTCAAGTGTCTGCGGAACGGTATACCTGATTGCAACAAACCCTACCTCAAATTGAAGATCACTCGAACTCTCCTTGCGTCAAGCTGTTAGCACCGATTCTCTCACCTCAACGTGCAACATGGCTGTCACCGAGTTGGCTCGTCTCCGCTTGCTCGCTGGCACAGAAGCATCATCTCCAGCCTTGCTTGCAAATCTGAACAAAGCGAAGGCTGTCATGGAGAAGGCTAGCGGATATCGATTCCACTATTATCACTGCCAGGAACAGCCCGAGATCATCTTCATTCTGGGGGCATGGCCTTCTGTCGACTTTCATATGCAAGAGTTCATCCCGGGGCAGCCAAATCAAGAAATTCTAGCTCTTCTCAAAGACCAAGTCAGCGTCGAATGGATGTTTCACCTGGACATCGACCCAAACACAACGTCTCTGCCCTTGGACAGGGACTTTGTGGCAATAGGCCGCCACTTCATCAAGGACGGCGACAAACAAGGGTTCCAAACCACCTTTGGGGACAACAGACACGAACTGGATTCTTTCATTGGAGGTGCAGATCGTGTCGTTGGAGGTTACAGGATAGACAAAGGATTCGATCCGTCATCGGAGGGCGACCAGGGAGAGGAGTTCGTTCTCTTTACCGCGTGGAACAGCGTGGAACAACACTTCTCGTTCGCAAAGACAGGAGGGTTCGAGAAGTACAGCCAGATCAGGAACCACGTTCGCGGAGCAGAGATCTTGCACGCGGTGGTATTGGAGGTCGGCGGCTCGGAAGGAAGAGGACGGCCAGGGTCAGAGTAAGAGGGCTATTTCAGGAGGGTAGTGACCTCTGTGGCTTGCTTGAAAGACGACAGCAAGCCGCGAGCGGGAGGATTACTTAGTCATAGAGCGGCTTTTTCTTGATCGTTTTTCCGGGGCGCAGATTGCGAGAATCCCCTGTGAGGCTTGAAGGGTACAGAGGAGAGTAGAAGTAAGGTAGTGAGGCTGCTCCGGGAGCGTCGGGTGTGCGCTGACTGCCTGCACCCGTGTCGCGGTCTCCGTGCGTACCTGGTACCGTTGCGACTATCCGCGCCAAGGCCCGTTACAAGCCGGCCCAGGCGTGACTGCAGGCTGCAGCAGCGCAGGCGGGCGAGCAGGTCACAAGGCCAGAGGCATGGCGAAAGGATGTCCAGCTCTCTACTCGCATCATCAATCGGTCAGCTCGACTTCGCAGTTCAATCGATGCTTTGCAATCTCTGTCAGGGTGCATACAGTGCCGTCCACTCGCCCCCCGTTTGCCTCTGCGTTCGTGCTGGAGAGTACTGAGGACCTGCAGTCTGCTCGTGAGCGGTGACTATCACTGCTGGTATCCGGCTACTGTACCAGCCACTGGGATTGTGCTGAGCGCGGTCGCCTGCGCCACGCTCTCCGCGCATGCTTCCACCAGCGCAATAATCATCATCAGCCATCATTTGCGTTGCGTCCGGAAGCACAGACTCCCGCCCACCTTACGTTAACCTCGCCTCTTCCATCTCGCCGTCGCCGCCCTGGCCTTCTTCGCTTCACCTCTTCTTTACTCCAACATCCCTACTGTGCGCACAGTGACCGACCGATCCGGCCGCAGCTATTCGGTCACTGAGACGCCTAGCCGCTCGCTTGACTCTCCGTCCTCCCGTCGCCGTACCATCGTCGGAGTTTCCAACGAATTTGCGCCGGCCCATCGAAGCGACTATCGGCGGTGGTCTCAAAACATCTACAGAGAGTCGTCGCTCGAAACTGCCCCGATCTCAAGAAAGGGAGGAAATATGTCGAAAGTGGTCAGAAGCGTCAAGAATGTCACCAAGGGCTATAGCCCCGTGCAGGTCAAGGTGCGAAATGGTAAGTAGACTGCGGCGGAACACTCTGGCAGTCCATTGACGTGCGCCTACAGCAACCTCCAACGATCCATGGGGCCCGACGGGCACAGACATGGCTGAGATTGCCGCTCTCACATTCAACAAGTAAGCTCGGTGTGTGCAAGGTCTCGAATGCGATGCTGATCCGATCCTGCTAGCCCCGGTGACTTCTACGAGATCATGGACATGCTCGATAAGAGATTGAACGACAAGGGCAAAAATTGGCGACACGTCTTGAAATCCCTCAAAGTCCTAGACTATTGTCTGCACGAGGGCTCAGAACTGGTTGTCACCTGGGCCACGAAGAATATCTACATCATCAAGACCTTGAGAGAGTTTATCTACGTCGATGAGGATGGTCGGGATGTTGGTCAAAATGGTATACTTTCACGGCCCAACCTGGCTGATTTCACCTGCTGATATGATCTAGTTCGAACGTCTGCCAAAGAGCTTACGTCCCTCATCTTGGACGAAGATCGCCTCCGAAGCGAACGATCCGACCGGAAACTGTGGAAATCTCGGGTCACTGGAATCGACGAACATGCCCCTCAGGCCATTGCCAGCTCCAGCTATCCACAGCCCAGAGGGCGACGTTCGAACAGCGACGCCCCTAATCCGGATGCGCAGTTCGACGCAGATCTACAAAAGGCAATAAATGAGAGTTTAGAAGCCGACGCTCGACCCAAGCCGCCGCCGCCTGTTGACAGGGATCTCGAGCTAGCTATCAAAATGAGTGAAGAAGAAGCAGCGAAGAAGCAGGCAGAGGACCTTGAAAGAGAAAACAGCGCGGCGCTGTTCGATGACATTCCCGCGCCGGCGCAGAGCCAGCCAACGGGATACAATCAAGGCTACCAACAGCAGCCGGCGGTTGACTGGTTCGGCAATCCATTGCAGCAGCAGCCACAGAGCACAGGCTACCTGAACAATCAGTATGCGCAACCGCAACAGACCGGTTTCCAGCCTGGCTATCAGAATGGGTACTCGAATGGCTTCACGAACGGCTTTCAGCCCACCCAGCCCACCCAGCCCACGGGATACGGCCAATTCGGCCAGCAGCCCTTCATTCAGCAACAGAACACCATTCAACCCCAGCAGACTGCATTCCAGACCAACAACCCGTATGGTGTGCAGCTTCCTGCAGATCCATTCGGTGCCCAGTCCCCTCAACCGAACAATCTTCAGACAGGAACCAACAATCCGTGGGCGACTCAGTCGCCACAGCCGGCTGACGCACTCAAACCTCTCCCTACTGGATCTAACAATCCCTTTGCACAAAAACCCCAACAGTCTTCTCCATCTCCTTTTGGCCGTACAAACACTCAGCCTTCATTGGGAACTCTCTACGAGTCACAACCAACGACCCAACATATGCAACCGTCACAGCCAAATCCGATTACGAACTTTTCGGCGCCCCAGCCATCATTCCAACAACAACAGAAACCGGTCAACCCGCAACATGCAAGGCTTAACGCCCTTTTGGCCTCTGGTGAAGGACAGGATACCTTTGGCAACACTGGTGACCTCCGAATTCCTGCTCAACATACAGCTCCAGGGACTTTCGTCAATTCGGCTGGCCAGGGCTTGGACCGTCTGCGAGCAGCCCAAACGGGTACAAATCCTTTCTTCTCGGCCCAGGCCACCGGGTATGGAGCACCGCAGGGCGCATATGGGCAGCAGATGCCTGCCCAGACTGGACCCGCGGGTGCATATGGAGGCGGATACAGTCAACAACAGAGCAACCCCTATGGGGCCAGACCGGTCGGGCCACAGGGTGGGAGCTTGATTGATTTGTAGCGCTGCTCGGATGATTGTGCAAATGATTCAAAGTGATGTTTTGGGGCCCTGATACTCTCTTTATCCCTGTCCAAGCCGGTTCATGAGACGCTATTACCACCACGGTCGCTGTCTATCTCTGTATACATGTCTTGTCTTTCCCGTCCGGAGTTTATCAATATGGCTCAAGACTGCTTCTCTGCCATCGCATACTGATTGCAAACTTTCTCATTTTCCCCAGCGCTGCTAATTGAACTACCTTGGTACTTACATCATGTCCTAGGCACTCAGGCTACAGAGAAGGCCAAGCCCATGATTGGTCGTTGACAAAAGTAGTTACCCTTCACTCCCATTGGCTGCCTTGCACCAGATGCATCTCAGTCTAGCCCGAGTTGGAACCTGGCTGCTTCTCGCAACGACTTTTGCTTCAATCGTGGCAGGAGCCGGCGGCTACATGTATCCCCTGCTCTTTCGCCCAGTGTTTGACTTCTTATTTTCTCTCAGATTCCATATCTACCCTCCATTTCTGATCCGAACTAGCCACAAACACCTCGTCTGGCTTGTCGTGGCCTGGGTCCTCCGGGGCCAGGAGATTCGTTTCCTTCTCATCAGGCTGAACGAAACGCAAACCCTCTCTGCCCTTCCGGGGCTTCGAACCAATATTGTTCAGCATCTCAAATGGCCAACGAATCTCCCAAGCGCCATCGGAGGCGTGCCATCCCAGAGACAGAGTGGGAACGCATCCGGCCTCATTTCCAGCATCTCTACATCGACTCGGACCTTCCCGTGCATGAAGTATCCGCGATTTTGAAGCGAGATCACAACTTTCACGCAGAGTGAGTCTCATTTACCTTTCCAGATATCTATGCTAACTTGTCGAGGCCGCACATGTTCAAAACTCGTATCGCCAAATGGAATTTGAAGAAAAACTTCAAGAAGGAGGAGTTGGAGGCAGTGGCCATGATCGCCAAACCCTTCGTTCAAGCTCGACTGAAAGTTCCCACAGCAGTGATCAGTGGTCGAAAAGTTCCAATCGATAGACCGAGGCGTCACTTCAGAGCATCGTTCCAGTCATCTACCCGTTCGAGAAATCAAACATTTTCTCTTCAGCACAGATCAGGCACAACTTCGCACATTGATGCGTGCCAAAAACGTCGGTCGACGAATGAACCAGACAATCGACAACGCCCAACTCCTGTCCCAAGAGTCATTCTCCAACACTCTGAAGAGATGTACGGTCTTGAATCTACCATGGTCAATATACACAACTACTACAGGTGGCGTATAATGCAAAGGGATGACTTCTTCCAACTCCAGCTCCAGGATCCAATGCCGTGCCTGGTTGGCCCAGACATCTTCATTGACAAAGCCTGGGATGCGATGTATGCGTTGGAAACTGGGGATTTGGATATGGCACAAGCGTGTGGCGATGAATTTTGTGTGCTGGCCCCGACTGTATTCCGACAACAGCATCCCGCCCTCGTGATAGAGGTCATCGCCTTCATTGGTGTTCTTTTCCGGGATGCAACTGAAATCTTTGCACTGTATCTTGCTGCAACATCGAAAAAAATTCTGGGCGTCAACCATCCCATTGCAATGCTTCTCCAACTCATCGTGCGGATCAAGAAGGATAGGCATGTCTCAGCTCAAACCCTGCCAATCCTCCAGCTATTGTACGAAGCTACCAAAGAACAATTCGGTCCTTACTCACAAACAGCACTTGATGTCGAGATCATGATCTCTGACCTCGTCTTGTACAACGACGATTTTTGGAGCGCTTCTGTATATTTCGATGGCCAACTAACCAGGTTCAGGGACAACCATGGAGAAAATAGCCAGATCTATTTGCGTGCGCTAAATCAATATGGCTTGCTTCACTACCACCATGGCTTTGACGATGCTGCAGAACTAATTCTCTCACGAGTTATTGAGCTGAGCAGCCATTGTGACCGAGAGGTCGGGGATTTGTTCATTGAAGCTGAGTCTATGGAAGTCCTTGGATGGATTTGTGAAGGGGATCTGGACTTTCGAGGTGCATTGCATAGGTTCTTGCAAGCGTATGAATGCGGAAGCCAGCACTGGGACCCCCATAGCACCCGTACTTACCGGCTACATCGATCGATACTCCATGCGCAAGCGCGGTTGGATCAAGAAGAGGGGTTGTCCGACTCTAATTCCAAGACGCTGTTGGAAGCAGGAGAGAACGAAATTGACGCAGCTGATGGGCTTGCAAAGCTCCTCCAGGAGATTTCACTTCTTGAACAGGCAGAGACTGCTCATACTGGACGCGCACCACTGAATGATGGGCCTGGGAATGCTTGGGATGCCGATGGTTGTGCTCCAAGCTGTGCCAGAGATACCTCAATCAATCAAACCATGGAGTCCCTCGCCACACCAACGGAAGTGTCGCCTCCTAGTGGATGGAATGGAGACGGGGCAGGGATCGCCGCATCACACATTGTGGACAATGAGCCCTGGGAGGCTGCCAAAATGTTCGACACTAACGGTGTGTTGGTCCTGGAGGGCACCACCAACGTTTTCACTGGGGATATTGGGCAATACAGCACCGGCCCCGCCTTGCCATCTTTCGACACCGACTTTGACTTGAGCGAGTTAAGCGATTTCAACTTCAGCTTCATGACCGATACGGCTGGCGACATCGAGGCTGAACCGCCACTCCTCGGCATGAACGGCGACTTCTTTGATCTGACTGACAATGAATTACTGGACGAGGATCTGAGCTGGGCCGTTGATGGGTGGAATCATGATGAATATCCAGATCCTTTTCATGCTTGAGCATAGGTCTGCAGAAGGTCACGGCGAGAGTGAGGAAGGAGAAAGCTCCGATGCATGACGGAGAGTTCATACGATTGATGAGTGAATGAAGGAATGAACCAGTTTGGAATATGCAAATGGAATGGCCATGTATCGTATCAGCGGACCACGGAATGAACAGCCTGGTTTGGGAGTCGGCGAATGCTTTCAGTATCGCAACATTCGAACAATCACTCATTTGAAACGGCACAATCATTCATGTCTTTGGAGTAATATACACTTTTCCACAGTTTACAAGAGCTCGATTCTTCTATCTCGTCTCGTCACAACCATCAATCTATTTATCATGTACATGTTTTCGGAAGACTAGGTCAACCTTGATATATATCTCTTCGAGTAAACAGACACTCTTTCATGCTCACGAAGCATATTAGGCGCCATCCCCTGATCAGGCCCCATACTCGACCCAGATGATGACTCAAATCTCGGCCCGCCCTTTGTGACCATTCTCATTAGCATCCGCAGTTTGCTTCCCTTGCGTGCACTCATCTCAGTCTTTCGAAGACCGAGAACGGAAATGGCCGCGATCATATCAGAATAGTATTCATCTTGGTGTCGATTGTTGCGGAGTTGCTCGACCAGAGTATAACGAAGAGTATTCTCCGGGGTCAGGAATGCCGTGGTGCAGTTTGTGGTCTTTGCTTCGCTTAGCTTCGATATAGCCAACAATCAGCCGAGGGTGGAGATTGTTCTGCAGGGGCGGGCTTGATGACATTCGTGGAGTTGGCGATCCAAGTTGTCTGGCACGAGGCCTCTTCGTTGCTGACGCTCTGTTGACGATGACAATAGCATTGAGGTAATTGAATCGCCCCAACAGATCCGTTCGTTCGAAGTTCGACTCTTCCCGCAATATGAGCCCGCTGTTTCGATCTGGCGATGCGAGGTCTCTCGGCCAGACTGGATCGTGTCATTTGAAGAGTGGGGATTTCGTCGGGCTTCGTGGACTCGGAAGATCCGCAGTCAAGGTCGAGCGTATTCTCATCGCATTGGTTCCGACCGGACGATGTGCTGTTTCACGCTCCCGCACAAAGGTGAAAGCTGTTTCTCCAAGTCCATTGAGATTGTGAGATTGGGCCCCGTCACCGGGCTTGCTCCGGCCAGCACAATGTCCCCAGAACCCTCTCCCTTTTCAGCCGGGCGCTGCATCCTTCTCTTCACCCATTCCCCAGGCCCACCTCTCACCTCATCAATCGAGTGAAGAGTATCAAGAACAGATCCCCCTTCCCCATTTTTTTCACGGCTTCGTCTTCCACTCATACTCAACAGGCAAATCCATGCCCACCCTCCTCGCCGTCAACCGCACCCTCTCCTCCTCATCCATCCCCATCCCGGGATTGTATCTGTGCAGCAAAGTCCCGTACATGCGCTGCGCACGCAGATATGCGACGAATTGCTCGATCTCCTGTGCTCGAGCGAGCTTGTATGCTTCCGATGATGACTCCGCAGCAACACTGGCAGGTGGTGGTGTTGAGAGGTGTGAGCGGATCGAGGCGTGGATGGGCGTGCGTGGTAACGTGTGTCGGGGTTGGGGGAGGGGAGGCAGTTCGCGCAGGAGGCGGCGGTATAGAGTGCGGATGGATGGTGCGGTCGACATGGTGGAGGGGAGGTAGTGTTCGTTGTTTAGTATATACAAGGAGGAGGAGAATGAGCTTGAGGAAGAATCTTGGGGAGGTTCAAGATGATGTAAGTTGAAGTTGATGAGGGAAGGCCTTGGCGCCGATGTGGAGCACAGCCTTGTCGCCACGAGGCTGACCGTACTCTAGCTGTCAATCTGAACGAACCAAGAGATCGGCCTGTCTACAGTAGAACAAGATGTGAATGGGATTCCGGTCTACTTCAATATCCTCTATCCAGCATCCGATCACTGAATCTCCTACCGCGGTACGTGTCCAGCCGCCACCGCTCGTCCCATCCATCTTCCTTCTGGCTGTACCCTCCGCTATGCTCCCCGAGTGCCCTCTGCCCGATACTATCTCTCCGACCACCAGTCAGATTGAGTTGCTTCCTCAACAGCACGGGGTCAGTGCTCTCTCTCCCCACCCGTGGTCTCTCGTAGCACGAGAAATTGAAGACATAGTTCTGTTGCGACTTGTCGTCCAAACCGAGTGAGGGGTCGACCAGGCCCGGTGTATGGCTTCGGTAATCGTCTGTCGACACAAAGTCAAGGCGCAAAACGTGGTTTTCAAGCCCCGCGTAGACGGTCGGTGAGCTCGGTGACGGGCTGGACAACGAGTAGATGGATCCACGGTAGCGTTGGGATCGGCGGCTTGGGTTGCGTGGGAGTGGCTCCCACAGACGTTCTCGATACTCGACTGTCGGGGTGAGAAAAATGTTGATATCTCGTTGTAGATGGGAGGTTGAGGTGTTGGAATTGGCTGGCCGTGGCCGTGCGGGTCGAGCATCCAAATACGAATATGCTCGGGCTCCGGGCATTCGAAAGTCGAACGTCTTCAGGCACCCGTTCTGATGGCTGCCTGCCAGGAAGCGCTCATGACCGATGGGCAGAAGAGAGAGGATCTGTCCGTCATCTACGGGATCCACGTACTCGGCCACAGTTGTTCCAGGCAGTCTGGTGTCGTGCAGCCTTGCGACGCCGTCACTCCAGCCTGACAGGAAAAGTTGGCCTGCTTGACGAGAGGCAGTTCCGGTATCATCAAGTGTCACGATGACATTCGCACCGTGTCGGCCGGAAACGGGATGTTTCGCTTCGGATAGGGATATTGACTCTGTGAGAGGTGATTCTGACAATCCGCTGGGACTGATATCGTAGATATGTATCGGTGCTCGTGCACGACCTTCGAGAAACTGGGTTCCAACGGCGATCGTGGTATCTGATAGAAATTTCACACATCGCCACCGGTTTCGCAGGCTGGATTGCGGCTCCTGGACCGAGGCTGTGTGCACTGGTCGAACATATCGCTCGGAGCTGTGGACCGGGTAGAGGCTTATGGTGCGGCTGTCACACATGACAAGGATCGGGTTGTCGCTCTTGCTGGTATCCGTACATGATATGTCTCCGAATGGAGGAATGTATCGGTTCTTTTGCGTGAAGACATCTCGACTGGGTGTGGTTTCGACTTGAAGAACCTCGTGGTTAGCTCTTCGAAGAATGATTGATTCGATATCTGACTTTTCGCGTTGATGAGGTAGCAACAGTCGAAGATCCAAGATGTCAAGCTCCTGTCTATCATCATGTGGTACTCTGAATGTAGTCCATGTCGCTAAGCCGTCCTTGCTTGTTCGGAGGTACAACCTCCCTGCTGCTCCCCAGGCAAGGACTTCTTCGCGATTCCTCCAGGACCCACCGGGCCAGGTCTCGTAGCTGTCAATAACAGGCTGGTAACCCATGGTCCATCCTCCTGTGGGGCCTTGCGAAAGATCATTATCGTTGGGCGGGGGGTAACATTCTCTCGCAATGAAGGCTCGACGATCCCATGCCCGTGAGCGGGATGTCAAGGTTCGGGCGACATCTCTCCATAGGAAAGGAGTCCTGATGGACGGGAACGATCCTTGAACAAATCTCCGGAAGATGGCATAGTCGTCTGCAGAAATGATCGTGTGGATCTTGCGATTTGTCAGGGAAAGGTTGACGATGGACGAGGCTGTCGGTAAGTAGCCGATAATCTGTTGGACTACCTCGACAGGGAGATTTTGGAGCATTGAAGTGACATGCCCTGGAATGGCATCTGTCTAACTTGTTGCCGTTTCTCAGATCTCCAGTTTGGTCTCGCGAAAAAAAGGCGACCTTTGAATGATATTCGCCGTCAAGAACGATGACTGAGAGTCGCAGAAGATGTTGCCGCTTCAAGGAGACCAATTGACGTCATGCTTGGCAGACTGCGTGAAGTGCTTCATGATTCACTGTTGTGCGTTCGGCAGCTTTATGCTCCGCTGACCCCCTCATCAGCCTGATTTCACTGTCAACGCGTTTTCCACTTAACGCGTCTTTTGTTCGCTCACTACGAGTAGTCACCACCACTGCTTGCCTTTCACTTTGTGATTTACAAGGCGTACCTGTTTTGTTGAAGATTTCATCTGGGCCTTTTCATCAACATCATGGCCAAGCATGGCTACAATCAAGGCCATCGAGGCCAAGTCAGTTCATCAGATTCAGTCTGGTCAAGTCATCGTCGACCTTTGTTCAGTGGCTAAAGAACTCGTGGAAAACAGTCTTGACGCCGGTGCAACTGCCGTCGAGGTTCGTTTCAAGAACCATGGCCTGGACTCCATTGAGATCCAAGACAATGGTTCTGGGGTCTCGCCAGAGAACTATGAGAGCCTCGCCTTAAAGCACTATACTTCAAAATTGTCCAACTACGATGATCTATCTAGCCTTCAGACCTTCGGCTTTCGGGGCGAGGCACTTTCCTCTCTATGTGCTCTCTCTGATTTCTCAGTTGTCACTGCTCAAGCAGGCGAAGCTCCCAAAGGAAAACGCCTGGACTTTGATACTTCGGGCAAGCTGAAGGCAACGACGGTAGTTGCCGCTCAGAAAGGGACCACTGCTTACGTTGAGAACTTATTCGAGAGCTTGCCTGTACGGCGGAAGGAACTGGCCAAGAACGTGAAAAGAGAGTACGGAAAAGTCCTGGGGCTCCTACAGGCGTACGCTTGCATCTGCGTGAATGTCAAATTCACTGTCAAACACACGATTCAAAAGGGCAAGAGCATGACGGTGTTTTCGACACAAGGGAATGCTACGACGAGGGAAAACATCGCCAATGTTTACGGAGCTAAGACTCTGAGTGCTCTGACCCCTCTCGACCTCGACCTTGATTTTCAGTCCACCTTGACACAAATGATGGGGAAAGACAGCGGTCAGACCACGATTCATGTCAAGGGCCATATCTCCAAACCTGTCTTCGGTGAAGGCCGACAGACTCCCGATCGACAAATGTTCTTCGTCAATGGCAGACCGTGTGGTTTGCCCCAGATCGCAAAAGCCATCAACGAGGTCTACAAGGCATTCAACGTGTCCCAGTCACCCTTCATATTTGCAGATCTCCAGATGGACACGAACGCATACGATGTCAATGTATCGCCAGATAAGAGGACAATTCTGCTCCATGATTCTGCCACTCTCATTGAGAATTTGAAAACGGCGCTCAATGAGATGTTCGAACAACAAGATCAGACCGTCCCACAAAGCCAGCTGCAAACTCCCAAGCTCCCTGCTTTCAAGAAGTTGAACCTTCCGCGACAGGCGTCTTCATTTTCTCCCGTGGAAAGCCGAGGGACCTCACAATCGGCGAAGTCGCCGGTATCTGAGGGTGATGACGATGATAATGACTCAGATCGTGAAGAGTCTGCAACTTCTTTATTCCAGCAGCATTTTCAGAACTTCACCAGTACCAGAGACGACGCGGAAAAGGACCAAATGACGCATCAGAAGCATCAAAAAGCGCGGGAAAGGCGGGCCGAAGGTATTTCCAGGAATCTCGCAAAACTTGCCCGTGAAGCAGAAGAGAATGATGCCTCTGAAGACATTCGACCGGATACAGATGTAGAGGAAGAACAATCTTCCCAAAATGAGCCTCCCAGCCCCGATGGAGAAGATTCCAGTGCGAGAAATGCCGAAGATCAATCCCAATGGACGGAAGATGACGCTTCCCAGAGGGATGTTGATCAATCTGAGCCTCAGCGTGAGCGTGAAGTGGAGTCCGTGACACAACCCAGAAAAGACTCCGACGATAAAGGCATCGTCCCGAATGCCTTTGACCGAATGAGACCCAAAAGGATGCCCATGGAGCTGGCCACCGTCACGGTTGGTGATGAGACCATTACCACTATTCTGGGCACGCAATTTCCTCCATCGCCAGACAGAAGCCAGAGACATATTGGTTCCAAGGGAACTCGATCGGGACAGAGTCATCAGAAGAGTCCTGCAACAACACTCTTCTCCCAACAATTGCGCAAGTTCGGCGCCTCAGATGCCGATGCTTCGGATGATGGGCAGGATCAAGACCTTGCTGGACAGAACGCTACAACGCAGAGTGATTCGGACGCGAGTGATGCTGAAGTCTCGGAGCATGCAGACCAGTTTCAAAGTGCTTCAGGCGTCGAAGAGGAGGAGGAGGATCAATCTGCCGATCTAAGGTCGATCTCGGAAGGAGACGCCGACGACGACTCTGATGTTGATTATCTGGATGAAAGGGAAAAGAAACAGGCTGAAGAGGCCAAAGTTGCCGAGCTCATTCGAGCCGCCGAGGAGAGCTCAGCCCTTCCCAGCAAAGAGAATCTGAAACGAGCGACGAAGGCGCTCGCTGGAGGTCAGACGAAAGATTCAACTACTAACCTCTTGACGAAGCTGGATTTCTCTGCTCCATCCGTGGACCTTCAGATGCGTCAACTGACCAGCGAGAACGTTGAACAACGCGGTTCGCCTGTTGTTGAAGATGATGCCACTCCACATGGCGACGCTGAGACTCGGCTCTCGCTGACTGTGTCCAAATCGGACTTTGCCCGAATGGACATTGTCGGTCAATTCAATCTTGGTTTCATCCTCGCAGTTCGGCCTGCAAGTCAGGATTCCCAGAATTCCACTCTGTCGAAGCAAGATGAACTGTTCATTATCGACCAGCATGCCTCTGATGAAAAGTACAACTTTGAAAGGCTGCAGGCGGAGACAGTGGTGGGAAATCAACGACTGGTGCGACCGGTGGTTCTGGATTTGACGGCGGTGGAGGAAGAGATCGTATTGGAGAACTACGAAGCGCTGGAGAAGAATGGGTTCCTCGTGGAAATCGACACCAGTGGTGAAAGCATGGTTGGCCAACGATGCAGCCTTGTCAGTCTACCTTTGAGCAAAGAGGTGGTTTTCAACACGCGCGACCTTGAGGAGCTCATTCAGCTCCTGGCCGAATCACCTGGCATTGGGAGCGGAAACGAATCTGGCATTCCTCGGCCCAGCAAAGTGAGAAAGATGTTCGCGATGAGAGCGTGTCGATCGAGTATCATGATCGGCAAGACGTTGTCAAAGAAGCAGATGGAGAGAGTGGTAGAACACATGGGAACGATTGACAAGCCCTGGAACTGCCCACACGGACGACCTACGATGCGGCATCTGTGCAGTCTCAACACACTGCAGCCGTGGCGTGAGGGCGACAACCCAGATGGGAAACCCCAGACGGGGTTGGGGGAGGCGTTGCATCGATATGTGGCGGAAGAGGAGTGACGGGGTCATGGGGTGTCTTGTAACAATATATCTATCGTGCGTATACCATGAACAAAATAGTAATGTCGCGGATGAATGGGCCCGAGGAGGACTGGTGATTCGGTGAATGGCTGGATGGATGGACGGATACCACGGAGCTTCGGAGTTTGATGGGCGTTGAATCGGCTCCCACTCAGACGGATCCGAGACGTGATTCTTAGCAGTAGTGAAATGCAGTTACACCACCGGGGCTCCGGCTTTTCCCCTTCTACCGGCAACCGACGTTTGGCCGACTCGCCCGACGCCCGGGTGACGCAGTTTGCAAGTTGGGCTTGACTCGGCGATTCTTGTGCCTCGGCTCATCTCTGGGCACCCGAAGGACAGCGACGCAGTGTCAGGAGCAGGCAGGCGCTGATGAGTGCAGCAGCAGCAGCAACAGCAGTGCTGGGCAGAGGTCAGCAGCCCCCTTCTCTCCACAGACTGCGACTCGCTGTAAGGTATGGAGAAGTAGCGCTCGCTCTCCATCCCGAGCGTCAACCAACAGTCCCAGGGCAAATTCCTCTCCAACGCCGCGGTAAAACCAACCGTTCGTTGCCGTTGCCGTTGCCAGCTTGCCTCCATCGTGTGCCCGTCCAACACTTTTTGCCAATCCTCTCCGAATCCCGTCCGATCTAAAAAGTCGCGTCCTATCGCTCGCTATAGCTGCTGCTTCTTCCAGCTCTGCTTTTTTCTGTTCCCTTGGTCCCTCCTCATACTTTTCTCCCCCCTCACTTCTCGAGATCTGGGTATGTTGTCCACCATTTCTCGACTAGGAGCACAATCATCCCTCCGTGCAACTCGTCGTCCTGCTGTTCCCGCTGCTGCTGTGAAGGTGAGTCCCTACTGCCTCGGCGGACAAATCGACACTGACAGGCGACCAGGCATTCGCTATGGCTCCCGCAAACAAGAGGAAGGCTTCGACCAAGCCCCAATTCTGGGTCACCGAGGGTGAGTGTCCGAGAATGCGCAGGCCGATCTTGCTGGAATCGTGGCTGACACCGTTCCAGAATACCGTGAGGACAAGTCCAAGGGCGCAATGCTCCGGTTCGAAGAGTCCCTCCCCAGACTGCCGGTCCCCTCTCTCGAAGAGACGTCGGCGCGATACCTGAAGAGCCTGCACCCTCTCCTGACCAAGGAAGAATATGCGGCCTCCGAGAAGGCAGTGGCAGCTTTCAACAAGGCCGACGGTCTCGGCCCGAAGCTGCAAGACAGACTGATTGCAAAAGCAAAAGACCCCAATGTCAAGAACTGGATCATTGACTGGTGGAACGAGGCGGCATACCTGGGATATCGCGACCCGGTCGTGCCCTACGTCTCCTACTTCTACTCCTACCGAGACGACCGAAAGCGGAGGAACCCGGCCAAACGTGCCGCAGCCATCACCACTGCAGCTCTGGAGTTCAAGAAGCAGGTCGATGACGGTTCCTTGGAGCCCGAATATATGCGCAAGAAGCCCATGGCCATGAGCAGCTACGAATACATGTTCAACTGCTCCCGAGTGGCCGCTCTGCCCTCAGACTACCCGATCCAATATCCTGCCCAGGGCAACGAGCATATCATTGCCATCCGAAACAACCAGTTCTTCAAGATCCAGACTCACGTCGGCGGACAGCAGCTCAACACCTCGGAACTCGAGTTGCAGTTCAACAAGGTCTACAAGAACGCTCAAACCTCCGACCCCATCGGTGCCCTCACCTCTCTTCCTCGCGACCAAGGCGCAAAGGCCCGCGAGAACCTCCTCGCAGCCTCGCCTCTGAACGCCGAGACCCTGAAAGAAATCGAGTCCTCCTCGTTTGTGGTCTGCTTGGACACCAGCACCCCGGTCACTTTGGAAGAACGCGCCCATGTCTACTGGCACGGTGACGGTGCCAACCGCTGGTTTGACAAGCCCCTGCAGTTCATCATCAATGATAACGGCACTGCCGGCTTCATGGGAGAACACAGCATGATGGACGGCACCCCGACCCATCGTCTGTCCGATACCGTCAACGCGTACATCGTCCATAACAAGCTGGACTTTGACAACCCGTCTGTCCGCTCCAACCTCCCAGACCCCGTGGCTCTCAAATTCGAGACGTCCGCAGCCGTTCTTGAGGATCTGACTGCGGCGCAAGCCCAGTTCCGCCAGGTGATCGGTTCGCACGATCTCCGTGTTCAGGCTTACCAAGGCTACGGAAAGGGTCTGATCAAGAAATTCAAGTGCTCTCCCGATGCCTTTGTGCAGATGGTGATCCAGCTCGCCTACCACAAGATGTATGGCAAGAACCGCCCAACCTACGAATCCGCCGCCACGAGAAAATACCAGCTCGGTCGAACCGAGACCACGAGAACCGTCTCCGATCAATCCGTGGCCTTCTGCAACGCCATGGCCGACGCCTCCGTTTCGAGAGAAGAGTGCGAGCGACTGTTCCGTGCCGCTGTCCAGGCACATGTGGCTTACACCGCGGACGCGAGCGACGGATATGGTGTCGATCGCCATCTTTTCGGATTGAAGAAGCTTGTGCAAGAAGGCGAAGAGCTGCCCGAGCTCTTCAAAGACCCCGCTTTCTCCTACTCGAGCTCGTGGTACATCAGCTCTAGCCAGCTGAGTTCCGAGTACTTCAACGGCTACGGCTGGAGTCAGGTCATCGACCAAGGATGGGGTCTCGCTTATATGATTAATGAGAACAGGTAAGCCCCTTGCTATGTCCCACTTGAGAGTCAATCAAATACTAACTCGCCTCGTTTGCAGCCTCCAATTCAACGTCGTCTCCAAGAAACTGGGCTGTGAGAGAATGAGCTTCTATCTGAATGAGGCCGCCAACGATATCCGCGACATGCTCCTCCCCAGCCTCGAGCCCCCGAAGGCCAAGTTGTAAAGAAGAGAAGTTCGTTGGAGAGATGATCGGCTCCGGCCCGATATACATCCAATCTTGGAACTGCCAGCATTTCACCCGGAGTCGAACGTCATTTGTGGAATAGGATACATTTCAGCTTTCATCTACTGGGGAATTTTTTCTTCCCTTCTTGTCTTTCTTCTGCTTGTGAGCTCAGGATCTTCGGCGAACAGAGCAGACAGAAGAACCTGTCATATGAATCTTTCGCCGAAATTGACCATGGGCGAGGAGACCACAGGGGCTAGAGGTGAGCGGGGATGGGAAGAAAGCCATGATAGGAAAGAAATGGGATAGTGGAACTCGGAGATGCTGATCCGGATCCGGTTGGATGGGAGTAGATCGGATAGATAGAGAGGACGGTTGGACGGGGGGCTGTGTGAGTACCTCTGTATTCTGAATACAATACATGTGCAATGTGTACAAAACAATGCATCCAGTGGATGTTGAAGATCGATCAACGTAGTGGAGCAAGATACCCGGGAGATGAGCAGATCGTCCTCTCCCGGTCATGTTAAATTTGTCAGAGTAGTCTGTGCTGCGTGTCCGTCCATGCAGGCATTCTAGAGTCTCCGGAGTACAAGGACTCCACTGCCCATGTCTTTCGGGAGCCCCAAGTCCTTCGGATCCGACGACCATCGAGTCGACGACAATACTAGTACTAGTACTAGTAAGTTTTTTTACCGGTACCCCATCTTGTTGTCTTGTGTCTTGTGTCTTGTGTCACCACGATGGATTCACAGTGAATTCACAGTACACCACCCCAGACACGACCACCGCGCATGAGGACGAGCTCCTCTCTGCCCTGCGAGTCGTAGCGGTTGACGACGTCGACGCCCTCGAGACCTAGGTCGCGCGCGGCTTGATTCCAGAGCATCTGTTTGATGCGACCTCGAAGGAGTGGGATGGGGGTCATTGGCGATGGGGATGATGGGTCGGCGGGAGGTGGGTGTTGTGTCTGTATCTGCGAGTCCGCTGCCGGCGGTGGTGATGCGGATTGCGATTCCGCGTCGTCGGTGGTAGATGATGTTTCCTCCATCATGATCCAAACCAGTCCCCTGCTCGATCGGCGCATGCTCTCGATCACGCCCTTAGTCGCCGGTCGCGTGCCCACCAGCACACCGAGGGCCGGGCCAGTCCACGGACCGGGTGTGTGGGTTTCATCTCCTTCCTGACTCCTTTCCTCTGTGGGAGTCTGCCGAACATGAGGAAACGCGACGTCAAACAAGGCCTCCGAGTGACGAGCGCCCCTCACGGCACCGTCCAACTCCCTGATCAAGTTCGGTCCGATCTTCGCATGCCGTCCGACCAGACGCTTGCACTGGACCAGGACTTTCAGGGCCTCCGTTTCGACCTCCACGCTGCCGCCGTCCTTTTGATTCCTAGTCGTCTCCTTCCACTCGCCTGTCGCGGCGGAGAGTTTGGGGATCTGCCATACGCCCAGGAGGTCGACGCCGCGGTCTCCCCGGCCGCCGACGCGCTGTAGCTCGAAGCCGTACGGTTGCAGCGTCGACTGGGTCAGGTATTCGTAGGCCGTGCCTGTGTAGACCGTGCTCGTTGTCGAGAGACCTGTGCGGAGGGCGTGGGCGTGGAAGGACTCGAGGGAGTGGTGGGACGCGGTGCGGTCGAGAATGGATGTCTTTGGTGGTGGGTTGGGGGAAGATAGAGGAGGAGCCTCGGTCGCTTGATATTGCTCTTTCAAGTCTGCATCATCGCTGAGGATGTTCCTATCTTCTTCCCTTTCTTCTGCTCCGGAGGTTGTCGAGCGAGAGAACCGGCGAGGAATGCTCGATGATATGAGGGGAGTCACTCCGCAAGAGAAGAGTCTCGCACGCGTCGTGCCATGGCTGCTGTGTGCGCATGTAAGCCAGTGGCAGTACCGGCGGAGCATGCAGCGCGGTCGGGAGAGGTAGAGTGAAACCGTCGCCCTCTTACAGCGATGCCATGGAGGAGAGTGTGTCAAGAGAAGGAGAGCGGAGGATGCTCCGAGATGGAGATCAATGCGGAAGCTCTTTTCGACCACGAGATCCCGCCGCTTCAACACTGATGGTCACGTGCTGCACTTCGAACTTGAAAATTGAGTCTTTGACTTGTCAACGATATTTGATCGATGTGGATGGTTTGGATGACTCGGATCTCCTCCTGTGACCCGCTTGATCCTACCAACACCAACTGTGGAACCCCAATTGATCATCAACCAGGCACGCCAGAAATCGAGGCTTGAAGAAACGCTTCAGGACGACGCACCAGTTCTCCTCCTTGGTTGCGCTCATTTTCCAGTCCTATAGAAGAAAACAAAATAAACACAGTCATGATTCATTCCGTATCATTCGCAGCTTTCCGATAGACCAGCATTGTTCTCGTACTTGTAGTCTGTAAAGAGGCCATGCTCGAGTGGAGCGGGAGAGATCTCGACCTCTGATTGGCCAGAAGTGGACGACCTCCCGCAACGAAGATGCTTGTAGTCAACACCTGTTCAGAGATGTAGAGCTTTGGAAGTGATGAAGGAAGCAATAAAATAACACCCTCTCGAAAGCATATCGCTTGCTTTTCCTGATATATCTGCCCGGGTCGTCGAAGCCTGGGGCTTCGCGATAAGTGCGAGGCTGATGTGACATTGCCCCGTTTTTATTTCTTATCGAGTTATCATTGATCACCAACTTCTGAGTCTGATCACAACATATAAACTGGTCGGCCTGATATTTCAATTAACCGTCTACCATATCTTGGACCAACTGAAACCATGGTCGACCCTCCGCACACATCCAACTGGATCAATGGCGCGCACACGAGTCCGACGACGGAGCGCATCCAAGTCATCAACCCAGCGACCGAAGCCGTGATCGCCACCGTCGACGCAACACCCCAATCCACCGTCGACGAGATCATCTCCCTCTCACAACAGACATTCCGCAAAGGCGAATGGTCCCGCGCAGACCCATCCCAGCGCTTCGCCGTGCTCTCGCGGGCCGCGACGCTCCTACGTGCCCGCATCCCGGAGTTCGTCGACCTCGAGACAAAGCAGACGGGCCGCCCCGTGCGTGAGATGCGCGCCCAGCTGGCCCGCGTGCCGGAGTGGCTCGAGTACTTTGCGTCGCTGGTGCGCACGCACGAAGGCAGAGTGACGCCCTTCAAGGGGCCCGTGGTCAATACGCTGACCCGGCTCCCGTTGGGTGTCGTCGCGCAGATCACGCCGTGGAACCATCCGCTCTTGATCGCGACCAAGAAGATCGCAGCGGCACTGGCGGCGGGGAATGTGGTGGTGGTGAAGCCCTCGGAACTGGCGCCGCTCTCGGTGCTGAGACTCGGACAGCTGTTCAAGGAGGCCGGCCTCCCCGACGGCACGCTACAGATCGTGTGCGGCTACGGACGCGAGACGGGCAAATTCATCTGCGAGAACGAAACGCTGGCCAAGATCGATCTGACAGGCGGGTTGGCGACGTACCGCGCCATCGCCCCCCGGGCAGGCGAGAACATGATCCCCATCACAGCCGAGCTGGGCGGAAAGGCGCCCGTGTGTCTGTTCCCGAGCGTGGGCGTCGCCCAAGCCGTGCGCGCGGCCCTGTTCGCCAGCTTCATCGCCAGCGGCCAGACCTGCGTCACGGGCAGTCGCCTCCTCGTGCACGCCGACATGTACGACGCCTTCGCGGAGCTGCTCGAGAAACGCGTGCGCGCCCTCCGCGTGGGCGATCCGACCGACGACACAACGCAGATCGGCGCCGTCATCTCGCGCGCCTCCGTGGACAGATGCGCGGCCTTCGTGGACCGCGCCGTCCGCGACGGCGGCCGCATCCTCTGCGGCGGCAAACCAACCTCCGTCTCCGGGCGGGGCTTCTTCTTCGAACCGACCGTGATCGAAACACACCACGGCTCCGACCTCTCATGCAACGAGGTCTTCGGCCCCGTCATCGCGCTCGTCAAGTGTACATCGGAGGACGACATGGTCCGCGTGGCCAACGACTCGGCCTTCGCGTTGGGCGCCTCCGTCTGGTCTAGCGACTTCGCACAGGCGCACCGTGTTGCGGAGCGGATTGATGCCGGGATCGTCTGGATCAATGGACATCATCTCAACGATCCGTCTTCGCCGTGGGGTGGGTTCAAGGAGAGCGGGATGGGGAAGGAGAATGGTGTTGAGGCCTATGAGAGTTATACGAGGGTTAAGAGTACGGTTGTCAATTACGGTGTGGCGCCGAGTTGGTTTGATGATGAGGCTGAGAATGCGAGGTATGGATGATGAGGCCATCTTTTGATTGTAGAGGGCGGCGTGGATTGTGAGTAGTGGAAACCAAAAATCAAATCTCATCAAGCAGGCAATGTACACACGTTCTCGCTGGGCTCAGCACAGGGGGTGACAATAGGGGTGGGTTTGATATAGTGACATCGAGGAGGGCACCACTATCCTACTCAATAGACAAAAGATTTCCTTCTCCAATCACACAGCACAGAATGTCTTTGGATGCCATTCCTATTCCTATTCCTTTACTCGTACGTTGTCATAATTAGTACATAGTAGATACATCAGATTCATACCCGGGCCGCGGGCGTGGCTGTTCGGTTCATGGAGAGACTCCTGCGAGGCTGCGACAAGTTGTGCCAAAAGTGGGTATAGGGTATAGGGTATACCGAAGCAAGGGGCTTTTCCTTTAGTCCTTTTCCTACTCCTTTTCCTTTCCGCTCGCTCTCTCACACTCTCATTTGAGCATCGCTCGCTCCCGCTCCGGCGTCCTAGCCAACTCAACCAACTCCAGCCGCATGGCCAAGTCCTTGTTATCCGCATTGTATGTATGTTCGGTATTGTGGGAGGAGACATCATCCGACTCCCCACGGGTATGCGTCTACGAAGGCAAGCTGCCCGTGCGTTCGTACAGTTTCCGGTCCTCGGTGCTCTGAGACGTGCTCCGTCCGCGAACATGACCACGGCCACCTGCCGAGGAAGACTTTGAGTCCGTCGCGGATGTGCCCCATGATCGGTGGCGTAGGTCGCTGGAGATTCGCTTGACCTTTTCATAGGTGGAGACGGATTTCTGTTTGAGGGCGCCGGCGCAGGCTGCGCAGATGCCGACGTGGTTCTCGACTGCTGCCCAGAGGTAGACCAGGGCGTAATTTTCTGTTAAGACGAGACGGAGATGTGTTAGTTGCGGGTAACGATGGACTCCGATCAGGAAGAGGGAATCTCAGGGGATGTATCGACGAGGATGGGAGAGATAAAAGGGGGTCTCCCCCGGGGACGAGCAGGGGGCCGTATGCTTACCAGAGAGGCTGTCTGATGTGTCAATGTTGTGGACGGCGACGAGTCGGAAAACGCTCGCGAGGATGACACTGTAAAAATCGAATACAAAGGTCAGTCAACGAATTTCAACGTCCAATATCAAATGCAGATGCACACTCACAGTCCGCCGACTCCGAAGAGGGCATACACCCCCCATCGATGACCGCTCAACATCTCGACCTTCCACAGCAAGATCATCGGGATCATATACATGACGACATCATTGACGATCATGATGATAGCATTCGAGTAGAAGAAAGCCAGCAGATTGATGCACTTTGCATCCGACGAATGCTCCGTGCCAGGCGCCGCGCTGGCTCGACGCCAGACTTCACTCAGGGGAATACACTGCAACAACACGACGAGCACAGAGCTGATACCGAAGCCGGCTGCCATGAACTGCATGAAGTGGATGAACCACCTCTGCGCGCGGGTGCGCGCCAGGCCGTAGTAGAAGGTCAACCAGGCGTGCTTGACGAACATGTTGCACAGGAAATAGGGGGGGAACGCCGCGACTAGGAGCTATTTTCAGTCAATATCTTTCGTGACACCCACGGGAGGGAAAAGAAGAGGGAGTGAGTGTCTGACTGACCTTTTGGAGAGTCACTCTGCTTTTAAATTCGGCGGGAGATATCGCTGCACCAAGCCCTTTGGCCGCCGCTGGATATACTCGTTAGTCGATCTTCTGAGATGATTGATAGCAAAGCTCATCTTACCTGCACAGACCAGCGAAGTCATGACCAGTGCGAAGAACTGCAGCGAGAGATATGAGTGGCGAGCTCATGAGTTAGAAGAATGGACTCTCACTCACTGCGCTGATGACCAGGAACCCTGTGAGAATGTCAGTCCATACTGGTCCTCCCTTGACGGATAATGCATTGTTCTGCTCATCTTGGAGAGAAAAGAAGTGGAACTCACATTTGCTCGCACTCAACCGCCCGACGGTCTTGTACTGCCTCTCCAATTGAATGGAGATAGAGACGATGGTCGACACGGCAAGAACAAGGCTGGTCGCCACCAGAACAGCGTCCATTGAGCCCAGCATCGTCGTGTGTTGTAGGGGACTCGGGAGAGCCTACTACCTGCTACCTGCAAGTCGCCGTGCACGAGTAACCTGAGATAAAATCCCCAAGCTGGGCGAAAAAGAGATAGAGAGAAGCAACAACCCTACCTTTTGGTGGGAAAGCGTTCTGTCAACCTCGCCCTGGGTTATATAAACTCAACTGCAGTCTGCAACTCTGTGCGGCGTGTCCAGGATGTTTGGCCATGGGGTTTTCGCTCGTATGTAGATGTCCCACTGTCCAGACTCCCAGAAACTTCGGATCCTCTCCCCCATGCTTGCCACTTCGGATGCCACAAGGCCCTCCTCACAGCGAGAGTCGACTCGACTCGACTTGCGTCAATGCTTGCTGCGTGTGCGGCTTGCGGCGCTGCGGCTGCGGCTGCGGCTTGCTCCAGAATACTAGTACTAGTAACAGCCACGACATGTCAAGTTATTAACTTGTCAGTTCGAAAAAGGTTCCCTGCGTAGCGTTAAGACCACAGGCAGGCGAGAGCAGCCCTTGGGACCTTCGGGCTCCAATAGTGGGTGGATGAGTGAGTGACAAGGAACGAATAGCCATTCGAACAAAGAAGCAAACCTGGAAAGAACCCTGGCAGGGCAGCCATCAAAGGGAAGGGCAAAGCGAGGCTAGAGGGGAACAGTTGTGCTGCTTCCCCGCTGTCAAAGGTCCCAGGCCCCCCAGGGAGCGAAAGCGAGAAAGCAAGGGAAAGAAAGTGAAAGGTGGGTTGGACTTGCGAAGGACAAGGTAGAGAGAGACAAGACCTGTCAAGTCGGGACGCACGGGGCTCACATGCGATCGAGACATGAGTTCGCCTCCCGGGGACCAGATAATCGATTGACAGGACTCTGATGAGTGGTGATGGTTTCGACGAGCTGGATTCTGAATGTCCGATCCCAGAGGCGCGGTTGCTCATCACGCTGGCATAGAATAGAGCTCCAACGCTTCGAATGAGGAGAAGCTTTTGCTTCTGAGATGAGATCGATGAGATGGATGCGTATCCGAAAATCCAAAATGCAGAAGGCGAGAAGGCCAGGAAGTTGCGTAATAATCCCTGCGCAACGGGCGCGCGAGAGGCCCGTACAGTGAAAAGGCCCGTAGATCCCTGTCTCGCCAACCACCACCGGCGCCGTTTGAACTTGGGCCATGCCACTCGTGGTTGGCGGGCAGTGGCGACACTGGCGACAACTGGCGAGAGCGAAAAATTGGGTTGCTGTCAAACATGCATCCGACTCGGGACTCTTGATAGAATCCAGTATTGCCAGCCGTCCGGTGTCCAGTGTCGACTCGCTGAAGCCTGAGTGAGCCCCTCACGCAACTCGGCTGTGTCACACGCACCTCTCGGAAAGTCGGAAAGTCGATGCATGCATGGGCATGGGTATGGGTACATGGGCTGAAGCCTGAGAGCTATCGAGCTCTGATGCATTGATCGATGTGAATCTGATGGTCCGGAGTCCGGAGTCACTGCTTCCTTCTTACATCAGTGGCACACCATACTTTTGACCCTCGCAAGCAGCTGCCAGCCAGTAACCCCCCTGTATACTCTGTACGTGAGTACAAGGACAGTACTGCGTACAATAGGCTTGTTGGACCATGGCACCTGGGGATTCGATCGATACGTAGCCAAAGGCATCATGGGGGGGGGCTGAGATGTCTGGCCGCTGTGCCGCTCGCCGCGATCGCCCGTCCGCCTCGCTCGCCTTCGCCTTTCGCCGATCATTTTCGCTCGTACTTTGTGCGAGACGAGACGAGATGAGACCTCGACACGATTGCCCTCCATGAGCCCGGCAGCTTGATACCCACAGGGCCGGCGAGACCTCGTGGGCTTGCTATCTCGGCCGTTGTAGGGTCCTTGACTCTTGGGAATAAAACTCAACGGTCAACGTACCCCATTCTGAGATTCTCGAATCTCGAATCCCATGGTAAAGCTCGCCTGGATGGATCATGAGGCGGGGCTCGAGAACGAAAATCGGCGCAAGATGCCGTCCAGCTACTTTGGTCCAGTGCAGTAAGGACTTCAACCTGGTGAGCCTTAGCCTGCAATGCCTCTCTCTGACCGGACCGGTGGGTTTGGCATCCCTTGATTCATCGTTCCTGGTTCCTGGACCTTTCGAGGTACGCACGGGGATATACTCCGTACGTATCTGGTGAAGTGATACAGTGCTGTAGATCGATGGTCCTTGTAGAGTAGCGTACAGTAATGATTAATCGCAGCCGCTCGTCTCCGTCGAAACCTGGGAGGCACGATGAGCAGGTACCCCTGCTTGCCCTTTACCACTGGGGCTCCCCAATGACAATGCTGATAACGTCCTGTCCTGGTGTGGGAGAGAGATCCTTGCAGCCATGGCAACAGCATGGCAGCGCAGGGCATCGTAGGGTAGGGGGGTGAGGGTTATCGCGGTACCGCGCCCAGAGCCGATTTCCAGGGGTATCCATGGCAGGGCAAGACATCTAGGGGAGGGTAGCTGTGTTGCCACGCCCATTGCCCAGTGTCTACCCTCATCTTTGAGAAGTAGATTATGGTGGCTGATAGCTTTGGCTCACACAGAAACCACACTCGACTCGAGATGATATTTACCACCTGACAGGCTTGGACAACATGGCGAAGCCAGAGGGAGAGTCAACCACCCACCGCAAAGATTGCAGGATCAAGAATGGAGCATCCATCGCCTTCCTACTGTACTGTAGAACGGTCGGCTGCCCCATATGAGCGCCATTTCCTTGGAACATCGGCTTGTTTATATATAGGATAGATCATTACAGTGTATGTAATTTCAGACTGTGGGGAGCCCGGAAGACAGGGATAAGAAATCGTTGAAACGTTAAATTCTTCGGTCGTTCTTCATCATTCAAGGAGAGAGTTCCAGCTGCGATCGAAGATAGAGAAAAGTGGCTCGGTCCGCGTAGGCTGGGATTCTCCTGCCTCCTCTCCGTTGCCAGGAGGGGCGAAGAGCTCGTCGACATCGACACCACGTTGAGTGTCACTTTCGGGGGGAGGCCGACCCTCCTCCCCTTGTATACCGTTCTGTGGATCAGACAAGAACCGAGTCATTGAAAGGCGATTCTGGGTTTCTTCATCAGACGACAGGGCTCCAAGATTGGATGTCACCTTCCGAAATTGTTGCAGCACGGAAAGGCCGTACAATCGAGGGGCGACGTTGTGGGCAACAGCCATCTCGAGCATGAAAGTGCCGACTTCTCCGACCGAGGAAACGTACGTCTCCAACTCCGGGACAGTCTTCCCAAACAGCTCGTACGCTTGAAGAATGTAGAGACAACAGAATGCAATCACCGCAAACCCGAAATCGGCCATGTAGCGAACGTTCTCGCGTCGGAGCGGAGGCAGGTCCAAGAGGTAGCGCGCACACGTGTGGGCAGCTTCGACAGACTTCACGATCGATTCACGTGTCAATCGAGCCAGATCAGGGGGAGGAGGGCCCGCGTCCGCACTGGTGGTGGTGGTGTCGAGTATTGACATGGCTTGCTGGAAGATGTAGCGAGTGCCGAAAGTGCTGATGCAGAACCGCGTGCTTCGGAAGTGGAAATCCACCGCCCCGTTCTGGGAGACGTCGAGATCCGGCATCGTGGTGTTGGACTCGCCCCGAAGTCCCCATCGCTGGCCCCAGACTTCGAGGGCGCTCGTGGCGTCGTCCAGAACTCCCAAGGTCTCCAAGTCGGGAACCTCGTGGGGTGAGCACCACCATTCAGCCAGACCGGGGGCCCATCGGCTGGCTTGGTGCCAGAGCATGTAGAGATCAACTTCGGCCAGAATGCGGGTGACTCTGGGCGGCTTGGATACATCCTTCAGAGTGTTGACGGCGGCGGTTATCGTACTATCTTCTCTGATCGTTGGCGGGGTTCTCGTCATCAGAGAGAAGTGATGGGACATGGTGAAGAGCCATAGCCAATAGACATATTTCTCAAACTCGGGAGATTCCGAAACATTCGATGGGTCCTCCCACAAGGCATCCTTGAGGTCGTCGAATGCCCGGTGAAGGCCAATCCGCAGGGCAAAGGCCTCGATGGAATACTTCAAAGACCAGTGATTGAGGAATTTAGGTGATTGAGGCGCGTGTGGAAGGTGGAAAATGTCCGAGGTCGGGCAGTAGGCATAGAGAATTGCAAAGGCTTGCAGTTGTGTCCATAATACACTCTCGTCCGCTTCCAGAGGTCCGGTCGTCGTGTCGAGAAACTCCTCCACATGTCCAAGCAGTTGGTCCCGGACGCTGGAGCCCCCCGGGATGAATTGTGAGGCCACAAAACTGGCACAATATGCAAGAGGTCGCTTGTTTCTGATGACGCAGAGGGAGTCCTGAAGGTCTGCCTCGGCGATGACTGGGACACAGTATAAAATCTTCTCACGAAAGCTGCGGGGGAGCGAGTTTGGTTAGACTCAGGCTGAGCAGTGACAATCCGTGCACACTCACAAGTCTATGAATTCAATCAGGACATTTTCAGGGATGTCCGCCTTGCTGGTAAGCCTTCGGCGCGGGGCCTGGTTGTCTGCTCCAATCGAGAGAACGCTGCTTTCTCGTGACTGGGCTTGAATGCGTGCTGGCGAAGCCTGCGAGGCCAAGGATCCAAGCACATGTACAGGGGAAGACGAAAACACAGAGGGAAAGCTCGGAGTGGTCGCAAGCCTACGCCGACTGCCACCGCCTCGTGACGAATGGGAGTGAGACGAGGCTGGAGTACGGGCAGCAGAAGCAGAAACCGTTGGGGAAAGCTGTTGGTGTTGGATCTCTGCCACTGGCCGGGCCGGGGTCGTCACAGGCACAGGAACAGGCACCGCGGCCGTTGTAGTAGTAGTCGAGCTCCGGAGTGCAGGCGAGGCGGCTTTGGAAGACGCTCCTCCTGGATGTCTTCTGCGCAGACCCCTTCGCGAGGCATTGACAATGCAGTTGTGGCCAGCCTTGAAACATCGGACGCAAGGCGGATTGTCAGCGCCCATACACCGCATCTGTCAAAAGTCAGAGACATCCGAGGCATCCGCATGCACATTCAACTTTGTCTAGGGCTGGGATTCTGGGACTGGGACTGCGGCTCTCCTCTCACTCACCTTCAGCCGTCGACACGACAAACATGCCACGGGCGCAGAGCCCAATAAGGGCTGCTGCCCTTTTGACGTTGCGGGCATTACATGGACACGTGGAATGCGCCTGCTAAGAGACTGATGAGCGAACTGATGCAGAGGGATGTGTTCACACGCAGCAGGGAATGTGAGTAGAAGGCAAAGTAATCGAGCGTGTCAAGTGCCACCCCTCTTCGTTGTATGTGATTATGTAATCCCATAACGCGAGGCTGAGAATAGGAGAAAGGGGCAACTTTGCCGACGGCGCGAGGCTCCGACATGATACATCACATCGACTTATTTTATCGACCCTTCTATCGACCCTGATTTTTCAAACGAGTCTACAAAGAAGGCAGAAGGTTGGCGCTCCCAGCCCATTCCCCTCCTAGCCATCGAGCCTTCAGACGCCCTTCTTGTCCGACATCAAGCCCCTTCCCAGTATATATCAAGTTGACTGACTGACCTGGCACCAAGTCCAGGCCATTGTCGCTCCACCGAGCATCTGCATCGTCCTCCACCTCTACGAGAATTCCCTTGACGGGCAAGTTCGCTGTCACTTGCACAGCAGTGTCAGAACCCTGTTTTACGATCTTGAAGCTCAAGTTGGCGGGTCGTGCTTGAAAGGGCACTTCGCAGAGCGGTTCGTGGAAGTTGATGGTCTGAGCGAGCACCGCCGACGATGACGACGATTTGACCAGTCGGAGAGCAAAAACGATGTTCCGGTATCCCGAGTCTCGGTCAAGAGTGGTCATAGACGAAGATCTTCCAGCGTCGTCGAGATTCACCGAGCCAAGCTCTGTGCTTTGATTCCCTTTCAAGCGCAATCCTTTGTGCAGCGCGTGGATCCAAACGGAGCGGCCGGTCGTGATGTTCCATGCGTGGACTGAAACGTCCACCTGGACATCTTCCAGTGTCATATTCACTGCCCAGGCCTCCAGAGCTACTGTTAGACCTCCCTCCTGCTTGACTCGTGCCAGACCAGCAGTCAGCGTGGCACATTCGCGCTTCACTGCCCAGTATGCCATCTTGGGCCGCAGGTGGTAATCAGCGATGGCCCAGGATGTCACGGGCCAGCAATCGTTGAGCTGCCAGACCAACGCCCCACCACAGTATTCCTTTCCGGGGCCCTGCCAAAGGCGTTTCCAGGATCGATACGCCGTGGTCAGGGTCTCCGACTGGATGAGTTGACTCAGGTAAATGTATGCGGGAAGATTCGTCGATTGAAAGTTGACGTTGCTCTTTCCGTAGTGTTCGATTCTTTGGCCCCCATCCTCCATCTTGTTGTGCCATTCCACATATTCGTTTTCTGACACGTCAATGTCATTCCCCTCTACCAATCTGTGACCAGGAGGGAAGAATTCCTTGACGGTATCGAGGCAAGGTAGAGACTGCATCCCAAACTCGCTGATAAATCTCCCCGCGAGACTGGGGAAGTCTTGATACGGGGCCATCTCCAAGTGCCACACATGCCACTGGTGGATGTCACCAATCTCCTGTGAGTTCGCCATGCTGCCACCGAACGGCGATCCAGGCCAGTACGGAGTGTCTGGGTCAAGGTCGCGACATACCGATGGTAACAAATGTTCATAGAAGTATCGCGCCGGGAAGACCGACTGCAGAATCTTTTTCTGGTCTTTCTCTTCGGCATCATACTTGACCTGTCGGAGCACAGGGATGATGTAGTCTTCATTGTTCCCACACCACAAGACTATCGAAGGATGATGTCTCAGTCGGCGAATGTTCTGGTCGGCCTCGACCGCAATGCTTTTCTGCATTTGCTCATGAGCTGGGTAATTACCACAGGCAAACATGAAGTCCTGCCAGACAAGGACACCCATTTTGTCGCAGGCATTGTAGAATGCCTCATGCTCGTAAATCCCTCCGCCCCAGACGCGGATCATGACCTGATTCGAATCGCGAGCCATTTGGACCCATTGTTCATATCTCTGCGGCGTGATGCGCGAGACGAACGAATCGGCAGGGATCCAACAAGATCCAGCAGCGAAGATGGGCACATTGTTGATTTTGAAGAAGAAAGACGAGCCTTCCTGGCCAGGGAGAGGCTGTTGAACGAGCTCAACCTTTCGAAGACCAAAGGATTTGCTCACCTCGTCCAGGGGCTTGGATGTTGATTCCTTCCCCTGGTAGAGTGAGACGTTGACATGGTATAGATTCGGAGTTCCCAATGTGAATGGCCACCACAGATCCGGTCTGTGTATGCGGAATACTGCTCGAGCAACGCCGCCAGTGACGGTCACCGCTTCAGACTGGAGGATTTTTCCTCGTCTCCGGATTTCGATCCCGGCGTGATTCGCCTGCCCATCGACTTCGACTGTGACTTCGAGAGTCGCATCCTGTAGGTCCGGGCTGAAGGAGGGACGAACAGACACATCGGCTATGCGGGAGGAAAACAGATCCAAGTAGATGGGTTTCCACGGTCCGCAAGTCATCAGTTTCGGACCCCAGTCCCAGCCCTGCGTTGAAAGAATGGAGTCAGCATGCTGAAAGTGTTATTCAGACATTCAGGGAGGTACTTACATAGTGATACTGTGCCTTTCTGGTCGCCAGACGAGCCGTAGCACCGTCGAAGCTGAACCAGTCATGGCCCGGACGCTTCTCGACCTCTTCCTCGCCAATCCGCTCTGCATTGTCGAATGTGATCTGTAGATGCTGTGGCCCGAATCGACCGCCACTCTCTCTCAGAAGCATACTCTCATCCAGCTCCACGCGGTGAGACACAAACATATTTTCCGATCTCAAGATCTCTCGCCCATTGAGCTTGACCGCGGCGAAGGTATCGAGACCCTCGAACACCAGGGCAGCACGATTCAACTCTGACCCAAAGATATCCTTCGGTACCACGAAGGAAGTTTCGTACACCCACGTCTGCTGGCCCACCCACTGCACGGCTTCTTCATTCTTGCCGAGGAATGGATTCGCGATGACTCCATTGTTTTCAAGGTCCAGGTGTATCTCTGTGGGAAGCGGACGACTGGGTTGCCATGTATTTGTCGACGAGAACGATGAGGAGTCAACAGGTGCAGATTTGTATCTCCAGCCCGTGCTGAGAGGGATGGATTTGCGAAGAAGGGATGCCATTTGTTCCGTTTCGTTTCAGCACGGAATCATACCAGGCCAACAAAGGCGAGGGAAGTTCGTGGGATCGAGTCTTTTTTAGATGGCAGCTGATGCCCGGATTGATTCAAACTCTCTGTCTCTCTGTCTCCATCCGCTGCTCAGAATGTCAATGTCAGATGAATTGTCCACAAACAGCCTCTGCGTGCCTCGGCCTTGGTACATCGTATCTTCCTGTCGAGGCCAGCTCGCAACATGAGCCTCTCTTGGAAGATGTAATGTGCCGGCCTTGCATCTTCTGGGCATGTGTACAGAAGTGGAGTCTCTTCCCCGACGCGGGGCATGGCTGAATCACCGGTCGCCGGAGCTGTGTCTGGGGAGGCCGGTCCATCAGGTCGTGGATATGGAGAGATAGACGGGCTTCTTGATTCTTGACGGGGACCACCTACCAGGTAAGGACACCATGGATCCTTCGACCCAGAACCCTCGCTCGGGATTTCGAGTCAGATAACAGAGTCATCTGAGATCTCGACATTGGACACTCGAGTCGCGTTATTGACGAAACTCCGGTCAGACTCGTCACTCGTATTAGTAATACGCCTTGACATCATTTCCCCAACAATGGCACAATCCTCTACCAGGTCATTGATATACTCAACATTGGGTTGGTGAGGACAGATCACAAATCATAGAAGAGAAAGATTTCAAAAGTCATCTACGCAACAAAGAGGTAAACGGAAAACATGGGGATCTACTCAGAGAAGCTGCGCGGCCAAAACATCGCCGTCGTCGGAGGGAGTACCGGGTAAGCGAACATATAGATGCAACATTGAATAAGGTAGCTAACGAAAGAACAGGATTGGCTACGGTGCCGCCGCCGCGCTCATAGATGTAGGCGCCAACGTGACCATCATCTCTTCGTCGCAGAAAAACGTGGACGCCGCGATATCGCGACTGGCCAGCCCCAATGCCAAAGGGGTTGTTGCCGACGTGCGCGACGAGGCCGCATTCGTCAAGACCCTGCAGTCTCTCGCGCCGCTAGATCATCTGGTCTTCTCGGCCGTTGACAATATCATCCGGGGGAAACTCGAAGACGCCGACCTGGACGCGGCGAAACATCTCTTCGGGGTCAAGTTCTGGGGCGCGGTCGTCAGTGGGAAAGGTACGTACGCTCTCCGATCCGACCCCGGTTCCCCCGGACGGGACGGGAGAAGGAGGATACGCCAGACTAATCTTTCCTCGTTTTGCTAAAGCGCTCTTGAAATATGACATCGTCCGCGAAGGGGGATCTCTCACACTCACGTCCGGCACGGCGGGCATCAAACCCGGAAAAGGCGCCGCGATCGGTGGCGCCCTCAACGGAGGCGTACTCAGCCTCACCAGGGGTCTAGCAGCGGACCTCTCAGACAAGAAGATCCGTGTAAACACCGTGGTTCCGGGTCTGGTCAAGACGCCGCTGTGGGACAAGCAAGGGAAGACGCCGGAAGAACAGAAGGAGATCTTTGAGAAGAGATCCGAGACTCTACCCGTCGGGTTTGTGGCGGGTCCAGAGGACATTGCCGAGGCGTATCTGTATGCCATTCGAGCGAACTATGCGACTGGGACATTGATTGAGATTGGTGAGTGGCCCCCTCTGTTCCCGGTGCTGTGCTCGGCTGATCCTTTGTCAAGATGGTGGCGCACTGTTGTTATGAACCATGCAGGGAAGATGGAAATGCGAGGGCGAGGGCGAGGGCGAGGGCGAGGATGGTCATTCGATAACTCCAGATCCAAGCAGCCTTTTCTTAAGCACGATTAGAGAATGGATCCGTTACTCTCCTTGTGCTCCGGCAATAAAGATGTTCCCGGTAGCACCACCGGCGACCGGCCACCGGTAAGGACTCGCCGGTCCCGGTTCCGGTCACCGGTCACCGGTCTCCCACCAGTTTCCGCTCTCGGCAACTTCGCTCACTCAGACATAGTCCTGACAACCACTCACTCTTTTCCCGCTTCCCGAGCCCCGGAAATCTAGATCACTCATCTCCCGCCACAGTTGACGATCTCCAGTCTAACGACTACCTATCCTGGTGATGCGCCATCTGATTCTGTTGCGGGTAGAACGCGGGGCCCCAACCCCGGCTTTTCTAGACCACGACTTGGAAGTCCCGTTCTGTATGATTTGACCGGCCTTTTGACACACTCATGATTCGCTAGCGCCTGATTGCTTTTTGATATGTCTTGAGTAAACAGTCCTTGGAATACTTCAAGGTCTTAAGGAGGTAGGTTCGCCCTCTTCGCATGAACTTGACAGCTTGGAAGAAGTTCGTGAAATCGTGCCTGGACCTTTGAACTCCCGTGGTGATATTCGCCTATACATACATTGAGAAAATACATATATTATCATTGGCAATGGCAAGCAAGACCGAAACCGACGCAGTTGAACATGCTTCTGGGAGTGTCGCCGAGGCAGCCGATGATGGCAAACAGCACCTGTCTCGCGACGTGGATGATGCCTTGAGATTCGCAACTGAGAGTGAAACCGTCAATTGGACCGAGCAAGAAGAAAAGAAAGTCGTGAGAAAGATTGATGCCGTTATCTTGTCTTTGGTAAGATCAGACCCAATTCTGAGCATGAGCTCCCTGTTCCATCAAATCGTCTCTCTGACTCGGGTGCAGCTCTTTGTCGGATCCATCGTTGCCTATTCAGACACACAAGCATATGGATTTGCTGCGCTCTTCGGTCTGGTCAAAGACCTCCGGCTATTTGTGATCAAGCTTGTGGACGGAGAGCCAAAGTTAGACACCTTCAGGTATCAGATTTCTGCGGGCATTTCCACCCTCGGTGCCGTCGCTGTATGTGTTCTGCCTCTACTTTCTCCAATCCGAAGACCAGACATTGAACCAAACTGATGTGGGCTGCTCAGGGACAATATCCTCTTCTGCTGTTGGCGCAGTTCTTGCCAGTCGGCAAATTCTTCGGGATCCTCACGTTCTATATCGGCATGACTGCATTGCTGGTCATCGTTTGCAGAGACTTTGCTGGAATCATGGCTCTCAGGTAAAACCCAGAGACCTTGAACCGGCGATACAGACCTCTCACGATTTTGTCGACAGATTTTTCACAGGCTTCGCCGTTGCCCTTCAACCACTTTCTATCATCATCACGGCTATGTGGTACTGTCTCCCCCTGCTCATTATGACCGATCTTTCAAACATGCTTTACTGACAAAACTCACCTAGGTGGAAGAACAAGGAGCAACCACTCCGCGCAGGCATCTACGTCTCCGGATCTGCAATCGGCTCCCTCGTCGGCCAAGGCATCGACTTAGGTGCAATCCGCCTGCGCGGCACATACGCCTCCAGCCCCTGGAAATGGATCTACGTGATCCTGGGCTCCTTAACCATGGGATACGGGCTAGTGGCCATCCTAATCTTCCCGGCGTCGCCCATGAAGGCGTGGTTTCTGACCCCGAGGGAGAAGGAGATTGCGGTGCGCAGGCTGGCGCAGAACAACACGGGGATTCAGACGCGCAAGTTCAAGTGGAAGCAGGTCAAGGAGGCGTTTCTTGATCCTCAACTCTATGTGATGGGGATCTACAGCTTTACTTTTGCATTCGTCAATAATGCGATTGGGAGGTAAGTTAACCCTGTGTCGTGTGACGTCGATGATAGTGCCTTTGGACTGACGGCGGGCGGTCTTGCTCAGCTTCGGCGGCTTCCTGGTGACGTCTTTCGGCTACTCGAATGAAAGAGCCCTCGTTCTTTCCATGCCAGCGAGTGCGGTTGCTATCGTGTGCATGGTCTCCTCTGGGTGAGGACAGAAGCAACCCTTTCCACAATTACCTGCTGACAACGGTGCACAGAATTCTGGGCACATGGTTCCCTCGAAGACGCATCCTGATAGCAATGCTCTATCTCATCCCCAGTATTATCGGAAACATCCTTTTGTGGAAATTCGACCGTTCCAGCAAAGGCGCCCTTTTGACGGGTCTCTATATTGTGAGGTTCTCCCCATTTCAATGAGACAAGTTATGCTCTGAACTGACCCGTACGAAAAGTCCACGACACTATACGGCGCACTCGTGCAGGAATTCGCTCTCCTCTCGTCCAACATTGCCGGACATACCAAGAAAACCGTTACCAACGCGACCATCTTTATCGTCGCAAATCTCGGAGGATTTGCCGGCCCGTGGGCGTACAAGGGCAATGAAGCCGCGCGAGGATACCCAACTGGGCAGATTACCACGCTCAGCCTGCTGTGTGCCAGCGAGGGCGTCTTGGCTCTTCTCTGGTGAGTTACTCTTGAATATCTACCGCGAACTGTATTAATATGTTTCTACCTTAGGCTCTATTATGTCAGATGCAACAAGAAAAAAGCTCCGTTAAGAGAAGAGCACCCGGAACTCGTCACGGATCCTAGCATCGCCTTTGCCGATCTGACTGACCGGACGAACCCAGTTTTCCAGTATATGTGTTAAACATGTTTCCCAGTGGCTTGCCGGGAGGTGGATATGGGCGGGATATAAGGACTGAAATGAGGGGAAAACATGAGATGATGGAGCTTGTGTTATTGCGGGCATTCGAATCTGGGTCATTGCTTGTAGAGCATACAAGTATCGCTCTCTCCAACCTCAATTAGTCACTCTCTAGCAACGTGTTTGATTTCGATATTGGCTGAAACATTGACCATTCGCCCACAAGTATACCCCGTACCACGGTCCAGATAATCCCTCGGCATGCACATCTCTCAGAAGTACATGTTGGTAGGTGTCTCCGGTCACCGGTGAGGCGTGAGGCAAAGACAGGGGTGCCAGCCTTGCCACGTGATTGGCCCGGCCGGATCAGTTATTCTCTGGCCCCGTATTTCGTACTGTAAACCGACTTCACTTCACTTCTCTTCCATCTTCTCTCTTTCCCCTCCGTCTGTCTGACTTGGTGCCTGATGCACATTATTACTCATCCACCATGGGACCCCAGACACTGACCTACAGTATACCTGGACTCCTCTGGGGTATTGCGAGTGTGCTTCGGGGCCGAGAGGCTCATAGCCTGCCCGATGCGAACCCTATTTGAACGAGACCGCCGTCCGGTTCGTGGTGACTATTAAAGATGCCTGCCCCAACAGTCTTTGGGAGATAGAGTTATCTCATAAAGGAAGATATACTTCCCACTGACCTGTCCGCAAGCGAGAGCAAAGCACATAAGCCACACAGAGACCAGTAGGGACATGAACGCAGACCGTGAAGATGTCCGACAAACTCCCTTTGGCTCGCCGCTCATCAGCCGTTGACAGTTTTGCAAGCCGTGACCATGGTACAGTCGAGGTCCTCAACCCATACGACTGGCTTGAAGACACGACCAGCGCGGAGACGCAAGCCTTCGTCGAGGCCCAAAACGCCCGCACTACGGAATATCTGAACGACCCGAGTCTCGCGGAGGCGAAGACGCGTCTATCTGAAACGCTCAGGGCCACGTGTGGTGTGACGACGATGCCATTCCTTCCCCGGTCCGTTGGAGATTCGTTCCTTTTCAGAGTGTTGGGAGGTGGCAGGGAGTTTGGCGTGACGTACCGAGTGCCCAAGGGGAAGATCGTCAACGCAGAGAGAAAGTCGGCCGCCGTCGCCGCCGCCGAGGAAGAAGAACAAGAGGAGCCAGAGATCTTCTACGACGAGGCCACGCACGGCTCTCTCCTCATGGCGTCCTCGCCCAGTCGCACGGGCAAGTACTGGGCCTTCCAGACCAGCGACCGAGGATCCGACTGGGGCGTGATCCGCGTCGAGGACGTCGAAACCGGCGCGATCCTGTCGAACAAAGTCACAGGGATGAGGTTCACAGCTAAACCATCGACAAACATCCCTTGGCTTGGGGATCGTGGATTCTTCTATCCCTACTATCCCGGCGGCGGACCCGAGCGCGGGAAGACTGGTGAAACAGCGGCGCCACCCCAGCTGCGGTTCCACGAGATAGGACGGCCGCAGGAGGAAGACGAGGTGGTGCACGAAGATAAAGAGAATCCGTGGAATACCTTCAAGGCGTCGGTGTCTCAAGATGACAGATTCGTCTTTCTCGAAGTCTACGCGAAGAGCAGGGGATCTCAAGTCTGGAGTGCGGCCGTCCAGAAGGAAGAAGGGAGTGAAAGAAATGGCGTACATGGATCCTCCCATAATAATGGCCGCAGAAGACTGAACCTGACGTTCGAGGAGAAAGTGGTGCCGGACTTCGATATAGAGTGCGAGTATGTCACCGTCTTGTCTGTTTTTCTCGAAACCCCAAAGCTGACTCTGTTCACTCACCAGGTACATTGGAACCATCCCAGATCAGACCTCAAGCTCCGACGGCGCAGTACACCTCTTCTGGACCAGTGCAGACAACGGCAAAGTCATGGGCTACACCCCTGGCGCCTCAGAGCTGAAAGAAATCGTCCCACCGCACTCGGAACAGACGCTGAAACTCGCGAGGACGCTTCCCGGCGGCAACATCCTGGTGGTACGATCGATCGATGTCCGCGACCAGATCCATATTTTTTCATCACATACGGGCAGACAGGTGGCGACGCTGTCTGATGTCGACGTGCCCGTGTGGACGATCTACGATGTGTCGCACGATCCGGCGACGGGCGCGGTGTTTCTGGTCGAGTTCTCGTTCTGCTATGCGCCTCGTGTGTGGCGGGCGCATGTCCTGGAGGAGCTCGCAGAGGCGCAGACAACCGTCACCGTGAGCGGATTCAAGCCCGTGGAGATATTCCCGAAAAAACGGAAGCCAGAGACAACGACAATTACAGCAAGGCCGCCGCGGTTACCACCACTGTCAACACGCCAGGCCTTCTACACATCCGCGGACGGCACGAGGGTGCCTATGTTCTTAACATCAGCGACCAAGGCTGGGCTCGACAACAACTCATTGGACGCGACCACTCCCGAACCTGTGACGGGACCAGTGCTTCTCTACATCTACGGTGGCTTCGGGATCTCCGTGGTCCCACACTTCCGCGCTGACTTTGTCGCCTTCATACGCGCGTTCCACGGTACCGTCGCCGTGGCCAACGTCCGCGGCGGAGGCGAGTATGGCCGACGATGGCACGAGGCCGGGATCCGTGCACGACGACAGGCGCTTCTGGACGACGTGCTCGCTGCGGCGAGGTATCTCCGCAATAGCGGCGCTCACAGGGTCATACTCATGGGCGAAAGTATGGGCGCACTCAACGCCGCTGCGGCGATGGTTCAGGCCCCGAACGGGCTATTCGACGCCGTCCTCCTCAACGCGGGCCCCTTGGACGTGTTGCACCGTCGACGCCTGGGGCTGGGTGATCGCGGCGCCGCTGATCTCGGCGACGTCTATGATCCAGATGACTTTGATGTCTTGTATCGATGGACGCCTTTGGATAAGATTCTCCCTAGTGCGACTCCCGACACGAGCACGAACAAGATCTTCCCCTCCGTCCTCTTGACAGCGGGAGATAAAGATGATCTAGTGAGTTTCTCACACAGCTGCAAGGCCGCCGCCGCCTTGCAATATGCTTCCGCTGCCGATGATACCGCCGACAAAGCAAGAACACATCCACAGAGTATAACCCATCTCCGAATCACACGCAATCTCGGCCACATGGGCAACATCTCTGCACGGGAGAAAGCCGCAATCAGCTTGGAGAGATGGCTTTGGTTGAAGAAGACTTTGGGATTGGAGGTATACTAACCATCTTACTTTAACGAATAGAATCCTACGTCCGAGGATATTGGTTTTGATTTCAAGGACGTCGCCAGTGACCCCTTGTCTTATACAATCAAAAACATGAAAACAAGTTGTAGTCTACGAGGCTCTCAGGCCCCTATTACCAGTATGGTGGACTTCACCAGTAGTTTCTTGGGTCTGCGTGTATTTTGCAGAAAGTGGTCATTCTCAAACACCCTGGATTCTCTCAGTAAAGACCGAATAAAGTATCTTCTGGATTACCTTTTATTGCTTTCGGCATTTTTGGGATTATAATACAAGACGTGCTCTGGCATGGCCAAATGGCGCATGACCAAATTGGCATGTTCTCATGATCACGATTCGTGAGGAAATTCGCTCCAACCCTCCGCTCCAACCTCACCGCCAGCTTAGCCCTCGCAACTACTTGGACTTATGTTTGATTCGTTTCCCGCTCATAGCGATCCTCACGTTCGATCTCGAACTGATGGCCAACTTGTGCACCCTCTGTCTCCTCTCCCACGCGCCACTCCTCCCCTCCGCGACGGCAATCAATTCTTTCGCCACGCGGTCCGCCAGTTTCGTATCGTTCCGACCCTCTGCGGCCGCGAGGATCCATTGGATTGCGGTACGACGTCTTTGACGGACATTCAAGGGTCCTGGGATAGGTAGCGACGCACCACCGCCCGCCAATCCTTTCTGTTGTTTTACTTTCACCAGAGGGGCCACCGAGTCGATTATAGCGGTGAGATATTCCACCGGCGAGAGGGGGAGGGCTTCCCGAGGCAATGTAGTCGCCAGATCCCGATCGGTGAATACTTTGTTGGCTTGTGGAGGCGGTGATGTTCGTAGCGTGTCGAGAATGTGTTGCATATTCTGCTAGCGAGTCAACACAATCCCGTCTTGGAAAGACATAAAAACAGAATCGGGTAATGGAGGAATCCTACCTTCTGCGCCACGCTCAACTTCCCATGTTGCATGATACTCGTGGTCATCTGCTCCACGACGGGGTCATATCGCTTCCGGAAATGCGACGACTTGCCAATTTGTGCGAGGTCTGGCAGCGGGAATTTATGACCAAGACCGGCATCGGGGTATTCCAGTGCAGCGATTCTTGTATCTTCAAACTGGACCATCTCCGCCGACATGGATCTGCGAGCCGACGTCGAGAACGATCTGGTGCCACTGGGTTTGTTTAATGATTGCTTCACCACTTCGGGAGCGTTCTCTAGTGCAGCCTTGTCGCGCTTGAAAATCTGTCCAAGCATCAAGAGTCAGCCGTCCGTAGACTGTCGCAACATCCAGACATCTTTTGACCGACGCCGAGGAGTCCTCACCTCTTGCACTGGTGTGCCCTGTTCGATATCCGGCGGTGTTTCTCCCATCGTCTTATCCAACGCGGCCTGCTCTTCTGTCACATGCGGCAACGGATCCATGTTCGGACCTTTGGTGCCGGGCTGGACGGGTGTGGTTGCGGCTTGATTCTTCTTCGTTGCATCATCGCTGGCGGAGCGCTGTTGTTGGAGAAGGGAAGGGAAAGGGGAGAATCTCGTCTGCGGAACGATAGGCCTTGTCCGGAAGGCTACTGCCCGTGATGTGAAGAGGGATAATCGAGGCGCCATGTTGGTTGTTGGTCAATTGCATTGACTGTTCGACCACGACATGCACGAAACTTGAATGCGTCAAGAGTCAAAAGGTCGCTGCAGCTCGGCTCGTGCCAAGATGCTTCCCATTCAGGAGATAGATCACGCTGCTCTGTGTGGACTAAGGCGACAGTCACGTGGTCAGCGCTCTCCAGCGAGTTTACATGCTATGGAGTCTTGTAAGTCGAGAATAAAGGCAATCGCTTCTGGTACAGAGCATGCGAAATGAAAGAATCTCTTGTCGTGTCTCCTACAAGCCTCGACAACATGGCTTGAAATTCTTTGTCCTCCGGCTCGAGCTCGTGCTCTACCCCTCAGAATCTCAGCCTTGTTCCCAGAGTGAGCCAGAAATGGCCAATCAGACAGAGAAGGCCGTGGGACTGTTGAGGTCCGCAAGAGCAGGGTACGCGCAGGGGCAGAGGGGCAGCACACAACAACGGTGGCTTTTGGTCTCATATCTTCAGTGTTTTTTTCTGCATTCAAGTTTCTATAGTAGTCAGACACAAGTCCTATGTAAGGTAACCGAGACGAGACAGAATCGGGATGGCTATTCCATCCCGTGGCGGATGATTGCAGAGAAGCATAATTGATGCTTCTAACGCCGCGCAACTTCAGAGCAAACTTTTCTCGTTGCTCCTTTTTCGAAATCTCCAAACCCTCTTTCTCTCTTTCCGTCCTTTGGCAACATACCTAGGTAAACCAAATCTCTTCGAGACAGGTACTGAGATTGTGACTGTGTCTTTCCCTAGAGATGTCTGGAAATTTGTTTTTCTTCCTTGCTGCATTCAGCTGCCTCCACTGCCACCAAAAAGGTTGCCGATACCGATACCATTGCTAGCATCGTCGGGCAAGACATAGAATGCCAGGGCAATGATGAAATACATGCCGAGGCAGAGAAGTCCTTCAAGGTAGTTGGATTTCCCGTCCTGGATCAAGAGTACCACGACCAGCGACGCCAGGAAGAAAGACACTGTCTCGAAGGTTTCGAAGTGGAGCGTCATTGGTCTGTCCATGATCCAACCCAGAACAACCAAGAAAGGGGTGACAAAGAGGGCAATCTGAAGGCTGGACCCAACAGCCACGCCGATGGCCAAATCCATCTTGTTCTTCCAAGCCACAATGACCGCAGTCACGTGTTCAGCAGCGTTCCCGACAATGGGGATCAAAATGAGACCGATGAAGGTCTTGCTGATATGGGCCTGCTCGACGATGGCATCAATGCTATCAACGAGGTAGTCGGCGCATACGGAGACCAAAATCGTAACGACCACCAGGACTGCTCCTGCTGCCCATGGGCCGAGCAGTTCGGGCTCTGCGTCCGACTCCTCCTGGGCCTCGGTCTCATCAAAGAGGTTGGCGTGAGATTTAAGCTGGAAGTACAGGTATGCGATGTAGATGAGGAGAAGAATGATCGAGGTGCCCCGAGACAAGATCATGATGTTATCTTCTTGCGCCTTGCTGTTCGACATGACCGCGTACAATGTCGCGGGAATGATCAATGACGAGGTCGAGACCGTCAAGAGGGAGGACATGGTGGACGCAACGGTCGAGTTGAAGTTCTGTTGCGGGTATTTCAGGCCGCCAACGAAGAAGCAGCACCCGAGAACGAGCAGGATGTTGGACAAAATGCTCCCCAGCATACTCGCTTGGACGATGCGGATTTCGTTCTTGGACAGCGCGATGATGCTCACCTACACGGAGTTAGCTGTCCATCCCGATGCGAGAAAATCGCAGTTCCTTACAATCAGTTCCACAGCGTTCCCGAAGGTGGCGTTCAAGAGTCCTCCCAGTGTTTGCCCCAGTGGAATGGCCAGCTCTTCGGTCGCAAAGGCCAGCAATGAGGCCAATGGAATGATAGCGATGAAGTTCAAGACGAACCGCAGCACGGGTGACCACTCCAAAATTCCGGCAAGGATGCCGAGGGGTACAAAGACCAGCAGCACATTGACATAGTTTGTCTTGAGAATCTCCCAGGTGATGTGTAGGACGAGGAAGGGGTAACGTATAGCTTTGTTTTCATGTTTGTAGTAGGGAGTGCCCGAGTCGGTGGTGGACATGCGAGAGAGGAGACCGGTTCGTTCGTGAGGTTCGGCGCCTCCATTGAGGCCACCGTCGGCGGGCATGCTGCCGGTCGCTGAAAAATGTCTGCGGATTTTGCTAGCAGCTACGTCGTGTTGCAACGCCGCCATGGCGGCCGACTAGGTCAGCGAGAGAATTCTCCTCCGGAATCTGGTCGACAGAAGAACAAGAGGGCGCGAGGTTGGAAAGGGAGACAGAGACAGAGACTCAGGAGACCGCAGGATCACATACAGAGCAGAGAGGCGGCCGACGAGGCGCATGGGACAGGAGGAGCAATAAACGTAATAAAACGTACCCATTCGCTTGGGGTGCAGGCGTTATGACTACCAAGAGGCGCCGCAATCTCGAGATCGCGAAGGAAAAAGGACGGCGTACAAGTAGTGACAGCGTCGAGGACCTTTGAGATCTGGCGATGGCCCAAGTGTTGGCTGTTTATTTGCGCGAGAGGAGACTGCGGTGACCTGCCAAGGCACTTGGCCGGGTGCTGGTGGAGGCCCTGGATGGACGGAAACGGGGGAAGAAGGGATCAAGCAACAAGAGAGTGTTGAGGTCAAGGCTTCTTCAAAATGCACAGTCTGGCTTGTGAGGGAGAAGGATGGGTAAGATGGATAAAGTACTCCAGCTCCAGCGTGTGGCAGTGGGACCGTGGAACTCCAAGCAGCCAGACGGCGTGATGGGAGAGGAGCCTGCGATACGCTGTTTGGGGGGCTGCAGCTTTAAGCGGGGAGGAGCGAGGAAACAAGCGTTGTTTAGGGGTTTAGCACCGACTTAGGCTTCAGTTCTAGTGCCCACTTTCCCCCGATTGCCAGACCCCTAGTACTACTCGTAGACGGCAGTCTCGACTGTCCAGTGCCCTGAGCCCCAATCCATGCGCAAAGTTAAGCGCGAGCAGTGCCTACCAGTCTGGCCCGGCACCACTCACACGCCGGCGCCCGCAGCTCTGGCCCAACACTAAGCAGCACTGCCACACTTGGCTCCGTTTTCCTGCGTCTGCCACTACGATGCCGTGAAGCTGCCCCTGTCGACCAGCTCCACGATCGACGCAATTGCAGGTCAGTTCAAAGTTGAAAGTTCATGAATAATGGTCGAGGGCTCAAGTTGCTGCGAGCTTTCAGGTCACCACAAGCCACGGCTCGCTCAAGATGTCACCGCGTCACACAGTCGTCAATCGTGACTGGTGAGATAGAAAACCGCCTCCCATCCCGGACCACAGACTCCTCCTCGGCTCCCACAGCAACACGACGGAGAATGCTTCCCAACCGCGAACTATCACATCCTCCAAACTCTGTCCTCCTTTTCGGCCTGTCCTCACCCAGCTCTTTCGACATCAAAAGAGAAATACGGGCCACAAAGAGTTTGCGGCTGAGCTTGACGGAATACTCTCGACGGCCAGATAACTCCTCGTCCATCCTCTCACACACGCCTACGAGTACCGTGTTCCTCAAAGACCTCGTTATCAAATGCCAGCTGGCAGTGGCAGTCTCGGAGTATTATGACGTCGACCAGCAGCAACACGAAACAAGGGTGAGAATTTCGCAACGGGGCTGTGCAATCCACAAGGGGTGAATGCTCCAACCCCTCCAGAAATCCAGTTGACTCTCCATCCAAAGTGTAATGAAAAGTCCATGAGAGAAATGCTTCGTTCCACCTGGTGAGAGAAAAAAATATAAGCAACCAGCCCAGCCCCATATCTTCGTGGGCTCTGTTCTGAACGCTGCTGAGCCGCAGATCTGGGACTCGACTCGGTTTTTTTTCGTTGCAACTTTCGAGATCTTTACTCGTACAGCTCCACCCCTGGTCGTTGTGCGCCCGATCGCCTGGACATCCCGAGACCACGCCTTCATCATGATGATGATGATGACCAGGGTGTAGCTCTCTCCACCCTTGCAGATTCTCAGTCTCAGATGCAGCGCGCTGCTGGTGGCGGCTTTGGCCGCTCGGAACCCCTCGGTCGACACAGCCTCGTCCTAGCAACTACTACTCCTCCTTGTACGTCCCCTTGGTGATACCTTACTCAGACAATGGAATTCCCTCGTATTCCGGACCGACACCGACCATTCTGAGACGCCCCGTCCGGATAGATTCCGCGACGTCAGATTCGGATCGGGGTCTTGTAGACTGCCCCCCTAACCTTACTCCGAGATGAAATGCTCTTCCGCACACGACGCGGACCGTAAAGTCCGGACCATTCGCGTCGAGTCTGAACAAAAGCACCGAAGACCGAACACAGAATACAGGCAAGGTCCGATGACGTTGAAATAAATTGAATATAGGTATAACCAAGGGGGGGTCAAAGATGGCCAGCATCCCCTCCTGTCCGAGAACAATAGTGTTACAACTCTATGTATTCCACAGCTTCTCCTTATTCGTTCATGTTCATGGACTTCAAGTACCTTGCTGTAGGAACAGAAGATTTTTGAACAAAGGTAATCCAATCCCGTCCTGTACATGATTGTACTTTAGGCCCGTAGATTGTACTTTCCAAAGAAACAAAAACCCGCAGACCCTGCCCTGCAATTCGGTTCATCGATGCCGCATCAGTCCCAATGCCGTCGGCGACCTCAATCTTGGACGATTCGAACACCCACTCCCTCCACGGCGGTTTCGGGGTCCATCAGCACGGCCGCTTCTTCTGGGACAGCCAGCTTCGCGTTCCCTGGCTGGATGCCCTCCCGCCAGGCATGTCCTCTTGGTCGGAGAGGACGAGATGCAATCCTGGCTCGCTTGACCAGGTCGTCTTTTCTTTCTTTCCATTGCTCCAGCTGCTCTTTCCGCCGGAGGACTTGGTAGAACGTCGTGTCGGCTTCCGGGCGCCTTGAGGAGGACCTCTGCTCGTTTGGCTCTCGACCTGGCGCGGATTTGGGTTGGAGCTGCACAGGCTTCGATATCTTCGCCAGTTGAATCAGGCTTGCAAACATTTCCTTCGATTCCGCTCGTAGTGACTGTGTCTTGTCGGCTCTGATCCTGGTTTTGAGAATAGTTGGATCCAGCCATGCCTGCTCGATAGCATCGGCGACAACAGTCCCAGTGGGAACACGGAGTTGTTGGTTCTCTGATTTCAGGAAGCGCACGGCAGCCTGCAGGCTGGCGATTTCCACCCTGAGCAGGTCCAGTTCCGCTTTGAGGCGTACTGAAACCGAGTCGTCTGCTGGACCAAGTGGGAGGCCTTGCCCAGAAGTTCTTTTTTGCTTCATCGCCTCAAGCTCCGTCTTTTGCTCATCTCGGGAGACAACCACGGCCTGGTATTCGCCTTCCAGTCTGTGCAGGTTGGCCGAAGCATCTGCACTTTCGGCGCGGAGCTTCTCGATCTCGTCCTTCATCGCTTTCACTCCGTCGTCCTTGACCTTCGTTTCCTTGGCCCTCGATTCGAGCAGTTCCACCTTGACGGACTGCTCTTCCAATTCTTTATCCTTCTCACCAATTCTGACCGTCAGCTCCTGGATACGAAGTTTCAACCGAGCCATCTCTTCTTGAAGGTCTTGCGACAGAGCCTTTTGTGCCTTGGACTCCTTCGCGCGAACAGTCCAAGGAGCTGGCAGTTTCTCGAACTCGATGGCCCCGGCCACATCCCCGGATTTCGTGTTCAGGTCATCGACCTGGCTCTGTAACCTCTGCAACTGCTTTGAAAAGATGGCAAACACATCGTCCGAGATGTCTATCGCAGAATCGTCCGTTTGCAACTCTGAAACTGCCACAGTTGTCATGAGGCGTATGATACCCGCGTAGGAAAGAGGTTCGTCCAATTCAATCTTGTTCAACTCTTCCGTCAGAGCCTCGCCCACTCGCCGAGTCAGGGAAGCTAACAATTGAGCGCTGGTCCCAGCATCGGCAAATTGGCTCCAGGTGGATTCGCCCAGGCACATTGACCGGGTTCGAAGATCATTGAGGGCACTCGTAGTTTTTCCAGCGACATATTTGATTGTTCGAGCCTTGATTCCAAGTTGGTCGATTCTCTTTTCAAACAAGATCGAATCTTCATCCTCGTCTTTGGACGGGCCCAGCTTCTCTTGCACTGCTTTGCCGAGAATAGACATCTGGCTTGCGACGCTGTCTGTGCAGTGCTCAATCATCGAAACCGATGAAACAAGCTCCGTTGCTTTGGTTTGCCGGCTTTCGGGGATCAGCTTCTCGGCCATGTCGACCAAGATTTCAGCCATACGATGGAGAGAATCACTGCCTTCGTGGGCGAGTTCATCGCGACGCAAAGCCTCAACCCAGCCGGTCACAGCATGCTCCACGGGCTCGAGCTCGAATGGAGCGCCGGCGTATTTCATGAAGTCTTCGGGGGCACATGCCAGCAGATGCTGCACGAAGCGTTCGCAGAGACTCGCAATAAAGTTCATCCTTTCCATAACGGCAAATACAGCCATGGGATTGTCGTGAAGCTCAATTCGATCCCGAATCCTCTCAGCCAAGATGGTTTTGCTCAGCAAAGCCTTTGACCTGATTCTCTTGAAACACAAGAGCGCCAGGATCGGTTTCTTGTCCACCTCAAAGCTCTCTGGGACAAACAGCTGCACAATGTCCAAGTGCAAACTCGCTTGCTCGGCTCGCATCTTTCCAAGTTCGAGGTCGATCGTCTTCAACTGGGTCTTCGCCGCTGAATTCTGTAGCTTGAGATTGAGGTCCAACATTGCTCGGGACTTGCTGGTCATCTCGTGTGCCTCCACCTCGCTGAGATCACGCGACCGACGGAGCTCGTTAATATCGTTTTGGAGTCCCTGAACCACATCCCGGAATTTGGTCAAAGTATACTCCAGATCTTCGATGGTCTTGTCTTGCTCTGTCGCTTGTCGGTGCTTTTCGTTCAACAAGGCCTCGCTTTCATCCAATTGATAATGCAGCCGTTTTTCTTCCTCGACATGGAAGGCTTCGAGTTCGTCCGTCACTTGGATATGTTCCTCAAGATCTTGGATCTGTCTCTTCAACATTTCGATTGCGTTCCGGCCTTGGTCCCGTTCGGCTCCCATTGCTTCCAGGATTTCGTCGTTGGCTTCCATGGCCTCTAGCTGCTCCTTAAGAAGCTGAGTCGTCTCTTCAGACTTATCCAGCTTCGCAGCCACTTCTTCGTATTTGGAGGCGGTCTGCTGAACCTCATCCAAGGTCTCTTGCAATTCCCGGATCTCGGTTCTCAAGTCGTTTTCATTTTGTTGGGACATGTCTCGAAGCAAGATCAGCGCCTGTCGCAGCCTTTCTGATTCTCGCTCTTTCTGCAGCCATCCCGCACTGGCCTTCTCGTCAGGGCTCATGACAGAGGACAGCTCTCGATTCTCCTCCCGCAGAATTTCTGCCTCGAGCTCCAGTTCTTCGTGTTTCAGCTTCAGTGTCTCCAGTTCGGTCTCAAACAAGTCAGCGCGCTCCTCGGCCATCTCTTTGTCAAGAGTTGCCAGCTCTAACTCCGACTCCTGCTCAGCGCTGCGGTCCGGAACATTTGAAGCACGGCTCTCCGCATCCTGATATTTGGCTTGGAGGTCCTGGATCTCTTGCTGATTCGCTTTGAGCTTTTTCTGCAGTGTCTGAATGATTCCTTCATATCGCGTTGTCTGATTTTGAAGATCTTGGACATTCTGAATCTGGGCCTGATCCTCTTGTCGTTGTTTCTGAAGGGCTCGAACTTTGGTTTCCAAAGCTTTGATGACCTGCGCCTGTCTTGACCGGTCTTCCGAAGTTGGCCCTGCTTCATTTCGCGGAGGGGGTCCTGGTTGGGAATGCGAGGCAGCCCGAGCCGGGCGAGGTTCTGGAGCGACCGATATCGCTGGTTGTATCTGGTCCTCGCCGCCTTCAGCTTCCTCCTCCTCCTTGTGCGTGACGGGCGTTTCGACATCCTCCGCCGGGACTGAAGGGGATTGAGGCGCGTCCAGGGTAGACGTGGCTGTCTCTGGAGGCTCCGTCCGAGGCGGTGATTTGGCAGCCATCGACAATCTAGAGCTTGAAGCAGGCGTGCGCGTTTGTGTAGATGAAGGTCTCGATGCTGCTGGCTTCGTCACACTTCCTCCTCCTATAGACTGTCTGGTAGCTGATGCCGCGGCTCTGGCGGTGGGAGGCGGCGGCGCCATTAGGGGCCTGCCCGCCGTGCTCAGCCTTGACTTCGAACTTGAGTCCGATGTTCGCGCTGTGGTTGCTGGGGTTCCAGTCCGTGGAGTAGAGGTTGCAGAGCTCGCAGAAGGCGGTAAAGGCTTCGTAGGGGACTTCGTAGGAGACTGCAATACACTAATTAGCGAAGCGCCCAAGTTGTTCATTGGGAAGCCGGGCCTGGCATACCCTCGCAGACAACCGTGATGCCGCAGCTGTGGCAGAGCCGCCACTCATCAGACTCTGCCTCTTTCTGGCCATGTCCGCGGTCACTCCAATGGACGGTCTCGGTTTTGCCATTGCTCCGGGTGCCGTCGCTGGTCCATTGGCCTTCGCAGCTTGCACAGCCTGGGCTATGATCTTGACGGCGGATTCTTTGCGGACAAAGATGCCGAACCCAGGGGCACATGTAAAATAGCGCTCTCCCTTGACGGATCCATCATTCTTGCCGGTCTCATCGGGCAGCTCGAGACCTAGCCATTCTCCGGGAGCAACGTGGATCGGGCCAATGTATCGGACGGTGCCGTGTCTCCCATCCTGGGTCTCGACTTTCTGCCCGACTCTGATGTTGAGATCCGCCATATGTGGCAGATGATGCTTTGCTGTGAAGTTGCATGACAGAGGCTCAGTGGTGAAGCATCGAGGAAGGGGTGGGAAATGGGTTGAGGTGCTTGATAGAACAAACACACCGCAGCGCCCAAGTTTGGGTTGACGCGACTCCAGCCGCAAGATCGCGCTGCGGTGGGAAGTGGTGGGATCTTATTGGCCAGACTATCAACCAATCCCAGCATCGCGTTTCCTGAAAGTCATGTGACCATCACTTTCATTTACTGTGCTACTCGGATGGTCGACTACTAGTAGAAGAGCCACGACACTACTCGTAGGGATGTATGTACCTCCAAAGCAGCGGAGAGAATGACGAAGCAGGTGGGGTCATACAGATACGCATTGCTCTAAATAACTGTCTGGGGTATATCTCATTCTTTTCCGGTGGCCAACCGAAACAGTAGCTTTTCTGCAGCATATCGAGGAGGACAAAGCGACCACCGCGTGCTTGACAAGGTGCCGGGTATCTTCCAAACAAGAGACGGAATGAGCGTCGCGACAAAGCAGTCCAACATCAAAATCAGGGAACAGGGAGACTCGTTATGAGTCGCACCAAAAGCCACAGAACGATACACCAAACCGCTGGCCGACCTCCACGTTGTACTTTTTCGTTGTAGCATCAAAGGGTATCTTGCTGGACATAATAGCAGATGATCATGATTCCATATCGATATCAGGGTATCACTGGTCGTTTTTCGATCAACACAGACTTCGCCAAAGTCTAGCGCAAAGGGAGATTCAAATTGTTGGCGGATCCGTTGGTGCCACCCAGGACCTGGTGGTGGTGGTGTGGCGCAATCGGGGCCGGATAGGAAGAAAAGGAATGTGAGGTTGGCGGCCTTCCAGAGTCAAAGCTGGCACGAGGCTCGTGTTTGGGAGTCCTGTCTCCGGAGATGCTGCTACCGCCCGTGCCAAAGGGGAATTTGTTTTCGTGAAAGCGTGATGGCCAGCCACCACTGATCGAAGAAGCGGAGATGTCTTCTTCCGGTAAGTTGACGCCACTGTCGTTCCAGATATTTCGGTACCCGCTCTCGCGACTTTCCATCGAGATGAGCGACGCCTTGCTGGCATTCGACGAGGCGTGCTTGAAGAAGGTTCCCGGAGAATTGTTCTGGTTCTTGCGACTCATGAAGGACGAGAATGAAGAGATGCTGCCCGGTTTCCGAAGGCGATCAAATAGAGATGCACGCTCCGACACCGGCGTGTTCTCTCCATCGGCAAAATTCGAGCGTGTCGGCGAATCCGTCGAGTGGAGGGAAGGCGCATTTTGCAGGAGCTTGGAGTCGAAGAAAGGGAGCGAGTCTTCGAAAGAGTCCGACTTCGGGCGAGGAATAGCGCCTTTGACTGTCGTCGCATCGAGGCCATGGGGCACTAGCTGAGAGATGAGGTAGTCAATCGCATCTTTGAGTCCACCTGCATTGTTCCGGGTGTACGTGAGAACAAGACGTCCTTCCGAAGGATCCACGATACGTTCCACGGACGCTGTGGCAGATTTCGGCAAGTTGCCGAGTTCGGGGTTGGCATGGACGTCCACCTCATACTGCTCACGGAATTTCTGGCGGAGGTCATTGAAGAATTCGGGGCCGGAGAAGAATACCTCCAACGCCTCCGATTTCTGGAAGGCAATTTCGTGACTTTCAGGGACCATCCCCAAGAATGTGTCTACCGCTTGCGGAACCTGATACTCGGGACCGGAAATTGTAACCACGTCACTGGCTTGTTCTGTGTTAGGGAAGTCAATTTTGCAGTTCCATTTCTTCTCCAGATCTTCGATCTCTGGGAACCTCGCGATCAACTCGCGATGGTAGAGTCGGTTGATGACCACAGTCTCGGAAACGAACTCGGCATCCTAGAGAAATTCACCCGATAAGAAAATGGTCTCTTCAGTGAGGGGTTCGGCATCGCTTACAGCTTTCTCAACCATATCCATAATTTCCTGCTTTACCAAGTCCAGGCTCTGTGCATTGCGTGCAGGTGTGCGACAAATGACGTTGTCAACTTTGATGTCATCATCGTCCTTGCCGATTCCTCCACGGTCCATTGCGTTGGAAAATTTGACGAACACAGAGTACTTCTTCATGATGCGCTGGATGTGCTGTCCACCGATGCCAATGATGCGCTTGTGGTATTGATCGGGGACGTGGAATGAAATCGAGGCTGGCATTTCTTGCTCAACGAGATCTAGACCATTTCTCGTGGCCTCGTACTGACTGCCAACCACATCGATGTAGAAGTTGTACTCGTTGAAGCCGTCAAAGATGATTTGAACATTGCCTAGAGCACAGGTTAGCTTCAGAATGCCTGGCGGCCAGAGAAAGCGGCGTACTTTGTCCCATGATCTTGTTGATTTTGCCATTCTTCTTTCCGCTCACAAATTCCTTGTGCTCGTTGGCAAGCTCGATCTTGACGCGGATTTGATAAGGACTCCTCTTCACAAAGGGAATCTGGTTGATAACCATCATCGCCGCTTTGACAGCATCGTCGGAGCCATTGAGGGTGAACGTAAACTTTTCGAAGCTGATGTCAGCCCCCGAATTAGTGCAAATGTCGCTGAGCATGACACGGATATCCTCTGGCGAGGGGGCGCGAAGAGTCGGCGTCTGTGCCGGATCGGGCATCATAATCCACCACGAAGCGCTGAAGAATTGGCCGGCCTGTATACAATAGGTCAGTCACCCGCTCCCAAATGCTCGAAACGTATGGACATACAAGAGCCATGATCTCCTTCACGGTCCTCTCGACATGGAGAACTTCGCTTCCCTGCACACGGATGAGGCCTCGTTGGCTACCGAGTTGGGGGAAGAGGACATGCGATCCGTTTGTCTCCATGATCTTTCGCACTTTATCCAAACGATCGAGGAGAATGTTGTCGATTTTGCTTGCGGACACCACGGCATCTTTGGAGTATAACTTGATGCCCATAACCAGCTCTTTCAACTTTTGCTTCGCCTGGTTGATACGCTCTTGTGTTTCCCCAGTGATGAAGATCTCATCTGCAGCTCGACGTGTGGCATGAGGCGGGACATAGCCAAAAACTCCAGCGAAGGGAGGTGGGAAGTAAATCGCAGTCTTTGTGGCGGACTCGATCATCTTGATATTCTTTCCCGTTCGACCGGACACCAAGGTGTGCATTGTCACCTCCAATTTGATCACATCGATCTTGTGCTTGAGCTACTCCCTACATTAGCAAACTCGTCGGGGCGAAGGATCTTGGGAAGGCTGACAATTTGATCAATCATCATCAAGGCTCGGGTTTTGGCATGCTCAACGCTTTCCATGTCTCCAAAAATGTTCAGCCGAAAGCGTTGGTCGAGACCACTGTCAACACCGCCCCCATATGAGGCACCAGAAGAGGACGTTTCGGCATTGCGAGGTTTGAGGAGGAAGATATCAGTTCCGGTATATTTGGCGCACAGGTCAATGTGACTGAGAACACTGGTTCGGATGCCAGTCTCTGCGCCGTCTAGGATCAAGTCCGGGTCAATATCCACGATTGCGGAGCGCTTCAATAGGTCAGCATGAACACCACAATGCCCGGGATCAGCAGTGCTATACCATCATGATCGGTGTCTCGTTCAGGACTTTGGATCTCATCTTGAACACCATGTCTCCGTCACCAGAGATGCAAACGTTGGTGACCAACCCCTGAGACCTTCTGTGCAAAGCCGGTCCCGCTTTTGGTTCCGAAGAGGTGACTGTCGCTTGAACATGACCTCCACTCTGATCGCTGATGTAGGCACACAACGCGCGCAGTCGATCTTCGTTCTGCACATGAACAGGCAGCTTGTGAACAGGAGTGCCCTCGGGGGTGTCCGCCGCAAATGTCCATCGTTGCAAAGCACCTGGACTCGAATGGAGGATCTCATCGGATTCGGGACCGGGTAGACTCGAGGAAAACGGTACGTTGAAGGAGAGGTTGACGGGGCTTGCCTCGGACGCCGGCTGTGAGGCGATGCCTGGAGAGGCCTGGGGACGCCTCAGTGGTTGCGACGTAGGCATGTCCTGATGAAATCTCGACATGCCAAACGCCGCAGGAGTCATCCGTTCCCAGCCATGACGGGCCTGGCCGGTGAAGTTGCTGATCTTGTGCATCTTCGTCTCGGATGACTCCCCAAGTCATCGACGTGCGGAAGGGAGCGGAGGGAGGAGAGCAGCTATGATTGCTGCATCGAGAAGGTGGGAGGCACAGAGACAGACAGATATCGAGGAATCTAGCTGGGAAAGCGAGGGGCCCGAGGAGCTCGGGAGTGCAAGAAGAGTCCAAGGAGGTCGAGACGGGCGTTGACAGAGTCGAAGCCTGAAGGGAAGGTGATTAATACCTTAGTCGCAGTGTGGACAGGATGCGTGGCAGGCTTGTCGGGCTGCGGAACAACCACGTCCTACCACCACAGCCAGTAACTGGGCTGGCGACGGGCAATGTTTGGCGGGCGCAATCACTGCTCAGAAGCCTGGCAGGCTGGTCTTGGGAGGGCGCATCAGGCTAGCACGGGCAAAGATCTGGGGGTGCGTTCAATCATCATGACGCCCGTAAGCTGGCAGCTAGGCCGCAAGAGAATTAGGCGGGTGAGCTTGACTGGCCCAGCTGCACCTGTCAGTGGTGGAAAGGCATTCGGCTGTGCATAGGGCCATGACGAATAAGCGCACGCAGACTCAGAGGCCGCCGGACGCCCACGCACTGCACCCAGGCAGCGTGACGCGCTGCTCCGCCCCCTCCAACAGCCCCTCGAGCAGCAAAATCAAGGCAGACTGGGCCTGGGACACAACACCACCACGGCTCAACGCCATTGTGCGCCTACGGGGACAATGCCAGGCTGATGATTAAGGCCCGTAGCATAACTCATGCTCCATCCTGCCTACCTCATGACCTTATCTGCCGCCAAATGGCGGGTCGACTCTAGAGCCACCAGTGGCCACCGGCCAGGGGGTGGGACGAACCTTCGTAAGGGGGCAATTATGATGATGGCCAATGCTGAGACGACAGGATTGAGACAGATGGATATCATATCATGTTTACCATGGCTACCCTTGCCGTTCCCCGTCTACCAGATCCGGTATTTCCAAAAGAACTCCAGATCGTATAATTCAATTCCGGCGCCGCGTTTCTTGCTACGGTGCATAAATATGTCATTCGTTCGGCCCAGGAGCATTCCCATTGAGTTCCCGCAGCTTTTGTGAGATCAAGCCGTGGCCAGCCTCGACTGCTGCAGGAGAGAAGCTTCGAGCTGTCGACGATCCATGGGAGGCTGGCCATGGCACTGGGGAGCTTCGCGACGACGTCGACGGGACAAACCCAGGGATCGGAGAGACCGTCCTGTCAACTTCTGTCATCGTTTCTTCCTCGTGTCGCGGAGGGTAAACCGCCCCAGTGGTGTCATGCTCAAATGTCGATCTTGGAGGACCGCGGAACGGGATTGAGGCCTCATCTACCGTCGCCGTTCGATCACTTGCGCCTCTCGAACCTATCATGTCTTCCAGTTTTCCAAACTCCGCAGACATGGTGAGTTGAGTGTGGGATGTGAATCTCTGCTCGACATTGTTGGGGCTGTGTGAGCCACTTTCCACGGTCGGTTTATACGGGCTGAACCTTGGCTCTGGTAGCTGGACTTCGTTCCTCAGCTTTTCTTTGTCGTCTGGCATTCGGTTTGCAAATACAACGCGGATGTTGTCGTAGAGATAGAAGCGCCCCTTCGCCGTAGAACAGAACTTCAGATGGATGAGATACCGAAGGATATCCTTGTTCCTTGGAGAATCCCGGGCAGCTGCTGCTGCCTGCTTGTCGGACATGGAAGCCTCAAGGATCGGTCCGGATGAGAAACTGCGTTGCCTCACAAACGTCTTTGTGCCCGGGAGCATACCTTCAAGATCATACGGCACCAGGAATAGTTTGACAGCAGTCTTGTTCGGATTCTTGATGATGAGCTGCAGCTGTCCCTTCTGCGGTACTCGATATGCGCCGCCAATAGGGACTCGGGGTGCTGCTGAGCCTTTGTTTCTTGTCTCTCGCGCTTCTCTGGCCAAGGCCCTGCCAATGGCGGTGTTTTCCGGGCTTGTGATCTCAGCTGCCAGCGCTTCAGGATCAAGGTCCGCGTGGGAACGACGTGAACGTCGGGTAGGGGCCTCTGGAGGCTTCAAATTGCGTTCTAAGTCGATCGTGCCAACATACGGGCTTGGATTGTCGTCCGAGATTGACCTTGATGGGGCGGCAGAGGGGTAGTTGTAGAACACTGCGGGGAATGGGACCGTGACGTGAGCCGGACATTTGAGACTCTGTGGGCAGTTTCCCTTTCCCAGAACACCAATTTGTGCCACAAAATCCAAGGGTTTGGAAGGAGGAGTAGACATCCTGCCACGGAGGATGGATTCCTCAAAAGATCCGACCATTGATGCCAGCTGCCGCGGAGACACATCTGCAGCCAGGGAGGGCCGACGTGGTCTGGGTTGCGAAACTGCTTGAGCGCTTACCATAGATTGATAGGTAAAAGAGCTGAGCGAGCGACGCGGTCTGTGTCCAATGGGGAATGAAGAACCCTCCCGCTGAGAGTGGGACGAACGGCTAAAGGCAGCTGCGGGACCCTCGCTCGGTGACTTGTTCGAATATTCAAACGTATTGGGTGGTAATGTTCTTCTCCTTGCTGTCCTGCTCTGGCTGGTCGAGTGAGCATCTCTTGGGGAAAAGTCCAAAGTCGGGTTGTTGGTGGCGTGGACAAGTGGGCTGGTAGGGATCCTCATGACAAAACTGGAGGATAGGCTACTCCCTAATGAGGGCGCCCGTGACCGTCTCAGGGCGTGTGACGAGGATCCCAGCGACGAGGGAGGGCTTGATGGAGGAGGGGACTCGAGTTGCCAGAGAGGGGGTGAATTACCATATGAGTGGTAGGATGCCTTTCTGCTGGGAGTAGCAATATCGTGAGTCTTCCATGGGACATGGTTTTGGTCCTCTCGTGGGTCGCTTGTGTGCAAAGCAGAGAGGGAGCGGCGTAAGGCGTCAGTTGCCGACAGTGGGATTGGCGACGTCCCAGATGTTTCGACTTCCTGGAGTGCATCTGCTCTTTGGCAAATTTGAGGGTCATCCCAAGATGTTGATATGGTCGAAGCAGAACCATTACGCTCTGCGCTGACCTCAGCACACAGCGCTTCCAGTCCAGGCCTCGGAACCCAGGTTGGCCTTTGACCTCGCTTGATACACTGAATCAACTCTTCCCGGTCACTGGTCCTGATTGGGACATTCCTGTGTTCCGGATCCTCCTCTTGCTGCGACTCCACGCACTGGCCCGAGTCATCTTCCTGCTCGGGCAGGGAGGCTTCGGCGTCGTCGTAGGTGGGAAGTGAATAACGAGCCATCTGGTGAGATAGGGCCAATTTCCGTCTCTTGGCCGGCGGTGCTAGCACTCCCTCAAAATCGAATACAAAGGGCATGCTCCCTCAGCACGGCTGCCGGGGGAATATCTCGTGGGATGAAACAATCTGAGCCGGCAAAGTGCGCGTTCGACAGGCAAGACGCAAATGGAGAACACATCACGCTCAGTTGACCGGATGCCGAGAGGGGCGTCGGAAAGAAGCGGCTATCGGGCCATGGTGGTGGGAGGCAGGCCTGGAGACTCGAAGACAAAGGCTGGTGGGCGGACGTGTCGTTGGAATGAATGAGACGAAGGAAGGCGTAAACGGTTGAGGTTGAGGTTGGATCGAGGACCTTTGCAATCGAGGTCTCCGAGTGAGGTATGAGGTGGGCTGAGTTGAGTCATATCGTCGGTCGTCCACTGTCCAAGTCAGAGTCCGTTCCGAAGTCCCCCGCAATCTTGCGCCGCGCGCGTGATGTGATGTGCCGGGATCCAATCTCGACTGCGCTTGGCTGTGGCTCCCAAACTCCAACTAGCATTTGACAAAACTTACCATCCAGCGCATCGGAGACTGCGCACAGCTCCCACCTACTACACCTAGTAGTACTTTAGCCGACTCCGAGTCCTGCGCACTCTTTCGAAGACCGGACAGAGCAGACAATGGCCCCTAAGAGACCTCACGACGACACTCCCAGCGGTGCAGCATCGCCGGAGAAGAAAAAACGGAAGGGGTTTTCAGTTGGGCCAGCGAATCTGCCGGATGGCACCTACAGGCGAAAAAGTAACGACATCTGGCGTGATCCTGCGTGTACGACACAATGCTAACTATCTGCAGCACAAAAGATCAAGAAGGACCTCATCCAAAAGGCCAAGGTGAAGAAGGCTTACGCGAAAGTCAAAGCAGAGGAAGCAGCAGCTCAACACACCTCTTCCCCTGCTGTGGACGACGATACCAACGATGTCCCCGCTGCGGCCAGTCTCGAACTGCACCCAGATCGACAAGCGATGATTGACGAAGACGATGCGAGAGGCTGGCAGAAGCAGCCGTCCAATGACCATGTCCGGCAAAAAAGTGCGCGTTTCGACTCCCAGCCCGCTCAGCGAAGACCGAAACCATCTCGTTACAAGAAAGAGATTGAGCTCGCTGCTGAACGGAGGACCGAGCACGAAGCAAAGCAGAGAGCTCGAGAGGCACGAGAAAAGGACCGCAGAGCAATGACAAAAGCCAAACGACCAGGAAAAGACGGCAGACTGAAGCTGGGACGGCAGGGAACAGTTCTGCTTGATCGGGTTCGAAGAATGACCGAAGAAGGCAAGATATAACTTGGGACTGGACATTTTGCAGACAAACATGCATCCAATTTGATGGCAAAGGGACTCTGCATGGGCATGGTGTTGATCTGCCATCTGGATGTCGCCATGCCGGGGCCGCGTCCTCTCTTTTACACCTGAGAGTGACTGTGTCGTTGGCGCTAACCGACCATTCCATGCTGCAGAATGCGCCCATTTCTCCATGAAATTTTCTCGGGATCGAAATGTCTGGTCTGCAACGGCATCCTACGATGATTGGCGTGGTGCTTTTCGCAGGATACAGCCGACAACCCGCATATCTGAACCATTGTTCACTTGGATAATGCAGCTTCCCAAAGGGACAGTCAAAGGACACAAAGAGCCATTTTTCTCTGCTGAATGGACCACAAACAAAGCGGCTCTTAAAAACAAATACCTTCTCTTCCTCTCTCGAGATACTGGCGTCTCTTCTAATTTGGCCTGATCCAAGATCTCGACAAGTATCGACAATACCAACTTTTTCGCAAGATTTACCTTTTGCAGTCCGCAGCCAAAATGGCAACCGCTCAGCTCGGCACGCAGACTTCAAACCTGAATGTCAATTCAGACCTTCAAAACGCATGCTACTACCTCCTCGCTTATTTAAACTGTCCCCGGAATGAAATCAACCAGGATATCGTCAACACGTACGTCTCTCTTTATGCTTTCACCAAGCTTCAGGCTTCAGCGCTCTCAGCTCAAATCATCCGTTCGGCTGAAGAGCGGGAAGCTGAGTTATTTCACTCTGGATTTTACTGGGTGGCGTTTACGGCCTCGGCCGAGAGCCACAAGACATGGCGCTCTTGTAGCGACGTCCTGGTTAAACACATCATCGCTCATCGAGACCGACTTTCTAAAGACTACCCTGATCGTCCTCTGGAAGCCTGGCTGGTTGGTTGGGCCCTGAATAACTTGAGCTCGCCAATGCGCGATCTTCTCCGCTGGTCTCTAAGCCAAAAGGGACGCCATGAACAAGATGTGACCATCGAGGTATTCAAGGCACACCTGGATTCATGGTCTTCCCTTTTCGACAGCGAAATCGTCCGGCTTTATGTGAACTCCAACCTTTCCAAAGGCAAACTGTTCTGGATGGACCAGAGCAAATTTAAGGGCCCTTGGAACGCCCACTTCATCGCGTCTTCCAACGCCCACTTGCAGTGGGCGACTGATTACTGGTCAAAGTATTGTCAACCGCTCTTTCCATCCACCAAGATATGAGCCGTTTGATTGAAGTAGCACCCAGATGCACCATGTACCATAGACAATGAAAGACCAGGTCGACTCCCAAGGTAAGCACCCTGCGATGTTTTCAGCAATGTACATGGGCGCGAATGACGCCTCTCTTGGAGTTTCTTTTTGGTAAGTTTTGACTCTTTGTCGGCATACATAGATCCCCGGACCTCTTCTGCCTTTGTCTAGTTTCTCAACACACCAGTTTCCATTACCCTTTCTATCGAAGACATTCAAACAAAATAAATTAGTATCAAGCTACTGCGCCGTCCCCTTTCATGCATTATTTGTTGTCTCCCGAACCGCAAATTCTACACGTTTGCATAATAATTGCGATCAGCTACTTCCACTTCAGCATAAAGACATTGAATCTCTCCCAGGTCCTCAGAATGGTTTTCCCTCGGCGCGATGAATGCGTTTCGGTGCTAGACGACGACAACTCGCGCCACCGCTTCCATGCTCGATGCTCGATGCTGCAAGGTCAACAATTTGGGCACCAAGAGGCGACGAAGGTGACGAATGATATTCATGACGCGGGATACTTGACGGCGACCCAGGGAACTACGGCGGTGAATAGCGATGCCAGGTCAATCGCGAACCGCCAGATGGGCCAAGCGATGTCGACGTGCGCGACGAGGTCTGAACGGCTGGCCGCACGAGCCTTTACCCTTGAGATGCTGGGATCAACTTGAATGTCAGGACGGGATCACGGCACAACTCACAGCCACTTGTGTAGTGTCTTGGGAGGCAGGTTGCTAAGTTGATCCGAAGCGGGAAGCCCTGAATGGGTCGTCAATGCTCGTCGATCTGGAGAAGCAAATCGATTTTCCCAGGACTGTGAGTTTGGCGTTGGGGACTTGCGGCAGGACAAGAACACAAGTCTGACGGCGGGGGAGGATGATGTGCCGGCGGAGGAGTATGTTGAATTTCACCCACGATCCAAGTTGACAACAGAAGGACAGGAGCAGTCGCAGGGTCGTTTCGATGATGTACGAGTAGTGGAGCATGAGGTGGACACTGACGGGAGTGGAGAGGGACTGAACAGTGAAGAGAGGAAGATCCCGCAGCAAAGCAGCCATGGCGGAAAATTGGCAAGACTTGGCGCCGAGGGTTGTGCTCGGCGGCTATCGGTGATACTATTGGCCGGAGACCGCTTGGCACCCCGCGTTTTCCACTCACCGATCTTGCTGCTTTCGCCTCCTCTCACCTCTGTTCTCTCCGGCATGTTGCATCGGTCATGAGGAAGAAACTATCGAGTCTCAGCTGCCTCGGGGTTCGCATGCCCATGTCCAGACCCACCCCATGTCTCTGACTCCTACACAGTAAGTTCTCCCAATGTTGCCTGCGGCTGGTTGATGCCCATGCAACGTGTGGCTTCAACCACACAAGGAGGCTCCCTCATTACAGCCACAGGCAACGGGGAGAGAGGGGTTTTCTCTGAGGCTGGCAAAATGATTCATATCCGGCCTTACAGACTGGCTGCTGCATGCCAAACTTTGCTCTGCAACGCAACAGACGATCTCACTGACTGCCGCTTCAGGGATATGGCTGACGCTATACTGCGACTTCCCCATGATGACTTCCTAACAGCTGTGGAGCGGAGAGCTCGTCTTGTCCAAGCTTGATGAACGACTTGGCCGTTCAAGCCCCGACCAAGTGTCGCCTTTGCCCTCTCGGCGCCCTGAAAGCGGGCCACTTGCCTCCGCGGCCAAGGCTCTCTCCGCCATGAGCTGGATCAACAGGCAGATTCCAGGCATCCCTACAATCTGCGACTACTACGTAGGTGGCTCTCAGGCAACTCATCAGTCACCAATCTCTGCCGCCGTTTCAAGATACGAGAAGGAAACGGCCGTCCCGTGGGTCTGTCGATCTGCATGATCTTACCCGAATTGTCTTCCTCTCTTGCGAAAGGCGCTCGGGGTTGGACGCGGAGGTAGAGACACTCTCAACTGTCGTCGGCTTCATTTCTCCAAAACCATCCCGCCCTGCGGTGGAGTAAAGTCGGAGGGTCAATCACACCTCGATCGAGCATCTGCGGGAGCAACAACGACATGAGATTACATGGTCATGGGCTGCCGTCGACTGAACGGGCGTCCACCCCCGGGCTCAATGCTACGTCGCAGAGTTATATATGTGCGCAAAGCCACCTTCCAACGACCCTGAGTTCCTGCCCTGTGCTTCTTTCTCTGGCCTCCCACAGAATCCCTCACCATGACTGATAAAAAATCCGAATACTATCAAGATGCGCCTACCCATGAGGCAAGGCGCCGCTCTACCGTGGCTTCGGTCAACCTGAACAGGAATATCGATGCCAAGTAAGCCCACTCTTATGCCCCGTGTCTTGTGATGTCTTAGCTAATGTGTCTTCTCTCCCTTCAGAGTCTCCAATCCTTTGGCTGATATCCCACGAGATGTCCTCCTTGCAGACGTCGAGTCGTTTGCGCAAGAGAACAATCTCACGGACATCATCCCCATGTTGAAGAAGGGCGCCCTCGTCGCTCAAGATCCCGGCAACTACGAGAATCTCGATCTGGCCGAGGACGAGAAGGCGGCTCTGCGCACCGAAGTCACCCACAAATGGAAGCACCCCATGTCACTGTATGTCACCATTATCGTCTGCTCCATCGGTGCTGCCGTCCAGGGGTGGGATCAAACCGGCTCCAACGGCGCCAATCTCAGCTTCCCTCGAGAGTTCGGTATTGGCGCTGGCGAGGAGCCTCCCGATACTCCCAATCACGACAGAGACGGATGGCTCGTTGGCCTTGTCAATGCTGCGCCTTATATAGCTAGCAGCGTCCTCGGGTGCTGGTTATCTGATCCCCTGAACTATTATATAGGCCGTCGTGGAGCTATCTTTGTCTCGGCCATCTTTTTGATCTTGACCCCGATCGGCGGCGCCCTTACCCAGACCTGGGAGCAGTTGTTTATCACACGGCTTCTGATGGGCATTGGAATGGGATTGAAAGGCTCTACGACACCTATCTTCGCCGCCGAGAACAGTCCTGCTGCCATTCGGTATGTTTCAACAACCCCTTTGGTTTTTTCTCCCTCACTTCACTCACCTCAAATTTTCTTTCTTCCTCACTTCACCAAACTCAGCATGTATTAACACACGTCAAATGCAGAGGCGCCCTCGTCATGACATGGCAAATGTGGACAGCCTGCGGAATTCTGCTGGGGTTTCTCGCCAACCTGGCGGTATACGATATCGGCGACATTGCATGGCGACTTCAAATCGGGTCTGCATTCATACCCGCGGTCCCTCTGGCCATCGGCATCTACTTCTGTCCGGAGTCTCCCCGATGGTACATCAAGAAAAGGCGGTTCGCACAGGCGTACAAGTCACTCAAGCGCCTTCGAAACCATGAACTGCTCGCCGCTCGAGATTTGTACTACATCAACGCTCAGATCGAGGTGGAGGTGGACATCATTGGCGAAACGAATTACTTCAAGCGCTTCGGCGAACTATTCACTATCCCTCGTGTTCGTCGCGCGACCTTGGCGTCCTGGACCGTGATGATTGCCCAGCAAATGTGCGGGATTAACATTATTGTCGGTGACTTCTTTCATACATAGCTGTGTTGCCGTCGCTGACTGCGCTTTGTCTAGGCCTTCTACTCCTCCACGATATTCAGAACCGCTGGAGCTTCGGAGAAAGAGGCTCTTTTGGCCTCGTTTGGATTCGGTCTGATTAACTTTGTCTTCGCCTGGCCTGCCTTCTTCACCATCGACACCTTCGGGCGTCGCACGCTATTACTCTTCACCTTCCCTCAGATGGCTTGGACGTTACTTGCGGCGGGCTTCTGTTTCTACATCCCCGAGGAGCAGACGGCGCATCTGGCTCTCATTGCCATGTTCATCTACATCTTTGCGGCCTTCTATTCACCTGGTGAAGGACCCGTGCCTTTTACATACTCGGCCGAGGTCTTCCCTCTATCTCACAGAGAAGTCGGCATGGGCTGGGCCGTGGCAACATGTCTATTCTGGGCCGCAGTCTTGTCGATCACCTTCCCACGCATGTTGGCGGCGTTCACTCCAACAGGCGCCTTCGGCTTCTACGCCGGGCTCAACGTGTGTGCCTTGATCATGATCTTCTTCTTCGTCCCAGAGACCAAGCAGCGCACGCTCGAGGAGCTCGACTACATCTTCGCTGTGCCGCTCCGTCGCTTCTGGAAGTACCAGACCGGCACCTGGTTGCCGTGGTTCATCCAACGCTACGTCTTCTGGCGCAAGTCGGCCACGCTCAAGCCCTTGTATCAGTTCGACCACGTCAAATCTGACTTGAAGGATGTCAAGCCTGGTGTCGGTGCGGGTCAGCATCGCGAGCATGCAGATACCAACAGGGACTCGATCAGCGAGTAGAGGTGGTTGGTTTGCAACGTGCCTACTTGCCTGCCATCGCCATCAAGAGCTGAAGGGGAGATGTTGGATTCATCGAAGGAAGATGGGAACGCCGATATGAGAAAGCAGAAGACACTCAGATTGAACACAAGTTGCCTCTCCATGCTCAGTGCATGATTGCCCAGAACACAAGATCATGATTTATGTGAGAGATATTGTTCACAACAGAATGAGAGATTAATTCAGAATACACCTTTGTTTTATTATCATGCTACTCCCTCACTGGACTTGCTTTTCGAGACCTGACGGAACCATGCTGGCCCTACCAAGAGAAAGTGCGATGGTGCGTTGTTGATGTGTCTGAACCCCTGCCGTATGGGGTTGATATGGCTCAGCCTTGCGTAGCTCAGCCTTGCGCTCCCTTCTCCCTATCCCGATGTGCTGGTATTTCTTTCTTTCTGTTAACACAAACAGAGCATGATATTCGTTGGTCAAACCCATTCGAAGACGCCCATACAGATTCTCTTCCTGTAATCCCCTTGGAGCGCCACTGTGACGGAGTCCTGCTCTCAATCTCGAGGCGACCGCCCTGCACATCCCAAGTCACGCCTGCAAATACACCGACTTCACTACTACCGCACCACACCCAACAATTAATTAATGGTTATATATTTAAGTCACTGAATTCTCTTCAACACACACCAAGACCCCTACATGGAAGTTCAGGACAAACCACTCACATGGCACAACGGTAGCAATGTACTACAACAGCAGTGGCAGGCAAACTCCCAGTAGGCGACCGAGACCTCCTCCTTCGAATCCTCCGGCCGAACCTCCTCTTACGAACAAACAAATCCTAGAAAAAATACCTCCCGCTTAGGATATCTCTCTACAAACTCTCTCCAAAAAGTCCTAGAAAAAATACCTCCCGCTTAGGACAGAAACAATAACCCTCTCAAACAATCTCTCCAACAAAAAAAGAACCTCCTCCTCCTACAAGACCTCCTCCTCCCAATCGGAAAAACCCTGCGAACCCGGGTTTAACTTCCTACAAGCCCCCTACAAAAGGGGTCTGTAGAAAAAGTTTTTGTCGTTCGAGTTGGGTAGAGAGGTCATGTTTCTTTTTTGTTCGACTGTGGTTTTGGATATTCACATCTGTTGTATACGTGCGTGTGTGGGCAGAGGAGGCATTCCGCCGGACCCGACGAGAATTATGTCGTCGTGACATGGAAGAGTATCTACTCCCATCGATATCACAGTAGCGGTATCTGCCAGACCGGCGACACTCTTATATGTCTGCAACTTCGACGTCTTTGCGTCCGGAGTTCGCGCCGCTGAACATCTTCATTCTGGTAGACTTCATGCCCAGAAACATCTACACATACCTGCCTGTGCTGCCTTTCAAAGGGCCAAAGTCAACAGCAGCAACGGCAAGGCGACGTACGTTGATGCATGCTCAAGGCTGCATGTTCAAAGCGACTCTCGCGGCCAAAGCCAGCGAGCACCACGGCATGGTTGCGTGACGCAAAACAGCCAATGAACAGGCCATTAATCCCGAGCATCAGTTACGCCGTTCTCTACTCGAGTACTCCGGACATCCACCTGTTTCATCTTCTCACGTGGCGCCCGCCGTCGAACCTCTTGGTCCACAATCCGGACGTCGGATACGGAGTACGTTAAGAAAGCGACTCTGGGGGAGCGAAGAGGCTCGAAGGCTCGGTAAATGCCCCATGATTTGACTTTTGCGGGACAGGTGGGAGAAAAAGCGAGAGAGGGATGGTCCAAGTGGCACAGGTACAAGTAGGTTGTGGGAAAAGTCTGCTGATACGGACATTATATCACGGTCTGACGGGCATTTAGGATGTACTTTGCGGTTGAAACCTCGCCTATTCCACCGTCAGACGCTTCGAAAAAGCTGCCGAGCTTGAGATGGGGCTTTTTGGTGGAGGAGGAAAATGCCCACCAAGGCCCAAGGCTCCCTCCATGTTCAGCTCTCCAGGCAGAAAAAACAGCCAGACGCTTTGCGAGAATTCGCCTGCTGCTGCTCGTCCATGTTCGGCGTCTGTCGTATTGTCCATGTAAGTGGTTCGACTGCGGACTCGACCTTCATCGAGACTTATTCAGTCCCTTCGGAAAATGCTCCCCTTGCACCCGGATCCTCTCCTGCAGTCCTGAGCGAATCATCGCAAGAAAAGAGGACACCTCAGGCGAGCCCCATCTGATGCCCGCCTCCCCCAGTGGTGGAGTTTTTCCGGACTCCCTCTGCCTCGCACGCCCGATGAGCGCGGGGTGTGTCCTGTTGCCATGCATCTTCCCCATGGGTGGGTCGAAATGGCTTGCAAGCCGGGGCCTGGAGCACCAGGAGGACGTCCTGTATGGACTATCTGGTGATCCGAGACTTCGGCAGATTGGGTCCTTGGACCGGAATGGGATCTTTCCAGAGCTTGGATGCTCCGCGCGCGCGACCCTGGAGCGAATGTCTGGGGAATCTAAATATTGCCTTCTCCCGCTCTCGTTCCTCCGGGTCGCTCTCTGCCACCGTTCGTGCTTGGAATCGCTCACAGACTTCAGTTGAGAGAACAGACCCCGGCTTTTACAATCCCGTGGACGACTTTTGACGAGGAGGATTCCTTTGCGACTCCTTTGCCCTCTTCAGCTTGCCACTCACTTTATCCTTAAAGCTAAGACATGGGCTCAATTGGCCACAAGGTCGTCGACGACCAATATGCGCATCCTCTGATCTCGGAGCGTGCAATTGATGAGCCCAGACCGCTTAAAATCATCTACATTGGCGCTGGCGTGTCCGGCATTTGCGCGGCCATTCGCTTCCCCCAATTTGCACCCAATGTCGAGCTGGCAATTTACGAAAAGAACCCCGAAGTGGGAGGCACTTGGTATGAGAACAGGTAGGTCCTCCGTCGAACGTGGCTTGAGTCTCTGCTAACTCAAGACAGATATCCGGGTTGCGCCTGTGGTATGGATACTTTTTGGTCCTCTGGGTTCGGCTATCAACTGACAGATGACAGACATTCCTGCGCATTCATATCAACTGAGCTTTGAGTCGGACCTCCATTGGAGCCAATTCTATGCCGGCGCGCCGGAAATCCTTAAGTACTGGAAGCGAGTCGCCGACAAGTACAACGTGCAGAGATTCATGAAGTTTAACCACAAGTGTATCGAAGCTCGATGGAACGAGGAGACCAGCAAGTGGCACGTCAAAATCCAGAAAACAGACTCCGGCGAGATCATCGAGGATGTCGGTGATGTGTTTATGACCGGAATGGGTTTCCTCAACGAATGGAAGTGGCCCGACATCAAGGGCCTACAGAGCTTCAAAGGAAAGCTCCTGCATAGCGCAAACTGGGACTCTGACTATGACACCAGCGTAATGTTTTCGCTTCCCTTCACACAGTCCTCCTGCTAACCAAGCTCAGAACCAAGATATTGCAGTGATTGGCGCCGGCAGCAGCGGTATCCAGATTGTGCCCACTCTGCAGCCAAAGGTCAAGTCGATGGACCATTACGTCCGAGGCAGAACGTGGATCGCCGCGACGTTTGGCAACGAGCTTGTTCGAGAACGAAACAACGGCGAGGACGGCAACTTCGACTACACCCCTGAGGAAATCGAAGCGTGGAAGAAGGACCCCGAATCCTACGTCAGGTACCGAAAGGCGCTCGAAACAGGAATGCAGGGATCCTTCGCCCTGACCCACCGAGGAACCAAGGAGCACGAGGGAGCGGTGGCCTTGTTCCGACAAGACATGAAGAAGCGATTGGCAAAGAAGTCAGAGATTGCCGACCATCTCATCCCCGACTTCCCGCCTCTCTGCAAACGACTTACGCCGGGCCCGGGTTACCTCGAGGCTCTCGTGGCCGACAATGTGAATGTGATCCCGATCGGGATTTCGCATATTGACGAGACCGGCATCGTCACGACCGACGGAAAGCATCGGGCTGTGGACACCATTGTCTGCGCCACGGGCTTTGACACGTCTTTCCGAGGTCGATTCCCAATCTACGGCCGGGGAGGAGTCCCTCTCCAGGATCGGTACAGAGAGCGACCAGAGACCTACCTGAGTATGACGACCGATGGGTTCCCCAACTTCTTCCAGTCGCTGGGCCCCAATTCCGGCCTGGGCAACGGCAACCTGCTCATCATCATTGAAGCCATCGCGCTGTACGTGGGACAAATCCTGGAGAAGATGGCCAAAGGAAACGTCAAGACGATCGAGCCGAAGCGGAAACCCGTTGAGAACTTCACAAACTTCTGCGACGCGTTCTTCAAGCGGACTGTCTTCTCGGCCGAGTGTGGAAGCTGGTACAAGTCCTCGCCACCCAACGCTACGCCCGAGGAGCGCAAGAATGGCCGAGTGACGGCTCTGTGGCCTGGCAGCAGTGTCCACGCGGTCAAGACGCTTGAGAAGGTACGATTTGAAGATTACGACATGACACTGGTGGACGGAAATGAATTCGGCTGGTTCGGCAACGGATGGTCCACCGCTGAGAGGACCGGCGACGTGGAAGGACTGACCTGGTACCTCAACAATACCCGGTTCACCCACGAGCCGCTGGAGGAGAGCGAGCGGTTGGTGGTCCACGAGGACGGCGTGGTGACGAAGAATGGGGAGGTTGCGTCGGATTTCCATGTCCCTGATGGTGTTGCAGCGACTTAAAAGGGATGGTTACTGAGTCTGGAGGGAAGACAAGATGAAGACACAGCACGGCGATTAACACCAGTGATGTCTTCTTCGATGGTGTAGCGTGTCTATATACTACAAATAGGAGCAACCACGTACCGGATTGCAATATGGGAATATATCATATATGTCGTTGAATTTCACTCTTCCATCAAGGGTATTCCTACTAGGATCTTCCCGGTTCCGCCATACTTCCAGAATCTAGATCATGGAAGAAGGCCTGAGCAGCTGAGGCGGCGGCCAAGATAAGGACGGAAGAGTCATCCGTTGTAGATATATATCACCACCGTCGTCACCATCGCCACTCATCCCACTCAGCACAATGAGACTGCGGTTTTTATTTCTGCCCACCGCATGCAGCGACTGAAGCGACATATCCAGCCATGGCCGCATGGCGAGCGTTGGGAATCGGCATCTCGTCCGTTGCCGTCATCGTTGGCAGTCTCGCTTATCTCCTCATCTTGAGCAGGCAACCGGAATGGACAGCCACCGCATCCGCCACAGCATCAACACGCTTCAAGAATCCTCACAGACACTTCCATGCGCCTGCTCGGAATCCCTGGGCTGAGCTCGACGAAGTGGAAGCCTCGCAGATATATACCTTTCTCTATGACAACGTCAACCCTTTGAACATCTCCCGAGACAGACGTTTTGGCGCACGAGGACCGGACAGCAACCAGATCTACCTCGTCGAACTCCTGCGACCCAACAAGTCCGACGTCGTCGAATGCCTCGACCACAATGCGCCATTCCCAGACCGCTGGGCGAGAGTGGCCAATTTTGAGACCGATGGCGAAGACGCCTTCATCGTCGACTACATGGTCGGTCCGCTCCCACCCTCCAACGCGACACAGATCCTACCGTTGAAGTACAACCGCAACTCAGGGCGCGATCGGGTCCAGACTCCTGTATCAAATGCCGGTGCGTTAATGGACTGGGTGCTCAGCATCGGCGAGAACGCTTCGGACATCACGCAGGACTTGCTCGGGGCCGTCACCAACAGCGACGACCCTTCGGATCCCGACGCCCTGGTCATGGGTACGCGTCCGGTGCTCATCGAAGGGAGCCACATGGTGCATTGGCTCGGGTTCTACGGGCCGGGCATCAAATCCGACGCTCGCAGCCTTCTTCCGCAGGGCCTGTACGTGAAACTTCATTTCCCTAACGGGCGGCGCAAAAGCTGGACGATAGGAGAATGGTCATACAACGGGGTTCTGTACGAGAATGACACAGCCCTACGCGCCGCAATGGCCTCTCCGGACTTTGAGAGGCTGAAGATCAACCTCGACGGGGCCTGGACCGACACAGAGGTCTTCGATACGACGACGAGGGAGCGCGATATGCTACCACCCCTCTCCATTCAACCGTACGGCCCTCGCTACCATCTGGACCGGTCGAACAACTACCTCTCGTGGATGGGCTTCTCATTCTACCTGACGACAACCCAAGCGACGGGCCTCTCACTCTTCGACATCCGCTACAACTCATCGCGAATCATCTACGAACTCGGTCTCCAGGAGGCCCTCGCGCACTACGCCGGCACGGATCCCATGCAGTCCGGGCTCGAGTTCCTCGACACCTTTTTCGGCTTGGGCAGTATGATGTTCAGCCTTGTCCCGGGAATGGACTGTCCTGCGTACGCCGAGTATATCGACATGTCGTATCACGAGGGTGGGGAGATGTTTACGAATCGCAACGCTATCTGTGTCTTTGAGTATACGTCGGATGCGCCGTTGCAGAGACACACGTCGGATTCCAGCGTGACTGTGAGTAGAAATACGTATCTCGTCGTCAGGAGTGTGAGTACTGTTGGGAACTATGACTATACTGTGAGTTTTAGATATCTTCTTTGCTTCAACCATCCTGGCACACAGCTAACGTGACGCGACCAGATCGACTACATCTTCTATCTCGACGGTTCAATCGAGGTCAAACTTCGTGCGAGCGGCTTCATCTTCGGAGCCTTCCACGCTGAACCTCGCCACGACTCGCATTCGTCCTCGTCTCTCCCCCGCCACGACCCATCCACGAATGAATACGGCTACCGCATCCATCCCGGCGTACAAACATCGATGCACGACCACGTCGTCTCGTTCCGCGCCGACCTCGACATCTGCGGCACATCCAACACCTTCGTCCGCACGGCCGTGGTACCTCACAGCCAGACCTACAACTCAGACAAGCCTGAGATCCCCAGCGCCAGAAACACAATGCACATGACACACACTCCCGTAACGCACGAGACGGGTCTGAACTGGCCGCGCAACTCAGGCGAGATGTACCTTATCACAGCGACGGGTGTGAACTCAACATCGACCAACAAATGGGGCGAAACCCGCTCCTACCGCATCCTCCCCGGCACAGGCATAAGCAACCCAATCCACCTGACGATAGAGAACTCAACCGCCCTCCTCGCCTCAGCAGCCTGGTCAACGCACGACCTCTGGGTCCTACGAAACCACCCGACCACTGAACCCTCATCCGCACACCACCTGAACTACCTCTCCCCTTCGTCACCACTCGTGGATTTTGCGAGAATGGTAGACGATAGGGAAGAAATCGAGGGTGAAGATCTAGTGGTGTATTTCAATTTGGGAGGACATCATGTTCCGACGGCGCAGGATGTGCCGAACACGTTGATGCATACGAGTGCGAGTTCTGTGCTGTTTGTGCCGTTTAATTATTTTGATGGGGATGTTAGTTTGGCGGTGAGGCAGGGTGTTAGGGTTGATCGGGAACTGCGGCGGCCATCCGGGAGGCGGGAGAGAGGAGGAGGGAAAGAAGGAGGAGATGGAGGAGATGGAGGGAAAGATGAAGTTCGCCGGTCGTCAGGGCCTTCGACGACGAGAGGGTCAGCGGACGAAGATGACATCAAGAGCAAGGGCAAGGGCAAGCACAAGAGTCCCAAAGCCAAAGCCAAACTCCCCTCCTCCTCCTACTCCGATGGCGATGGCGATGCTGATGGAATATCCTACTTCGGCGCACGATACACTTCCCCCGTGACGCTGGCGATTCAAGACCTCACTCCCGACCTGAGTCATTACATGCAAGAGCAAGAGCCAGTCGACGCCGAGGACGACGCCGCCGAGATTAAAACGACATGGAGGAACGTACAAAATCACGTCGGAGGAGGACTGTTTGGATTGTTCTCTGGGAAACGACGCGTGAGTGATCGTGATTCAGATGGGAAAGAGAAAGAGGCAAGGAGACGGTTTGACTGGTGAGTTTTGATGTTGATGGAACAGCGTCCCGGAGAGAGGCTGTGGGTGGTGGTGTTCATGCCATTGAGTATGGTCCTTTCTCCTGTTTTTGACGGCTGTTTCAACTATTGAGATGTTCTGTTGCGTTCTGGATTTGACGAAGAAGCACATGCCCTTGTTAAGAGTTGGTTATGCTTTGATGAATATACGATGCTGATGCTGCTGCTGATGATGCCGATGATGATAACGAGGATGAATGAAATGGAAAGAGCATTGTGAACGAATACGAGAAATAACGACAAAGTCCCCCTGAATCAACGAGGCAATGAACATATCACGTTTTTGAAGAGTCGATGAAGGGAGTTATACATATAGCGTATACATAAGGTACCCATGTACACAATCTCTCCGCTTTGCCCTTTGCCCTTTGCTTTGGCCCCTCTCCGTCTGTGTCTGTCTCCTTCCCCTTCCCGCCTCGCCTCGCTAGTCATGCGCCTTCTTCTCTCTTGCCAACCGACGCAGTAGTATCCCGAGTCTGAAGGCGAATGTGGAGGCGAACATGTCTCTCTCAAGCTCCTCAGATGCAGATGCGACAGTAGCAGGGGCGGCGACGGCGGCGGTCTTCTTTTTCCTCGTACTCTTGATAATCTTCAAGATGGAGCTCAGCGTTGGTCTCGGTCTGCGAGGCTCACGTGCTTTCCCTTTGCCTTTGCTCTTGGTGCTCTTGCCATTGCTGCTCTTGATCTTCTTCGGCTTCTTGGTCTTCGAACCAACAGTGGTATTTGTACCCTCGTGGACGTGGTCGGGATCCGAGAGGGTACTTAAGCTCAATGTCTTTGTTTGTGGAGTGTTAGCCAATTGAGAGGATAGGGATAGGGATAGGGAGAGCGGAGATGGGGGACTCACTTCATCGTCGCTGTCATCGTCATCACCAGAACTCCCTCCATCCTCGCTCAGCGGACTGATACTCCCCCCACACGAGTACTCTCCTTCATCGTCGGGTGTCTGATAGTGGAAATCGACGATATGTCCCGACGGCACTCTCCTGCCAGGGTGAGGATGAGGTTCTTCGTGGATAGTCTGCAGACTCGGATTCGGGGAGATGCGTGTGCGTTCGTAGATTCGCACGATTGTTAATGGTTTATCTCCTTCTCTTTCTTGTGCCAATTCTCGTCCTCCAGCATCATTCGGGACGGTGTTCGATGCTCGAGACTTGGTGGTTCCGGTGGGTTTGAAGACAGTGGTGGGGAGTAGTAGCGATGACGATGAGGACAATGTGTACTGCGACGATGGCGTCGAGGAGTATCCATTGTTATAGTTGTAGCTGTGGCTGTCGACAGAGTAACTCGAAGAAACTGTGACTGGCGACGGCGGCGGATGAGTTGGAGAAGAGAGGTAAGGAAGCGCATTGTCGACGGGAGGAAGATAGTCCAGCGCCTTCTTCGCCTCCAACGCAGCCAGTAGATTCTCTCTCCCTCTCCCTCTCTGAGCGTGAGGATCCCAGAATTCGTCGTCGGTATTGCTGCCGCCGGAAGAGACTGGTACTCGCCCTAACCCTGCCACTCGCCCTGTCGCTCGCGCTGGCACAGACACAGACGGACCCCCTCGCTGATCAATACCCGCATCATCACCATAAAGCCAAACAAGATTGAAAAACAGCGTCCTCGCCTCAGTGAACTGCCTAACAAAAGGAATGACATTCAGTGCGAGCGTCGCGCGGATAAAACGACACGTCGCCGTATTCGCTGCGAGCCATTCATCTCTGTCCTCTTCCACCGCGATGACCCCCGCGTGAGTCTCACGCTGGTTCGATATCAGCGGTGGTGGTTGTTTCCAGATGCCCAGGATCAGGTTGCTGGAGTAGGTGTTTGAGAGGAGAATTGGTTGAATGCAAGCGTGCCAGCGGGGAAAATTGGATTTGCCGACGAGTTGGGAGACGGTGCAGACGTCTGGGAATTCGAGGGAGTAGAAGTAGAAATGGGCTGAGTAGCTGGGTGGTGACATCATGGTGAAGGATTCGGCGAGATGGTTATTTTCGACATCTGTGAGGGAGGCAGATGGGGAGACAGTCGACTGAAGATATGTATATCTTCGAAGAGAAACATGTTTCTTTGTCCTGCTCGAGTGAGGGATCAGGGCGAGTTGCCGTGGCTCAAAACATTGGTCTCAGACTTCAGGATATCCAAATGAGGACGAGACATTTCGCTGGTCCAGACCTGTCCATCAGATCTCGCAGACACCTCCCGGTCAGGCATCTCTCAACAGTCCTGAGATTGGTGAATCGTTACACTCCGACAGAAACCAGTGACCCCTTTTAGACCGTGGCATCAACCAGATCGATCCCAAGTTCCTCAAAGACGTTCTGAACCCCCAAATCTCTCCCCTGAAGACGCAAACAATCATCCAGACGCCTGACAAACGACTCAGCCGAAGGACCCCGGTGCGGCAATCTCGTGCACGGCATACACGCCGCGCGCCGCAGATACTGCTCAGCAAGCCTATACTCCCCACGGGCCATACACGACGTCGCAAGCTGATCGCAAGCCCAAGCCGCGGAGCTGCTGTTCGTCGACCCAGAACAACTATCCGCCGTCTCGAGCTGGAGGATCCGATGCGCGACGCCCTCGACGGCAAACTCCTGCTCCGGCAGCTGCTGATCAGCGTACAGTCTCCCGAGGGCGGCGAGGGCCGTCCTATGCCGCTTGGGCTTCATGAGCTGGCTGTCCTTGATCAGCGTCTGGCACAGGGAGTGAGCGGGCTGGAAGGAGCGCCGTTTGCGCAGCATGTCGATCTGGTCGACGCGCAGGGCGAAGAGCGAAGAGTTGTCCGCCTTGCGGTGCGAGCTGTACCCCTGCAGGACCAGCGCCATCATAGATTCGAGGACGTGGTCTCTCACGTCTGCCTGCTCGATCATCCTCAGCGTCCTTGCGAGAGGGTGGGACTCCCCGAGCGCGTTGGCTGCCATTGAAGCGACGAAGCCCAGAATCAGCTGTTCCAGATCTTTCATGCCTTCCCATGATGTGGCGAAATGGACCATCAAACACGACAGAAGCTGAAGTGGTGTCGAGTGGATCAGTGGGAGGACCAGCTTGCAGCAATTGTCAAAGGTCTTCCATGCCTCGTTGGATCTTCCTGTGCCCATGAACTCGAACCCGTGAAGGAGACCCAGCCAGAATGCCGATGCTTGGTCGGTTTGGCCAGCTCGGACTTCGTCGGGGATCGAGGTTGGGAAGCGTGTATAGAGCTCCTTCGGCTTCAGTGGGCGGAAAGACGTGAATTGCCAGCTGACTGCCTCGCGTGTATGAGATAGCGTGTATTGCATGTTGTACAAATCGGCCGGAGGAGCGATGTTGACAGTCAAAGCACCAGTATTCAGTGTGTCGGTTTGCGTTCCATGCGTCGTGTCCGCATGATCAGGAGACGTGTTGGAAGTCTGGTTTGGAGTCGACCTTGGGATCCCAGTAGTCGACGGAGAGTCCTCCAGAGATATGGCATCATCCGGACTGTGCGAAAGACGCTCCCACAGTTCCGAATATCTCTTATCCGACCGAAAATGCCGCTTGACACGATCTAACTTCACAGGTCTCCCATAAAAAGACATTGATTGGACATTCTGGCCGGCATCCACGTAGGCCTTGACCTGCTTCGCCAATATCTCCTTGTGGCGGGCCTTGTAGTTCTTGCAGATCTTCCACTGGGTAATGCGCCTCTTGAACATTTTCTCGCTGGCGTGGAACCCGTGCTTTTGCGACAGGATCTGTTGGACTTCCCTCAACTTCCGGTTCTCGACAATGTAGAGCCGCGTGAAGGTGTCTTTGATGTCGGCCCATTGTTGGGGAGATGGACCAACAAATCTCCAGCTTTGTGCGGATGACTTCTCAAGCTGTTCAAGGTTGTCATCTGGAGTCTCCGGGTCCAGACTCATATCATGTTGAAAAGAGTTGTCATGGAAGGCAGAGAAATCCATTGCGGAGGGCTCCGTTGCACCTGGGAGTATTGGCATGTCTTCCATGAAGATCCTGAGCGAGGCTTCCAACAGCAGCCGCCATGATGACGGAGGGCACCATCATCTTCTTATTGTCCTTCCCTCGAAGCATCAAGATGTATTCTGTAATTGACGTCCATTACAAAAGGGCTGAGCATACTGCCCGCTGACCGGCGCGCAGTTCGCCCATTGGACATCAATTCCTCGAAAAGAGGGCAAGAAGTCTGCCTGGAGTCCTGGACCGCATGCGCCCTGTTCGCCCTTGAAGTTGCGTGCATTAGCGGGCTGCTCGTTTTGTTCGCGGCCCAATGGACGGGATAGACACGGCAGGGGGGTGTTGGAACTTTGGTGGCGAAGCCAGGCCACCACCACAAGCAGCCCGTGTTGTTTGGAGCGGGAACTTTGGTGGTGCGGTCGCCCTCGTAGTCGAGTGCCCCAGGGAGTCGTCATTGGAGTCCATGGGACGTTTAATGGCTGACTGTGAGTCGTGACTGTGACTATCAAAAGGCGATAGTGACCCTTGAAGAGATCTGAGATGATGCTGAACGATGCGGCACCAGCTTGAGCCTTGAAGCTGGGCAACTGTTCTGCCTTTACTTGCCGGCATCGATGATCGAGAAAGGGTCCAAGCTGGACGAGCGTCGAGTGTCCCTACTGCCGGTTTCGGCAAGCTTGCAATCATCTTTTCCTGTCAAACATCGGGTATATATAGGGTATGATGTATCGATATGATAGACACACATCCTGAGGATCCTGGTCGACCCTCCACAGTGCGGTATCGTTCTACTAAGGCACACTTCCCTTAGCCTTCGAGGAGCCCCCAGCGTACCGTACCAGGAAGTCGTGCCATGGACAGTTCTGCAGATGTGTTGGCAGTTCCCCTCTTCTCGCCTCGAGCTATCATCTGCCGGATCTGCTGAAGATCCAAGATCCAAGATCCGTCCGGCGTGGGAGGTACTGGGAACCCGATAGCCTGTAGCCTGTAGCCCCTCCTTGGTCCAGGCCCACTGCTCGCTCATCGCTGCGGGGCTGGCGATCTATTCGGCTTCATCTCAATGAGAGTCCCGTCAATGTCGCTGAGGAATTCCGGATCTCCTTTGCGGGGCAAAAAGGACCACCAGCTCAGCTGGAGAGGTGTATCTGCTCCTGTCCAGGGAAGTGGTGGCGGTGGCGCGCACGCTGCGCTCGCTCAGTCGCGTTTGATTTCGTGCGAGGCATTCGAGCGAGGCAGCCGCGCTGGTTTAGAACAAAACTCGATCGTATACTCGAGTAAAATGAAGAGTTCCGGTTCACGAAGGCTTCTGGGCCCAGACAGTGTACCTGCTCATCCATCAGTCTCATACGTCCTGGTGTCAGTAGTTCGCGCACTGCAAGGAAAGACATACATATCAAACATGGCGTGGATGGAAGAGTCCTTCAGGTCTCCTCGGACCTGCGTCAAGAAGACCTCCAGATCATCCCTTCCCCACCCCAGGATGTCGATGTATAGTCTCAGACTCATCCCCTGGAGTCCCTCCCAAAGCTGCGTCCAGTTGAAGAGCCCGATCTGCTTCAACTTGCCGTCCTTTGGCCACGTTCCCAGAGGAAGCAGCGATTTGACGACTTGAACATTGGTGAATCCGGCATCTCGCGCCCACCGCTCCAGGTGCTTCCCGGGCCGTAGTGTGCGGTCGGTGTACTTCTCCGCCTCGTAGGCCATGGTCAGCCAACGCCGCAGAGCATGTTCTGGCGTCAGCGAGTCGTCCTGAGAGTAGTAGTCGAGGTCGAAATCCTGGAATTCCACCCACCCGCCGGGTTTGAGGTTCGTGAAAGACTGTCCCATCAACTTGGGCCAGTCCTTGATCGACCCGCACATGTAGCACGAGTGGATGAAGTCGAAGGGAGCCGTGTAAGTCCAGAGGTCTTCCACGTCGTCGATCTCGAATCGCACGTTGGGTGGCAGCAACGGAGGCGCGTTGGCGCTGATGTCGACGCCGATGACTTCTGCTGAGGGATACATGTCGCCGATGTCGATACACCAGATTCCCGTCCCGGCGCCGATGTCCAGGATGCGCTGTGGTGTAGGTCCGATAGGCGCAAGATGAAGTTTGCCATCATGAACCAGCCGGATTAAAGCGTTCATGAGATCGAGGCGGTCGAGTTCTTGCTGCAGCAACAAAGTTAAAAGATGAGCTGCAAGTCCACGGACTCACAAATAAATGTGATCAAGCTGTAAATACCTCGTCGTTTGGCCGATGATACGAGCCGCTCTTGTAGGCATGATACTGTCGTCCATGCTCGACAGGATAGTTGAGGACACTGGACGTGACTGAAGCTGTTGAGTCTTGGTCTGATCTGGCAAGGATGTCAGTCGGCGCGCCAGAGGTCTCAGGTTGCTAGTACTCGTCCACTCACATGTCGGCGATGGCCTCATCCTCCCCATCGTCAACGCTGATGTTCCCTGCTGAATTGCAACTCATCATGCTGGAAACTTTGGTCGTATGAGTACCTTTCTTCGGCGGGGAAGCGCACAGAGAAGCGTCGAGATGCTTTATTAGCAAGGGCGAGATCGAGATTCCCTCTGGTGTCATACCTCGGGCCCGCCGGCGGGTTGGCTTTGAGCGGGACGGGAGATACTGTCCTGTGCGTATTCCAGCGGCCAGCCATGGTCCCTGAGCTTTGAAGGCTGAAAGAAGCTGCCGAAGGCCAATAGGCCTCTCCAGACTCCGGGCCAGGGGTGGGTTTTGTCTCGCTTCCTGTCCCTCTCCCTCGTGTCTTCTAAGCACTGCCCGGTCCGAGCCCAATCGGTGTGAAGTTGAACGACGGGAGGCCTGCACTAGCTTGCATAAGCCTGGAAGGCCGGGAGATGGAAACAGACGGAGGAACTGCTGATCGTGAAGAATCAATTCCCGCCCGGCCTCAGGGCTAAGGTCGCTTCCATCGGGGCATGTCTTCCCGCTGCGCGCTCTGAGCCTGCAATCTGCACTCGGCCATGCAGCTACTTTGTACACGTAGCAGTACACATCATCAGAGGCAGTAGTGGGTCGTAGTGAGGAGGAATGGATCCTCGTCCTCGAGTACCTTGAGGGTGACCGTGGGGTCAAGAGTCAAGAGTCAGGACTCAACACAGAGCTGTTCAGGATCTCTCTTCCACCCACCTTTGTCACTGCGTTCGACTGGTTGTTGAACTTTCGGTTGTCTGCTTCATTTCCTCGCTAGGGTCTGAGCTGAGCCAATTCAACATTTGTCACCACCATCCCCGGAGTTCCCAACAACGGACAATGGCAGCTGAAAAAGCATTCAAGGTTGTCATTATTGGAGCAGGTTTGTGACATGTGATTCTTATGTCGTCGGTGTCTCTGGTTCAAAGTCTGACAGAACGTATACAGGCTCCACGGGTCTGTTGCTGGCCCAAGGATTGAAGCAGGTACGGAAGACTCTCCTCTTCTTGCTTGCCCTCCTCACAAGATCTGATGTCGAATCCAGAATGGGGTTGACTTTGTCGTGTACGAGAGAGAGGACTCGAGCACATATCAGACTCGTCCCCGCGAGTGGGGGATGACATTGCATTGGGGCGCCTCCTGCATCTCGAAATGTATCCCTCCCGAGTTGCGGCCACGGCTCAACGAGGGTATCTGCTGTGATCCGTTTTACGGCGAGAAGGACTTGACTCTGCCTCATTACAACGCGCAGACCGGCGAGAAGCTCTTCGATATGCCGGGAGAAGAGCCCCGGAGGATCTCGAGGAAGAAGTTGAGGAATTTCCTGAGCCAGGGCATCCCTGTGGAAGTAAGATCCCCTCGCCGGTCCTGATGAATTGGCCGCTCATTGTGTCGTGACAGTATGGCAAACCTCTCTCCTCGGTGGAACCGGGTCCCAACGACACGGTTGTGGCGACATTTGCAGACGGAAGCCAGGTAACAGGCAACCTTCTCGTCGGCTGCGATGGATCCAACTCGCTCGTGCGAAAGTATCTCGTCGGTGAAGAGGCCGCGCAAGTCGAAGACCTGGACATCCAGATGTTCAACGTCAGCAGTTCGTTCCCCAAAGAGACAGCGCTGCTGCAGCGGATGGGCCACCCGGTCTTCAAGAACAGTTACCATCCCGATGGGTTCATGTGGTGGCAATCCATCCAGGATGTCCAGGACCCAGACAAGCCCGAGACGTGGCTCTTCCAGAACTGTTTCTCGTGGATCGGCAAACCTGGGAAAGAAGAGCTACCAGACGCGGCATCCAGACTGGCTTTCTGGCGAGAGAAGGCTGCTCGGTTCGCCGACCCATGGCGCTCTGTGGCCAGAGACCTGCCCGACGATATCCCCATCGTGGTCGATCGCACGACTGTCTGGCGTCCCACGATGGACTGGTCGACGTCGGAGCTCGGGACGCGCGTGACCATCGCTGGCGACGCGGCACACACGATGCCTCCCCATCGAGGACAAGGGCTGAACAACGCGCTGGAAGATGCGGCGACGCTCGTGGACGAACTGGCGGCGTTCCACAGAGGAGAGAAGAGCTTGAAGGAGGCCATTGCCGCGTATGAGAAGGAGATGAAGGACCGCACGTTGCTAGAGATCCCCATCTCGGTCGCTCAGGCCCAGATGGTACATAACTTCGACACCCTCATGAGCGCCCCGTTCTTCACCCATGGCATGAACAAGTACCGTGCGGACATGGAGGCCAAGGGGCAGAACATTGAGGTTGCGACGGCTCCGAAAGCTGAGGACTAGCGAGATAGTGATAGAGTCGAAGACACTACAACATTTTTCCCAACGAAAACAAATTCCAATATGCGGACAGAAAGAACCTTTTCATCAGAGCAGGCGCCTTTCCAGGGTTGTTCTATTGAAGTGCAATTCGATCTTGAGTTTGAGGCGGGATAACAATGTTTTGCCGCTGGCATACCTTATTCCAAGATCATCCCGACCTCCTTCCTACTGTAGCTGGGTGTGTCGATACTATGTACATAGTACAGTAAAGGTGAGATTAATCAATTGAAACTGTCTTGTCCTGTGGGTGCTCCCTGGTTCCACCAGCTTCTATCAGATTGTTTGCTCTGAATGGGTCACCAGTATAGCAATCACTCTTTGTTTTGTTGACAACAAGGAGACCGAACGCCCTATTACATTTTGAATGGCACGTACATGTAGATGATCAGATCAGCAAGCCAGCTGAAAGAAAGAAAAGCACTTTGGGCAGATACAGATACAGATACAGATCACAAAAGTTCATTGGCATCATTCTATTGGTTCTATTGCCCGGATGCGGGTATCGCAATGATACTTTTCTATGTCCTCCTGAAGCAATGCCTGGTGTAGTCCTGCAACGCCAACAGCAACTCAATTATCGAACACAAGCTCGCCACGTTCAATGACAGTAGAGTCATTTCCAACGCCCCCCTGATGGCTTGAAATCATGGAAGCAAAATGCAAAGGTCATATCGCCCCTCATTCATCTTCATCAGTGAAGACCTCTTCTCCTCGCTTCCGTCGGGCCATGCGGTCCTTCTTCTTCTTTCGGAGCTCGGAAGACGTGAGCTTCTTGGCCTTCTTGTTGCCTTCAATCTTGTTGCCCTGGAATCAAAGTCAGTTGAGTTTCGCCCAAGTTGAAGGCCGTCCGACTTACCATAGCGTCGAATTTATCCTCTTCATCGTCGCCCTTCTCAGTCAAACGAGGTCCTGAGCCCTGTCCGCTCACCCAGTTGTGCCCGGAAGCCACCATCCTACCGTTGTTGACGGTCCAGACTTCTTCGGTACTATATACAAGTTAGTAGGGTTCAATAAGAAGCATTGTGGGACACTTACAGGGACTCTGTGAACTCGGCGTTATGCGAGATGATGACGACACCACCCTCGAACGATTTGAGAGCCTTGGAAAGAGCACCAAGGGAGTCTCGGTCGAGATAGTTGGTAGGCTCGTCCAGAACGATCACGTGAGGGCGTTGCCACGTGCAGGCAGCGAGGACGACCTTGACACGCTGGCCACCAGACAGACCGCGCATGCGGGAGTGGGAGATGAGCTCAGCGTCGAGGCCGAAGTTGGCACCGTGCACCTCGATTTCGCGACGGATCAAAGGTCGGAATTGACCGCTGGCCAAAGCCTCCTTCTGATCGACCTCGGCAACGAGCTTCTGGTGGGATGCGAGGATCTCAGAGCGAGGAATCCAGGCGTTGTCGGCGGTCATCATGGGAGTCCACTTCTCGTTCTTCATGCCGACGTTCTCGCCCAGGGCGAACGAACATTCGTACTCGTACGAGTTCTTGAACTTTCTGCGGGAGTGGATGCCGATGACACGACGCTGAGTGCCTTCGATCTTGTAGATCTTGTCCATTGCCTTCTCGTCGTCCTCGGTGACGATCTTGTTGGCACGATCCATGGTCTCACGATCCTCACCGGTCTGGAAACGCCATTGGATGTATTCCGAGGGGGTCTTGTCGAGGTGGTTATCAATATGTGCGAAAGCGTGCTGCTTGATGTAGGCGATACGGATGTTCTCGTGCTGGTAAACCTCACCAACAGTGGGGATCAGTTCACCAGTGAGAACGTTGACAAGAGTCGACTTGCCGGCACCATTGGGCCCAATGACGGCAATACGCGATCCCAGAGAGACCTGGAAGGTGATGTCTTCGATTTGAGGTTTGGCGGTGCCAGGGTATTGGAAGGACATCTTGTTGACTCGGACAATGGCCTTGGCCTTGGTCTTGACACCCTCGAGGAAACCAGGTTCGGGGAACTTGAACTCCAGCTCGGAAGCTCCGAGCTCGAAGTAGGAGCGAGCAGATGGAAGCTTCTTCGCGAACTCGGTCAGGTTTCCGCGGTATCTTCGGAGCTTGAATCGCTCGTAGTGGATGACATGCTGGATAACGTTGTTCAAGAACTTCGAGTCGTGGGAAACAATGATCGAAGTGCAAGGAGAGTTGATGAGGTATTGCTCGAGCCAGTGGACGTTCTTCACGTCCAAATGATTCGTAGGCTCATCGAGAAGAAGAATATCGGGATCCTCGAACACGGCACGCGCAAGCGCAAGCTTCATCTTCCAGCCACCAGAGAGCGCGGTGATAGGACCCTCCAGCTGGCTTTCAAGGAAGCCGAATTCAAGCAGCTTGGCGACAATTTGCTCTCGGGGAATGTCGATGTTGACGGACTTCAGTTTCATCTCGGTCCAGCCGAGGACGGAAAGTTCGGTATCCGCAGCATCAAGATCGTGCTCAACAAAGACGGTCTTGACTTCGTCCTTCTTGGGGAAGCCCTCGACCTGCTCGTTGTTGATGGCTCGCATAAGCGTAGACTTGCCAGAACCGTTGGGTCCCAAGAGACCGTAGCGCTGGCCACGCTTGAGGCGGAGATGAGTCTGGTTCAGCAGAATCTTCGCGCCGTAGGCCAAGTTGAAAGTGCAGTTGCAAAGGTCTTCACCTTCCTCGTCATCAGCCTCAGCCTCGATCTCATCCACAGCACCCGGGAGGGCGCGCTTCCGAAGAGTTTCAGCAACAGCGGGAGCGGCAGCCTCGTCGACGATGCTCTTCAGGTATTCGACGGTATTGGAGACCCAGTCGGGAGCATCCGAGACCTTCTCGTCGATGAGTTGACCGGCAATGGCCGAGACGTACTCAACAACAACCTCGTTGGAGGAAGCGGTCTTGTTCTTCTCGTCCAAGATAGCCTTCAGGATGGCTGCGACGGTGGAGATTTCGCCAGCGGTCGAAACCTGGGGTGCAGTGCCGTCTTCCTTGACAGCACCAACACGCTTGAGGGTGTCAAGACCTTGCTTGGTCTTCTCACGGGCCTCGGGGTCGGCAATGTTTTCGAAGTTCTTGGTGAGCGCAGGCATCAATTTAGGCAAGAAAGCGGCAACGATCTGGGGATCCTCCACAAGCTTGCACATGTTGTCGACAATGACAGCAGCCTTTCGCTTGATGGCAGTATCACGTTCAGAGAGACCACGCTCCAGGAGAGGAACCATGATGGCCAGAGTTGGCTCATGCACGTCGGTAACGAAGGTGGTGGCACCCAGCAAGTGAACAGTCTCGGGGACGTTCTCTGGCTTAGCAACACATTTGATCAGTTCGGGAATGAACTTCTCAATATCCTTGTTTTCAATCAACTTGCAGACTTTCTCCATGGTGCCATATGCCTTCTTCTTGATTTCAGGCTTGGTGTCCCACATCGATTCGGAGACAATAGGAATCAAGGTAGGGACAAGGAAAGCCAGCTGGGTAGGAGCGCTCTCAACGAGAGCCTCAATGCAGTCCAGACCGGTCATCTTTTCGGGCCATTTCTGGGCCGTGATGATCGAGCTTCGGATATGAGGAAGAGCGGCCTTGACGGCATTGGGGTTGATGGCCTTGACAATGGCAAGAGATGCGGCCTGCGCAGCGTTCTTGACCGAAACCATCTTGTCTCCAACCGCGGCGAGAGTCAGCGGGAGGAGAGGGATCAGGTATGGCTCGACGCCGGGAGAGATGCTCGAGTGCTCGGCAATGGCCTTGATGCCATCGAGGGCTCGTTCTCTCACAACCGCATCTTTCTTGTTGCCAAGTTGTTTCTTGAAGGTTTCAACAGCCTTGATGGGCACTGCGTGCTCCTCGATGGGGCCGTTCAGGAGAGTGGCCACGTTGGTGGCGGCGGCGTTCGCCTCATCCTGAGATTTTGAGACCGACAGGGCCTGCAGCAGCTGCTCGAGAGTGGCAACTGACTGCTTCGTCTCCTTCGCTGAGGTGGTAGGAGTGGAAGTCATGTTGTCAACAGCAGGCATGTCGCGCTCGACTCGACTGCTGGATGGAGAGGGATGGATGGTAGGAGTTTCGGGTGGTTGATTGCTGAAAGTCGAGGAATGTAAAAAAGGGCGGTCAGAGGCAGGCAAAGAAAAATCTGCCCAGGGACGCCGCAAGAGGGTATCTCTCTCTATTCCGATCTATCAGGAAAGAAATGAATGTGCAGGAGACTCTATGACAAGAGGCAACGCAGGAGGAGGGGGTGTAGAGGAGGATTGAGGATGGGTAAGAGAGATTCTAAAATTTCTTTGAGGGCAGAGGGTGAGCCGGATTATAATATTTTGGCGGCAACGCAGCGCAGCGCCGCGCAGGTCCTCGCCGGTCGGTCCTGGTCGCCATTACTCAGTGAATTTTTTTTTTCGCTAGTTGCCTAGCGCCCCCTGTCGGTTCCTCTGCGCCCCATCCGTCCAGCAATTCCCCATCACTCACTGGCCCTCCCCTTGACTGTCACCGCCTTCGCCCGACCAGACCAGTCTGCGACTCTGCCGCCAGAGCCAGACGGATTCCGCTGTGCCTCTCGTCTTGTCGATCCTCGGCCTCCAGCCTGCGCTCAACGTGTCAGAAATGTGTCTCGAAGAGTCGGAAGATTGTGACCACGGTGGAGATGTGAAGAAAGGAGAAGGACGCTCAAGGCACCACCCACCACCCACCAGTCACCAGTGTAGAGTACTACTCGTACAGTACCACCCACCGGACTGCGTCCCTGCTGAACCCTGAAGCCGCCTTCGCCGACCGTGTTCTTCTCGAAGCCGAGCCTATTTTTGTCGCCACTCTCTCTCTTTCCCTCCCGGCTCCCGCATCATCGTTACACGAGACAGGGGTGCATTCGCGGGCCTCCAGTCTCCAGGCTGCCTTTGCGCCGACCACGTCAGATCTGAAGTGTTCGGTGAGTCAACGAAGGAGGTTATGGCCGCCTCCAAGAGAGACAGAAGACGGGGTTCTATGTGTAAGCATGCCCGACTTCGCCTCTTCCTCCGGGCACCGGGCAATTGACAGCGCACTCTACGGCTTCCACGGAGTACTACTTGCACGAAAGGTCGTCCTGTGGTTCCTGAAAGACACGTTTGAAAGATGCGGGCAACCGTCTTGGGGCCCTGGGATCCGGGGCCCTGTCTGGTATCTCACCACGCCGCTATCGATAGGGGTCAGATGTCACTGATAAGCAGCAAAAGGGCTAACAGCACCTCCGGGCCACTTTCATCACTCCCATCCTCCTGATACTACAGCAACCAAGATACATAAGGTGGGCAGTGCCCCTCCCTTGTTCCCCGGAACAGCTGCGAGTCCCGCTCCCCGTTTCGCGGCGGACCTGAGGAACGCTGTTGGCAATTTGCACCCCTACGAAAAAGGATAGGGACTAGGAAAAAAGTGCTGGGGTTGCCGGAACACCAAAAATCAATGCAACATGCCCATTGCACCATCGGTGATTGGTGGAAGTGCACGGACAAGGGTCCTGCCGAGCCTCTTTAGCGGCGCCTTCTCGGTCTCGGTATCGGAAAAACCGATTTTTCCGAGGCCCACTATCAAAATCCGGCCCTCGCAGGGGGCCCAGCAATGCGGTCGGCGCTCGATGGTCGACAATTCTTCTTCATCCCCCGGGAAAAGGATCGGAAAGCATCCTGGTCCATCATCGCTTGAGGAACCGCAGCCTTGCGGTTCTTCGAATGGATCCCTTGTCATCCATGTCCATTTCGCGACACTGAGTCCCAATCGACGACCATGGCTATTCATGCCACTGTGATCATTGCCCACCCCCAGAATCTGATGGTCGACAGCATTCCCCAGGTACCACTAGTATCTGAATTCTCTTCCCCTTTCCTACTCTCCACAGGGTCGGCACGGGCGCCAAACCGCTGCGTGCTGTCCCATGTGCTGTCTGCAGGAGGTCTTGCCACACTCTATTTCCCCGGGAGATCCGCTACTGGGCTCTGGGGTATTCTCGCTCTCTGAGACCATACTTGATCGAGACTAAGCCGAGCCGGGAAGGCTTTCAAGCTCGTGGAAATGAAGGTGTCTTGGTTGAATCTTGGTGTGCTCTAGCTATCTCCATATCGATGAAATATTGCAAGCAAAGCTAATCATTCGCCCCGCGTTCAGAAAACAGGTCATATCAGTCGTGTCGTGCCATCCATTGCCTTGTCTGCTCAGCTTGCCCGTCCAATATCCCATTAAGTCCATTGATCAGCCGAGAGGTCTCCTCGTGCTGCGGAGGCGCTTTCTAGTGGTGATGATGGTGTCTGCGTCTGCTGCTGTCGCTGTCACTGTCGCTGTCCCCGCTCACGCTTCTTCGGCGGCTCCTTGACCGCCTCCGAGAGAGCGAACGGCTCCGACGACGGCCATCATCCTCACCATATCCTCCATACGCCATCCCCTCACCTTCTCGTCGCTCCCTCTTTTTCTTCTCGTGCTTGGACTCGAGCTTATGTCCTGCATACGCACCTGCCAGCGCCGTCGCCACCGTCACCAGACTGTTGCTGTGGCCCAATTCGTGACCAGCCCCTATCACACCTAGTCAGCCGCCGAGCAGATAAGGAGACGTGGTGGTATTGCAACTTACAGCCCCCGACCGCGCCACCGAGGAGCGTCGCGCCGATCGACTTCTCGGCCTCGTGGCCGCCATGTTTTTCGCCCTTGTCGCCCCTCTCCCGCGACCGTTCGCGCTCATGTTCCCGCTCGCGCTCTCTTCTCGACCCGCGCGAGCTCGGCCGGTCGTCGTACGTCGAACCCGAGGCGCCGTAGTATCCCTCGTTACTGCCGCGATATTGCGAGGCCGCATAGGGGCCAGAGTTGCGGCGCTCGCGCTCATGGCCATATTCGCTTCCTGGGCCTCCGCCGTACTGTCCGACTTGCATCCCGGAGGAGCGCGGCGAGTAGCGGTACTGGTCTTCGCGCGCAGGCTGGTATTCTCCGTAGGTACTCTGGGGTCAAGGTCAGTCTGCCATACTTTGGAAATTCATCCAGTTCGGATGGAATAGAGATGGCGCTCTGACCTGTGGAGCTGGAGCGTTGCCCGCGTATTGCTGGCCCTCGAACTGCGCTCGCGGAGGCGGCGGATACTGGTTTTGACCGCTTCCTGGTGGCGGAGGGTATCCCCCGCTGTTGTAGTAGTCTGCCATGATCGAGATGCGCTGTTATGGTATGCGAAATGGGTTTGGCAAAAGTGGTAAGTTGCGAAAGAGCAAACTGCGGATGAAAGCGGTTTACTTAAGAGCCCGGAATCACGCGTGACGAGCATGAGACCGACTGGCGTTCGTTCGGCACGAGGGAGGCAGCGAGCGCTTCGTACAGACTGCTCCAGCCTCCAGCCACATCCTATTACCACGTACGTCGCGGTTCTTAGTCATATGGCGCAAACTCCGGGGCTGGTCGGATGACGAGGGAGATGATTTCATCGGTCACGGTAACCTTGCTTTTTTGCGAACGTCGATCCCGGTCCATTTTCCAAGGAGACAACCTTTTAATCTCTCGCTTGCTCGCCAGGGCGCTCAAGGGTGACATTTCCGCCACTTCCGCACTTGACAAGATACGTTTTCCCGGGGATTCCAACTTCCAAGCCACCTACATAGTAGAATCGGGACCAACCTTTACAGCAGTGGCCGGAAGTTGGAAGAAGGAGACTATTGGAAAATTTGAACGTCGATGAGATCTGATGTTATCTTGTTCTCTTTCCCTGGGCAGTTTGACTCTTCCAAGCCAGCCTCTGCAAGCGTTCGCCGAACATCGGCCGAAGTCGTCCACTCGCGATTTTTCATTCAATCCGCTACCGGCAGTCGAATTCGCTGAATGGACTTTTCCAGGGCGTCAGACCTCGCCAATGCAAGATCAATCATCCCCCGGATATCGGATATCGAGTTGTAGCACGGACCAGCATCTGTGCAGCCTTGCGCGCGAGGCCACCAATCATCGTGGCGGTCTCTTTGCCAAAAGTGGTTTAGCGCAATCCTGAACTTCACGTCGCTTCAGATCTGCCGCCATGTTAATTGTTCGTCCCTTCCACCTCCAGAATCAGCAACCCGAGAACCACTGGAGAAGATGGAGGTCGTTTACGAGATTGACCTCAGATTGCCGTGACTCGAGAAAAAAGAACGAGAGAATCCGTCGGCTTTGGGGAAATGGCCCAAGACATGAAGGAATGGCGCTCGGCAATTTTGCCGCGGGCTATTCTCGTCCATGGATGTCCCAATACCGCAGATACGAGACAAAGCAGCCGAACCTGACTTGGGACTTGGAGAGCCAAGGGATCACGAAAGAGTTCTTTCCGTGATTAAAGAAATCCAGAAGCGCTTTGCCAGAAAGTTCCAAGACGAAATGGGTGTCCATATCTGTTTCACGATTTGGAATGCCAAATGCCAATTCCGAGCCCGATGGTTGGTGTTAGCGACCGTCGTCCGGCAAAGAATTGAATTTGATAGAAGTCGTATGCCAATTCCACATATGTCACAATTGCGGATTTCTTCTGAATGTGATCAGACCTTTGCGGACCCGTGATAGCATCTTGGAATAACCACACCAACTGTCGCCAACAGTTTCTTTCGCGATGATTTTGCCAATGGAATGAGATAGATCAGGTTTCCAGAAGAAAAGTGGCACAATCTGGAAAGACAACTCCCAAGGCACCTCTCATGGCAAGCTGGATCCTTCTGTTGACATCGCTGTCCATCCTCTCTATTTAGCTCGGAATCCTCCCAAGAAGTATCGATATGTGTTTCGAATTAGGAACCTGGAATCTTCCATTGACATTGCTGCCAATCTTCTTTATTGGCCTCGAAACTCTCTCGAGAATCATCGACGTGGTATTTAGTTAGAACGCTAGATCCTTCCGTTGTTATTGCTCCCTATCTTCAATATTTAGCCGAGAGCCCTCCTAAGAGTTCTCGATGTGGATACTCGCAGTTTAGAAGGGCGCACACCCCACTGCTAACTAGATCTATCTTCTCTGTTGAGTTCGGAAGTCTCCTAAGAACCATCAACTAGGTTCTCATATTTGGAAAGCTAGATCCTTCTATTGACATTGTTGCTCATCTTCTATATTTTCTTCGGAAGCCTCCCGAGAACTATCAAGATAGGCGTTTGTAGTTGAGAAGAGTGGACACCTCGCCTCCATATAGACCTGGCTTTTTATCCAAATGCTACCAGGATTCCATGTCTCTTACAACTTGGCTCGATCAACCAGAGACCTGCTCCCCTCAGAAAGCTTTTCCACAGCGCCCTCGATCATCTCGTCAACAATCTCCTGGGCACTCCCAGTCTTGCGTACTATCCCGGCCACAACCCCCATGAGGTATGGATGGATGTTATCTGTCACCTCGTCGTCGTCTGGATGGGCCTCGGCGTCATGATGGACAGGAAGGATTCCTTTCCCTGTCAATGATTTGATCTCGTCTTGCTTGTTTTCCTCCCAGTTCAAGATGTAGGGTGTTTTGCGCACCCTCAGTGGCCGGCCCTTGATAGATAAGTTAGCAGAGATTTTACTAAGCCACAGGAGCCACATCTCACCGTGAAGATTATGGTTCTGACAGTGTCATCCACCGAGGCGTCGATGACAGCCTGTTGGTGCGCTTTCGACACACCAGCTTCATGGGCCACGAGAAACCTGGTCCCGACCCACACGGCAGAGGCCCCCAGCATGAGGGCGGCAGCAAGGCTTCTTCCGTCCGAGATTCCTCCTGCAGCCACGACCTGGACATCGAGACCGGTGAATTTGCTCTTCTTTCCCTTGACAAGCTCAGAAACGGCAGGGATGAGGACGGAGAAGGGGATGTCGCCGGTATGGCCTCCTCCTTCGCCTCCTTGCGCACAGAGGATGTCGACGTCGTTGTCGAGACACTTCTGGACGTGCTTGGGATGGCCAATCATGTTCATATAGAGAATCCCATTGGCATGCAGACGATCCACGACTTCTCTGGGAGGGATGCCAATTGCACAGACGAACAGACGAGTCTTTGTTTCGATAATCACATCGATAAGCTTTGAGAGATTACCCTTGGTGTAATCGTAGCTAAGATGAGCATGTAAGTGGCGAATTCCCATGGGAACACATGTGAATACTGACTTTGTCTTGCGAGCATTGCCTCCCACCTGAGGGATCAGAAGATCGACGCCAAACGGGGCATTCTTGTCGACCAGGTAGGATTTCAATTCTTCAATCTGTTCTCGAAGCTGGTCAGGGGTGTATCCAAAGCCCCCAATCACTCCCATGCCTCCTGCATTCGTCACGGCGGCGGCCAGCTTGGGGCCAGCAGCGACACCCATGCCAGCTAAGAGGACTGGGTGCCTGACGCCCAAAAGGTCCGTGGCGGCGGTGCGTATCCGTTCTGCATGATTATTTGGTAAGCTTCGCCTGATTTGTATAATGTATACCTGGGCACACAAAAAAGGGTGGAGCCAGCCTTACGTCTCGAAGCCATTTTTGTCAACCAAAGAAGTCGTCCAGCTTTTCTGTAAACACCAAGAGGCAAACCAGGTCAATCAACACAACAAATTTTTGTGAGATCTGAGTACAGGGTAGGCGGCCCATCCTTAAGAACCTCCATCATGGAACATTTCTCTATATCCTCGGCTCTTGTAACTGTGGTGCAGTTCGAGCGAGGACGTGTACTAGCGTGGACCGAGGTCGATGGACTTCAGGACTTCTGTGCCATTATTACGACTCGCGAGGTCCTTCGTCCCCACTTCCTCTCTCCTCCCCAAGTTCTTGTCAGCCAGGGCTGGACGCATTGGGCATATGCCACAAATACTCGACTCCCCATTGGCATTCGCTGAACGGCCCCCCGCGCCCCCCGGCCTTGAGTCCTGACAGCCATGCACATAGGTTATGCCAATTTTATGAGGCCTCCCCCGCAGTTGAGTGGCCGGCTCGTCAGGAGGTTCAGGCCCACCGACTTCCAGAGCAGGCTCGTACTACGGTACTCGAGTACATAACCAGACCAGGGTCCAGGTGGGCTGGGCTGTGTTGGCTGGCTCTCTATATGATCCAGAGACCTCGCGCCAGACCGCTATGACTGTGTGACCATCCGTGGCTATCCTTCGTCAAAATGGCTCACAGTTTGATTCAAATCGCCGGTGCAGCGTCTATTCTAGGGGTCATCTCACATCTGTGCTATTTCATACATGGCGAACACCATCTCCTTGCATTTCATTACTTCATCGCAACTCTGGCATTCCCCATTGTTGCGACCGGGGCACAGATCGGATTGCACATCCCTTTGCAACAAGCAGTGATTCAGACCACGGTCTTCTACTCCACCTACCTGGTAGCACTGCTTTCCAGTGTCTTTGTGTATCGGGCATTCTTCCACCGTCTCCACTCGTTCCCAGGGCCGTTTGGAGCCAAAATCAGCAAATTATGGCATGTGTGGAAAGTCGCCCCGAGCATCGACAACTACAAGCATTTGGGGAGGATGCATGCTCGTTACGGACCCGTTGTTCGAACAGGTGGGCATCTATACACAACCATAATGGCCACAGCTAAATGAGAAGCAGGGTCCAACGAAGTGTCCATCGTACACCCCGATGCTATTGAAGTACTCTATGGCGCAGCTTCCAAATGTACCAAAGGAGCACCATACGAAGGAAGCCCGGGTCTTACCTCGATGCATTCCACAAGGTCGCGATATCATCATGACCGTCGAAGGAAAGCCTGGGCGCGGGGGTTCACCCAGTCGGGTATGTCTATTATCAGCAATTCACTGTGTTTGTTGGATCTAATTAAGCCGGGTATATAGCTCTTCGCGAGTATGAGCCCCGAGTCGAGGCATACACAAACAGCCTCGTCGAACAGATCAAAGCCTTTGCGGGACAGGCCATCAATGCCTCCCAGTGGTTCAATTATTACAGCTTCGACGTCATGGGCGATCTGGCTTTCGGCAAGCCCTTTGACATGCTCAAGAGCGGCCAGAAGCATTGGGCCATCAAGCTGTTGAACGATGGACAACGAGGGCTCGGCGTCTTCGGCAGCGTCCCATGGTTTTTCATCATCATCGCCCAACTTCCCGTCGTCACCAGAGGCTTCAAGAAGTTCATCGGATTCTGCGATAAGATGATGACTGAGCGGATGAACATGAAGGTCGACAGGCCCGACATCTCCTCTTGGATCCTGCAGTCGCCGCCCATGACAGATCCTCGCTTCACCGAGCACGGCTGGCTCACTGGAGATTCGAGGTTAATTATCGTCGCGGGCTCCGACACGACAGCGACGACGTTGACACACTTATTTTACCATCTGGCGCAAGATCCGAGCCACATCAAGCTTCTTCGCGAAGAAATCGAGTCCCTGGGGGATGATTTAAGTGCACAGAAACTCCTGCCACTCCAACACCTGAATGGCGCCATCAACGAATCTCTCAGACTGCATCCGCCGGTCCCGAGTGGATTGGCACGTTTAACTCCCCCAGAGGGAGTGACCATTGGCGGCCACTACATTCCTGGGTTTGTGAATGTGCTGGCTCCTTCGTATACCTTGTTCCGATGTGAGTGGATGATTCCTTGGCCTTGTTGTTTCGTATCGATTACTAACGCGTGAATCAGCGCCTGATTGCTTTGCACAACCGAATGATTTCATTCCCGAGAGATGGTAAGTTTTCTTCCAGCCAGTCTTTGTGTGAGAACGAGGAAGGTAAGGGCGTGTTGCTAACAGCCTTCAAGGTACAGCAAACCCGATCTGACCATGCGTGCTGATGCGTACGCCCCTTTCCTCATTGGTGAGATTTGCCCCCCTTCCCAGAGACTGAGCACTCCAATCGACGACTAGGGCACTCTTGATTGATCTGTCCTTTCAGGCCCTTACTCTTGCATCGGCAAGCAACTTGCGTTGATGGAGATCCGCTCCGTCACGGCCCAAATACTCAAGAACTTCGACGTTGCCTTTGCGCCGGGAGAAGATGGAACGGATCTGCTCGAAAAGACGCTGGATACTTTCACCATGGAACTGGCGCCGTTGAAGCTCTGTTTCGCTCCGAGGACGGCGACCTCGAGTGGTTGAGTGCTGGGAGGCTGAGAGTGACGCAAGTCCTGCTAAGGAGCTTGAGATTTCCTTACATGAGACACTCCTTTTGGTCTTTCAACAGTCCGAGACATAATGCTGTCGATGTCAGTACTCGTACCTACTTGATGACTCAGCCTCGGCGGATCTTGTCAAGCATTTACTGTGGCGAATGAGAGGCTTCTCAATCACGTGCTAGATTGGCTGACGTAATTGCGGCTTTTCTTAACAGCCTTGTCGCTCAGCCTCGTCACGTGCCAGAAAACCATCTCGCTCTTTCTTCACTGATAAACACCCTTTGAATCTCTTCATACACCTCCAACATAAGCATTTCTGTCCCAGTTATCCATCGAGTGCGACGCTACATTCAACGGTCCAGGATCGGCGATTTGGCGGCCGGAAGAAACCCCTGCTGTCAAACGGAACAGCATTTCCCTGACGGTGAGTCGTGACTTTATCACAGATCACTCGGCGAAGACTCGGTTCAAAGATTTTGCAACCTTGGCAAGATGACAGGGCCCTTGCTCAGTGCTCGGTGCTCACACCACACCACTGGCACTGGTCACGGCAAGCAGAGCGGCATTGTCTGCGGCCAGGTCGATGAACGTCGGCGTCCTCTTCCGCCCCTGACAGCCTGGCCCAACTCCACTCAATTCATGATCTCCATCTGGCTTCTGCATGGCATGCCGACTTTTCCAGACGCGTTTTTTATGCTTAAACTTCTGTTGCATACCATTGGTGTCGCGGCGGCGTGAAGCACCTACATTGGCTTGTGGCCTCTCCACTTGTTCGATACTTCTGTCGTCCCTCGCTCTTCAGAGTGGCCGAGAATACTTCGAAGTATCAAAGCATCGACAATATCGATTGAGGCAAATCAACGCGATGGGCCCATTCTCGGATTTTCCGTTTCACATGGCCTCAAAGTTGCGTTGGGACATTCAACGGTGAGGGTCATATAAAGGTAGCACGCCCCCCTTGAGTTGTTGTTGGCCTTTAGTCAAATATCGCATTGCACCTATCTCTTCCTCTTGCAGAGGAGCAAGCACCTGTACCCATTGTTTTTCTATCGATGCCCACCATGGCCAACTACGACCCCAACATGTCTTCCTTGACCACGAGTCGCACCGTGACGGAGCAGAATTCCCCTCGCGAAAGCTTTGAGAAGCAAGATACCCACCTCACCCATGCAACGACACGCCGGACGCTCGATCGATACGCGACAAGACCAACGCAAGATGCCTCAGACGTCTTGGACCTGCCCTACGGCACCCTCGGTGATGAGGCTGATATGAGTGAATACGTCCAAGAGACGGCAATGGGTGTGATCCCGAAGCGGACCATGTCAAGAGTAAGCGGGAGAATGGAGGACCATGAGTTGGTCACTTTTACCATAAACGACCCCGAGAACCCAAAGAATTGGTCAAAGGCTTACAGTATGTTGAATCACTTCATCTCTGGCATCCACATGACTGACATCTCTTGACAGAATGGTGGTGCACTATGGTCGTCGCCTTCACCTGCTTCACCGTCGCCTTCAACAGCGCCGTCATCACCGCCGACCTGGAGGGCGTCGTGAAAGAATTCAACGTCTCAATGGAAGTCGCCCTGTTGACCATCACCATGTTCGTCATCGGATTCGGCGTCGGCCCTCTGGCCTTCGCACCTCTGTCGGAACTCTATGGCCGCAAGCCTGTCTATGTCATCACCATCGCCGTGGCCGTCATCTTCGAGATCCCCTGCGCAGTGGCCCAGAACATCGGAACGCTCCTGGTTTGTCGACTCATCGACGGCATCGCCTTCTCCGCTCCCATGACCCTCGTCGGCGGCACTCTGGCAGATCTGTGGAAGAATGAAGAGCGAGGTGTCCCCATGGCGGTTTTTTCGGCTGCGCCCTTCATCGGTCCCGCCATCGGTCCTCTTGCGGGTGGCTTCCTCGGTGACGCAGCCGGTTGGAGATGGCTGTACTGGATCCAGCTCATCCTGTCTGCGGTCTGCTTGATCTTCCTGACTTTCACTATCCCGGAGACGTATGCACCGATCCTTCTGGACCGCCGCGCGAAGAAACTGCGCAAGGAGACCGGCGACGCCAAATACGTAACGGAGAAGGACCTCGACCCGCGACCGTTCAGCCAACAACTCATCATCTTCCTCCTCCGCCCTCTCCAGCTTCTCTTCCTCGAGCCCATCGTCCTCCTGATCTCCCTGTACATGTCAGTCCTCTACGGTCTCTTGTACATGTTCTTCGTGGCCTACCCGATCGTCTACGGCCAAGGCAAAGGCTGGTCCGAAGGCTCCACAGGACTCATGTTCATCCCCCTAGCCCTGGGCGTCGTCTGCTCAGCAGTGCTCTCCCCGCTCGTCAACAAACACTACCTCAGCATCTGCGCCAAAGCCCCCAACGGCAAACCCCCCGCCGAAGCCCGCCTCATCCCCATGATGCTCTCATGCTGGTTCATCCCGATCGGCCTCTTCATCTTCGGCTGGACATCCTACCCACACCTATCCTACTGGGGCCCCATGATGGGCGGCTTCCCCGTCGGCTTCGGCTTCATCTTCCTCTACAACTCGGCCAACAACTACCTCGTCGACACCTACCAGCACCAAGCCGCCTCCGCCCTCGCCGCAAAGACATGCATCCGAAGCTTCTGGGGCGCAAGCGTCGTCCTCTTCACGAACCAGATGTATGACACCCTGGGGTATCAGTGGGCCAGTTCGCTGCTCGCGTTCCTCGCCCTCGCTTGTTGTCTGATCCCTTATGTGTTTTACTTCAAGGGTGCGCAGATCAGGAAGTATTCGCGCTTCGCTTTCCACGATGAGGACGAAGTGGATCAGACTGTTGCGACGACGCCGGAGGAGAAGGTGTAACTTACCTCATTTGGTTGAGGGCGCAGTCGCTCTTCTTGTCTGTCTTTGCAGCATCTTTCCTTTTGGATGATCTGTTCGTTGTTACCTTAGCCTTAGCGTCAAGCGTCTGGTGGTCTCGACGATCGCTTCAGATTTCATATACCATAATTTAGTAGTTGAACGGAACGAGACTCTTTCGCAGTCACCCTGAATCAAAGTACGGTAGTGCTTAAGTCAAGAAGAAAATTTGTCCCTGTTTTGTTGTTTTTTGCATCCTTGGTTTCAATTTGCCTCCACCCTGCAGTATACTATCACTACCTAGTTACCCGATCTCAAGGAAGCGATTTGAAACCCCAGCCTCTGCCCGTCTCGTCTCGTCTCTGTCGCAGCCGTCCCTGTTCCCAAGCCGCCGTCGCAGCCCAAAACAAAGTAAAAGAATCCAAGAAGTAAAAGCTTTGAAAGACGTCGCTTGAACGCTTTGACATAGCATACACATAGACATACCACTGATTCGAGCAACACCCGAGGAAGAAATGGAGAAACCCCCGAGAACTGGTCAGGCCAAAACAAAAGATTCGGCCTGGATGAATATGAAGAATCAACTCGCAATGCCGCTCCAAATTCCACCCGTCCTGTTTGTTTTGTCAACATGTCTTTCCACACAAGTCGAAGTGATGAACAGCGGCGACGGAAGCCCGGAGAACAGCAAGCTGTCTGTCGCGGGATGAAAACAGAGTCTGAGGGGTTTGTTCAACCTCAGCTCCAGACATTGTCCTCCTGAATGAGGCTGCCGAATCGAGCTTTGCTGGCGTCACGACTCGAGGACTGGCCTTGATTGCCTTCGCCGCCGCTCTCCTCGTCGTCATTTTCTTCCTCATCACTCGCCGCGTGCTCTGGCGGCGGCGGCTTCGAAGCCACTTTGCTCGGATCCCACCCCTGGCGGATCTCCTGACCCTCGGGAGTGTCCTCGTCGATGCTGTATGTGCGGACAAACTGTCGCTGTGTTGTGCGGTTCCACACGTCGCTGCCTTCTTTTCTCGCGCGCACGCGTTCGGCTTCCTCCGCTTCCGTGTCTTCAACGACCAGATCAACCAACTGGCTGTGGTCGGATTTCCCCGACTGGGACGCTGAGCGCTGTTCCTTTAATTTCCCTTCGATCCCTCCGGGGTCTGGTTGCGACGAACTGTCGGATGGTGAGGTGCTGCGGTTCTTGCCCTTTTGAATACTCTGCTGGATTTCACTCCGCCGTCGACTTCGGCGGTCTCGAGTGGGCTGGAAGAGATTACGGTTCGTTGAGGTCGTCAGTAAATTCGGGTCGCCGCGCAGCCAGTCTTCTCGACTAGCCTGGTGAGCTGTGATGACGGGGTACTGCGGTTTGACCAAGGTTAGCAAAAGATCGTTGGAAGCCGGTGGTTGGCAAGAAACTTACGTTCCAATCTCCAAACTCCAAAGCCCGCGCGTTAGTGTACAGCCTCTCATCTTCTGCATCGATTCCGATCTCCCAGTCTGGGTCTGCTGCTCGATAATCGTGGGCCTTTCCTCTCGCCTCTGGGGGAGCTGCCCTCGACGAGCCATCGTGTTCCAGGAGAGGCGTTCGGCTATTGGGTGCATGTGGTTTGGGGATCCAATACTTGCCCTTACCTCCTCTCTCATATCTCATCCCGTCCATCATCCTGGCCACTCGCGAGTTTGACTCCTCGTGTGCAATCACGTTATCTCCGGAGTCGAACGTGCGGTAGTCGTAAGTCTTCCCTCGGAACGTCATTTTGGTGTCCTCGATCAAATCCCGGGGTCCGAATGCGTCTCGCAGTGCATACTTGACAGGCATGCGAGCTGCTGAAATAGTAACATCGGCGTAATCATGCCATGAGAAGGCATACCAGTGGGCGACTGCAAAGATGGGCATCTCAAAGCAGATCAATGCGTCTTGAATCGCAGCGGCCAGATTATCCTGGGTGTATCCTGGAACGTCACTTGGGATGGCACCCAGGAATTGGAGAATGGACAGGAAGAACCCCTGCCAGTATGAGGCGAAGATAATAAGCTTGATGCATAAAAACTTTGGCATAGGCCGGAATGGTTTGAGATCCTCATTCATGCACACCCAGAACATTGCCAGGAAGTATAGACTCATGGTCACACTGACGTTATACAACACGCCCGTCCAGAGGTAGCCTGAGCTTAGTCCAATGTATCCTTCCTGATAGGTGTTTGTGAGTTTGAGGATGATCGTGGCAACACTCAGGATGGGCTTGAGATATGCATATTGCAAGATGCCTCTTTTGATCATGAGAAATGTATGCGGGTCCGAAATGTCCATCTTAGGGCACCATAGACTTATTGGCCATGGGTGAGACACCGGGGCTCTTCCATGCATCATAATGATAAGGGCACGTTCACCACCTAGGAAGTTGACTAGGAGTTGGAGGAAGGTGTATATCGTGAATGCTTCGTAAATATCGCGGAGAGGATCGAGGTAAAAGGCGGCTTTCAGAGAGACAATCGAGGCCCATGATGCAGCCGAGTAAATGGGCACCATGAGCAGAACTCGAATGACATATCTTTGAAGCAAGGGCTTTCTGTAATTCTTCGACTGCAACCATATTGATCTGTTGTTTTGCAATCAGTACTGATTAATGCCCGTCAATGCAGAGAAACATACAGCAGAGACAGGAGCGTGGCAACAAGAGAAGCCACTCCCGTCAGGATAATGGTGACGTTCGTGAGCTTGGTGCCCGTTCCACCGGTGCTGGAGGTTGCTATCATCTTGGATGTGCTAGACAGAACGTCGGCCCTGCGCCACAGAGGACTGAGTGGAAACCGCGAAAGCTAACGGGGAATAGAATCGTTCATTGCGCTCTGTTACATGTAAGAACAGAGGACTCGGCCGGAGAGTCGAGCAGAGGGGATATCGGTTCAGCGAGATCTGGGAGGCCGTGGCTGTGAAGAGAGTTTTGAATGTTGCCTGTGCATGCGCATGATGTAGCCTGTAGCCTGTAGGACGTCGGTCGATGATCTGAACGCGATGGGGAGAATAATGACAGAGTGACCGTCATAGCGTCACGCTGCTTTTACGTTGGATTGTCCCTCGAACACACGTGACTTCTTCACTGCGACCAACTCGCCATTCCTCGTTAATATCCTTGACTCACCGAGGCCTGTAATATTATCTTTTGGCACGCCTGTGAGATATAAATGCAAACGAGTCGACTGTGTTAGAAATGGGGTCTGGAGGATGTAAGACGAAGGACATCCACGACAAGGCGGGGTGGATTTGATCCTTCGTAAAAGCGGCGATGATAACACTTCTGTAGGTGACGCTTGGCTGTGGGGAAAATGATCATCTCAGCCGCGCATGCATCGCAGACGTCGCAGTTGACGCGGTCCGCTCGCACCGACAACATCTGCACCAGCCGACAACGACTGCTCTCGTCGAGACACCGCGGAGACTGCTTCAGAGAATGACCGTCTCGACTCCGTCCAACGGTTCCTCTCCGTGACCATGAGCGAGGCCTTGCGCCGACCCTGCCGCATTCACAATGTCGGATTTGGATGGACTCGTTGGACAGCCCATCACGTGGAATACGTCCTTTAACTGGTGGGAGCATTGCGAGCCTTGATTGAATGAATGCTAACGCACTGAAAGGACGTGGTTCATTGAGCTTGTCACCTCCTCCTGCCTTGCCCTCTTCTTCCTCTTCTACTTCAACCGGCTGTTCGCAACCCTCGTCTCGTACGGGATCAGGACATGGACCTGGCACCGACACCGAGTATGGATTGATATACAGGCCCTACAACTCTCGTTCCTGGCTGGCCGGATCTTCTTCAAAGGCCTTCGATATCACGGCCAGAACGAAACCGTGCTGATCCAAAATGGCTATATAACTTGGAGGTACTGGCAGTCGACAGCTCGTCAGGTTGATCTCAGCAGCCTGGAAGCGTTCGAAGAGGAGCAGATCTTGAAGGAGAAGCAAGAGTCGACTGTCGATGGATCTGATGACTCCGAGGCGCCATTGGGAGACCCCGAAATCGGACGGGCGAAAAAGGCCGACACTTCGGATGCTCGGATCTCAGTCAACATCTCCGGCCTCGAATGGTTTGTCTACAATCGAACTCCTGTGTATGACGCCATTGTGAAGGATGTTTTGGTCCACGACCTCAAGGAGCATTCGTCCAATACACATGCAACTGGCTGCGAGGCTGTGTTCAAACCCAAGAAATATCGTCGTCGTCGCAAGGACAAGACGAAATCAGAGCCCGAGAGAGTCGTCGTTAATGATGCTTCTGTGGACCAGGATTCTCTCCAGAAACCTGAGCGAGTACTATCTGCCGATGAGTTCCCCGTCCCAATTGCAAGAACAACCACAACTGCAAGCGACGATAGCGACGTTTCAGAGCTTGAAGAGCCGCACGCAGCTGTTCCATTCTTTTACTCATATGCCTTGCGAGGACTTCCAATCGCGGTGGAATGTTCGAAAGGCGCCATCTCACTTGGCAATGAAAATACCCGAGCCCTCGTTGTTACCACATTTGCGTCTGCTAAGGGTCATATTGACGCAGCGGCTTCCGGACCACTGGATATCTTTCAGCAGGTGTTTGATTTCGAAATCGATCGCCCAAAGGTGGAAATGAAACCAAATCCTGACTACCGGCGGTCTCAAATTTCTGCTGCAGAGAAAGCTATTTCCGCTGTCGAAGAAATACTCCGGCAGCGGCGATGGTGGCACGCCGACTTCGGCTTCAAACGCCGTATCGACAAGATCGTCCGCGCTTTGAAACGCCTGATCCCTGGTCCTCGAAGTTCAAGGGGATCTCTTCGAACTACAGGATCTCAAGACGGCAGCACTGCGGACTATTTTGGCCATGAAGGCTTTCAAGATCAAAACAGGTCATGGCACGGGCTTGGTCGATACATGGACGAGGGCGAACATGACGATCATGAGAGCTGGTCACATGTCGAGTATGCTCGGTTTTCTCAGATTTTGGACTGCCCGGCCGTCCACTTCAAGTTTTTCTGGGACATGCCTGGAAAGCTTACGGAGGAGCAGGCCAACCTGGCCGGAACCGCTGATCCTACCGAGATCAACTTCGCAAAACCTCCAGCTTATGGAATGGACCTGACAGTCAAGGGTGGATTTGTTAATTATGGCCCGTGGGCCGATCGTCTCCGCCTTGAGCTTCAAACAACCTTTCTCCCCAGCGCATACCGGTTGGAGTCAGCTGCCTCAAACATAAAGGTGGGAGATCTGCGACAATACACAGCCATGGCGATTCGGGTTGATCTGGAAGACGAAGTCAGCCTGCGCGTGCCAACTCGAGAACGTACCAAAGATTGGCAGTGGAGAAATCGAGCCCACACGGTGAAAGAAGCTGCTGCGATACGAAAGCAACGGGAAAAGAGACACTGGAGATTTCGACGGTCTGCAAAAACCAACCTTGGACCCGACATCCGACCTTTTGGGTGGCTCACGGTCTCGGCCGGACAAGATTCCACCGTACGCTATGATATGGACATGCTTCCACGGAGCGAAGGCTTCAGGAATTTCCTGCGACTTGATCTCAAAGATACAAAAGCTACGTCCAGTGTCAACCACTCCCTCCTTTGGCGTTGTCGGTCTCAGAAGGTTTCCTGCGATTTATCCAATCCGTTGTTGTGGAACGATCTTCATGCGTGGACCTTCGATATTGAAAACGATGCGATGGAGATGTTCCTGTTGAGAGACCACATGTTCCTACTGACGGATCTCATTGCCGACTTCACAGCTGGCCAGAAGCCGGATTACATGACTTTCGTCCCCTTCCTCTATCACCTCCACTTGACGTTCCCGGATCTCAAGCTCTATCTTAACGCCAACGACTATAACATCATTGATAATCCTTGCGATCTTGAAGAGAACGCATTCCTCATCCTCGGATTTGAGCAGCTCGATGGCAATGTGGACATTCCCATGCAGTACTTCTCTCCACGACAGAGCAGCGTCAAATTTGTGGCGGAGGGTCGGAATGCTTACTTGGAGCTTATCACACCCGTCTGGAACACGCTGAACAGTCTTGCCGAAGACAGCACGATGGCCACCCTGAAACAGCTGAATCTGGAAGGCTCATACAACTACTTTCCTACGGTCGCACCCAACTTGACTGATTCCCTGTTCATGACCATTACCGGATACGCACCGAAATTCTTCCTGCACGGCTACCTAATCCGCTATTTCATGAATGTGAAGGAGAATTATTTCGGAGAAGACCTTCATTTCCGGACACTGGAAGAGTACCAAGATATGCTTGCTGGCAACGAGGTCCCCGCTCCTCGTCCCGGAGCCAAAAAAGAAAATGATCTCGATGTCATCTTGACTGTCCGAGCAGACAGTTCCAGTGTGCTCCTGCCGGCAAACATATATTCTCGACGTGAAAACATACGCGTCGACATTCTGTCAGTCGAGGCAGATATGCGATTCACCAACTATTACATGGATTTGCAAGTTAGCTCCAGTCCTCTTGAAGCTTCGATCGAGTCGATCTCTCTCAAAGACAACAGTCTCTCCAGTGATATTACCAATTGCCAGTTGTTCATTGACAGTGCAGATGTCTACGGACACCGACTATTTGGTGCCCCACCGGCAGAGCCTACTTATGTCTGTAATTGGGATCTCAACGTTGGTGACATCACCGGGGAGTGCTCTTCCAAGTTTGTTCAGGTACTGATCGGCGCAATTATGGCCTTTATCTACAATCTGGACGATGACGAGAATGCTTTACCGCCATTGAATCGATCAGAAGTGCACGATGTCACGTTTCTCAGGGCCAACATTGCCGCTTTGCGCCTCTGGCTCGTTACTGCGGGCTCCGCGTTCCTGGTTGAACTCTCTGAATCTGATGTCTCTTTTGGTGACTGGGCTGGCTCCAGCTTTGCGAAGACCCTGCGAGCTAGTGTACCGCGTGTTCTACTTGCAGTCGTTGATCACAGAAGTGCTCTACGCCAGCATGACCGAAAATCCGGCCCCGTCGAGACTTTTGCTTGCTTCGAAACCTGTCTTCAAATCGGCACCCTTGATAAGACGGACAATCTTGCACATACAAGAATGCAGCAGCAGCAACATATTCGCTACCACGACCAGCGGACGTTACGGGCACAATTTTTGCTGGACTCTCAGAAGCAGTATCCACCCACTCACCGGAAGCCAGATTGGGCTCGTGAACCTCCAGCGACGCCAGTGCCAGTTATGCCAGGACCAGTCGGCTGGGTAGAAACCCTCAACTTCCCGGACGATAGAGAGCGAAGTGGTCACCGGCGAGGTTCCCGCCACGGCAACTCTTTCTTGTCCAATGAAGCTGCCGCTCTAGGGAAAACATCATCAGGAAGCTCGAATTTGATCGACCTGACAGGTCCACCAATTGACAGAGATCCAAAAGCATCTTGGCCAGACTCGTCCGAAAAGTCTGGCGGGCATTCTGAAGAAGAGGATCGATCCCAGAACTGCGAGTCACGCCCAGCCTTCGTGACCTTTGCCAGTCCATGGGCTCCACCTCACTTTGCGTTACACGAGGTCCAACCAGACACCAGGAACATGCCACGTCAACTTGGGACACGACTCAGGAATATTCCCTCTCTAATGCTTTTGGACACAGACAACTCAGATTCTAGAGCAGATGAGTTCGAAAACACCCCACACAATGGCGTCGTCTTCATGGTCGAAAACGGCTTGACCGGATATTGCACGCCTGAGTTGTTTCTTTCCATAGGAGAGCTGGTCAGGGAGTTGACCACTGATCACCCCATTGATCAGCTCGATCAAGTCCAGATCGCCGTCATGAAACGAATTCTTGAAACCCACAGGCATGACGACAAGGGACATGTCATGGACTTTGCAGTCGAATTACCGTTTGCGCACCTGAGATTGATCAACAGCATCAGAGCTGACGGCAACTCCCACAAATCTTCAGACGACCAGTATGATGTGCAGATAATTGGCTCTAGGCTGATGTATCGCCTCATGCATCCCAAGACCGATACCCGGGGGCACCCTCCTCCACACCACCAATTGGCATATGGCTCAATGAAGAGTGTTTCAATGTCGGCCAGGGATGACGCTCTTACCCCCGGCAAAGCTTCAGCTCAGACTGCGGTATCTTTGTCCAACGTCGGATTCTGGTTTTGTATGAAAGAAGAACTGAATTCGAAATTACAGTTGAGTGATTTCAACGTTGTTCTGTGGTCAGAACAGTTGACCCACATGGCTGGCTTGATACAAAGAACGGTCTCAATGGTCGACCGGATAGTCGATGCTTTCTCTGGCCTCGACCAAACTCCCAAATCGCGCCACTTGATCTACCACCTGACCCAAGCGGGGTCTTCAGTCTCTGACCCAACGTTCCTGACGAAGCCATCATATGTGCTGAGAAGTGCAGATAAGCATGCACGCCTGACAGATTCTTGGAAAATCATATCTCGACTCCGCGCCATCTTCTCGTCGATTGAAAAAGACAACGGCAGAGACTATCTTGATCACTGTGGCTGCGAGGATCTTGAGTTGACAGACTCAGCGAAAACAGAGGTCCTATCTTCGTTCGAGCAATGGCGAGGTTGGGACTACGCCCGAGACAAAGTCCCAATCATGAGTTCATTGTTTGACAGTGGCCCAGGAACGCCAGGCTTATCAGCGTCTAAACTGGTTGTCCACTCAGAGATTATTGTTCGCAAGATTGAGATCATCCTTGATCCGGGTCCCCGGCAGAGCGATGTGGCCCTCCTAGGCCTCGATTTTAACGTTATCTTGCGTCCCGGTGATGGCTCTGGAATTGAGGCTGATACCCAGGAGGTAATCCTCCAGGCCTACCTCGCAGACACCTCATTCCATTTGAACTGGGCACTGGTGGAATTGGCTCGACAGGTCATTGAGCTGGGCAACCCTCTTGCCATCAACGGCACAAAGGACGATACTTCCGACAAAGCCAAAGTCCATCGTGCCACAAGAAGAAAACACTTCACGATTGCCGTTGGGTCTGATGCCGCCTCGATCTACCTCACCACGATGAATCTCAAGCTGAAATGGGGCGCGGAAAGCTTCCGAACTGCTGTATCCTTCGATGAAGGGGCTTCTCGTCCCACGATATCATCTTGGACCGTTGCTGCCAATACTGCAATGGCCAAATTCAGAGGCCACTCTCGAACTCTTCTTGTGTGGCGGCTGCGTATGCCGAAGCTCTACGGCTCTGTTTGGCCACAGTCGTTTGCAGGCTCTGAAGATGACAAGACTGTGGTTCAGATATGCGCAGCCTCGCACAAAATGCGATTCCAGATGAAAGAAGATGTTGTGAAACTTCTGACTGTTGCGGATTCAGTCATCCATGAGGAGGTTGCCGCAATCATCAAACTTGTCGACCAAATCCCAGGCGACAGTGACAGACAGGTAACACCAGTCTCGAGTTCACCAAAGAAGGTGAATGTAGACCTTCATATGGCAATGTTTTTGGATGACTACAGGTTGAATTTTGCTGTGGTTCCGTCCTTGAAGTACGCGATTGCGGGGAAAGTTGCGAGGACATCCATCATTCCACGCCCAGATGGCGGACTCGATGTCAACTTTGACATTAAGGCCCACGAGCACCTATTTGAGGTCCCTCGCGGAACATCCACCGGCAATTTGTCCATCCTCAAGATGCCGCCTATTAATGGACGATTCTCTGTCGGTCAGACCGCTTCCTTGATATCAGTTCGTGCGCGAATGACTGTCGAAGAGATCAACCTTGAAGCCAGTGGCGTGCGAGCATGTTTCGACGCGCTGAATCAACCAGGCGTCATTCAGCTGATTCCGGAGGCCAAGGAAGCAGTTCAGCGGGTACAGCGCTCCGTTGATCGCCTTACTGGAGGCAAATCGAAGCTCCAGCAAGAACCGTCGACCGAAATCACCCACATGCTTCGCTTTGCGGTTCACGGTACTCTTGCTGGGATCAGGATCCATTTCAGTGCACCATCAGTTCGAGAAGATCAGAAATACAAGGCTGACATGGAACTCAAGCTTGAGGGCACTTCACTTGTCGTCCACAATGAAAGAGAAGACCCCGAATCGATTCATGAGCGTCCACAATTCCTCCTCAACACCCAAGGTATCGGCTTGGGTATCTTCCGTAGTACAGGGCGGGAGAGAGAAAACTTTGGAACCTGCCTTATCGGCGTCAAGGCCTCGGGGAAGACTCAATACGACGGCAATGCCGGGCAGCTACAGGTGTACCGAGCATGGAGTGATGGTATTGTCATCAATCTTTTCGAAGACACGGCCACGCTTGCGATCGACATTGTCGCATTTTTACAAGAACGAATAAAGTCGATCAAACTTGCCACGGATGCCAAAAATATTGAACAACTCCGAAGGATGACAACAGCGGGGCTTGCGGATCGCTTGAAGCCCAAAGAGCCAACAGATGCAGCCATAGACGCTGCACTGGACAACGAGTCAACTGCCTCTGCACTTTATTCCTCAACATATGCCCTCGATCTTGAGAATCTCCTTGTCAGATGGAATCTGACCAAAAGCTCGGTGCTGACGCCCTCACGCGAGCTCCACGACCTGGTTTTCTCTATCCGGAAAGTCGATTTCAAGACTCGGCGGGAGGGCACGGCTCGTCTCTCAATTCGAGACACCCAGCTCCAAATTGTTCCCCAGTCTGAAGGAGAAGACCCAACAACACGGACCCCAAATTCTGCGTTGCTGCCGGAAGTCGTGTTCGGGACGGCATATCTCTCAACGAAACATGATCGACGTTTTGCCTTCCAAGCAAAAGGCAAAGCCCTCGACCTACGACTTGCTTCCGACTTTATCATTTCGGCACATGCTTTGCAAAAGTCGCTTGCTAATGCTAGCGGAGAGTTGCAAAACGCGAAGAACATCTATGTGCTGAGTCCGGCAACGTCTCAGAGTGCCCAAGTCGACCTCACGGGTCGAAAACGACTAGCATCTCTCCTGGTCGATGCAGACTTTGCCGGGGCTGTTGTCCATATCAGTCCTCGTGCGGAAGTGGACCAGCACAGGTCTGCCTTTGGATTCCTCAAGGGCAAGAAGCGCTCTCGGGCCGGTCGGTATGGCCAGGCCGTCCAAGGGGAAAACGTTTCGACGGCAGTATTGCAGGCCCCTGGTGTCGCCCTCAAAGTTGAGTACACGGATAATGGACATGAGGACCCTTCTCTTAGCACCGAAATCAGAGTTGCCGCCTCCTCCAACACACTCTATCCGACGGTCGTGCCTCTGATTCTGGAAATCTCGGCAAGCATCAAGGAAATTATGGGCGAGGACCATGCGAAAACGGATGCAGATGCGGACGCGCCTAAACCTCAGACTGAGGCGAGCGCCTACCTATCAGATGAGGCCATGAGGAATGCCACACCCACAGCCATGTTGGGACGTGTTAAGCTGAATGCTGGCCTTTACATCCAGCGACAAGAGTTCAGTCTCAGCTGCCAACCTATCGCGCGGGTGGCCGCAACCACACGATTTGCTGACATATTTGTCCGGATCAACACTGTGTCTGCACCCGACCAAGAGCGCTTCTTCGCCATTCTGACCACATTCAACAAACTGGAGGCTTCCGTTCAACATGTCTACTCTCGGGAATCAACGGCCAGCTTTGAAGTCGATTCTATTGTCATGTCGTTGATGAACAGCAAGCACGTCAGTGCGAAAACGGGCATTTCTGCTATCCTCAACATCAGCCCCGTGAAAACAGACATCAACGCAAAGCAATTGCAAGACTTTCTTCTCTTCCGCGAAATATGGTATCCCCCCGAGCTTCGCGGACGGTCGAAACCAAATGTCCGTGGAGCATCGCCGCAGGACCAGCACGCCTATGCCATGCAACGGTATCAAGAACTCTCCGCAAAAGGGACACTACCGTGGCATGCAATTGTGTCGGTACAGGATATCCAGCTTCGCGTGGATCTTGGTCAAGGTTTGGGCAAGTCAATTTTCACCATCACCAAGCTGTGGGCCTCTTCGAGGAAGAACAGTGATTCCGAGCAGAACTTATGCATCGGATTTGACCGGGTGGGCATTGACAGCACCGGCCGCATGAGCGGCTTTGTCGAACTGGAAAATATGCGTGCTCGAACCTCTATCAGATGGCCAGAAGATGCTACAGCACAAGTACGGGCTCCGTTGGTGCAAGCCTCGGTCGGCTTTGAGCATTTCCGCGTCAAGGCAGCCTTTGACTATCAACCATTCGCGGTGGCAGACATCTCCTCCCTCGAGTTCCTGATGTATAACGTGAGGCAAGGACATGGATTCGACAGTGATCGACTCGTCGGCATTGTCAATGGTGCCAAGGTTCAGGTATTTTGCACCACTTCGACCGCAGCACAAGGCCTTGCTCTTGTGCAAGCGTTTGAGAGGTTGATCCAGGAAAAGCAAGAGTCATATGAGGCATCCTTGCGAGATCTCGACAGATTCCTCCGACGGAAATCAGTCTTCCCGTCGAGCAATTGGACTGCTCCGATGCCGGACCCTCAACTGAAGGAAAGAGTCGTTACCAAACGGGCATTTGCCCTCCACACCGATGTGGTTATGACCCTCAATGCCGTGGATGCCGGAATATTCCCGAATACATTCTTCGACAACCAGATCCTCAAGGTCGAGGCCACCGAGGTGCAAGCTAGATTCGCCGTCGCGACGACTGAAGGCAAGACTCATAGCGGACTTGGAATGACTCTTGGCCAGCTCCGAGTCGCGCTGGCAAGTGTGAACCGGGCCACAACCAAGGCCTTGAGCGAGGTTTCGGTGCCTGATGTCATCGATCGCGCGACCTCTTCCCGGGGAGGCACGATCTTGAAGGTCCCTCGTCTGGTAGCGGCGATGCAAACCTGGCAAGTGACGGATTCGAACATCATCGAGTACACATTCCGGAGTACCTTCGAAGGCAAGGTTGATGTTGGATGGAACTATTCCCGAATCAGCTTCATCCGCGGGATGTGGCAAACTCATTCACGAGCCCTTGCCCAGCGACTCGGGAAACCCCTTCCACCGTCGGCAGTCAAGATCACGGCAGAGCAGCGCGATGGAGAGAATGGCGGGCAGGAGAAGATTACGGCGGTGGTTAATGTGCCGCAGTCCAAGTTCACCTACGTGGCTTTGGAGCCGCCAATCATTGACACACCTCAACTCAGAGACATGGGTGAGGCTACGCCACCGTTGGAGTGGATCGGCCTGCACCGCGACAAGTTGCCTGAGGCGACACATTCCGTGGCGATTGTGTCACTTCAGGAGATCGCAAAGGAGGTGGAAGATGCATATACTCGCATTCTTGGAGCCAGTTAGATGTTCTTTACGACCACATGATGCATAGCGAGGGCGTTGGGGTAGTTTGGGAAACGTAGAGAATGTGTTCGATAGTACATAATGATAACACCCAGCTATGTTCCTGTTTTGGGGCAACGTGCTTTCCAATACAGTTCTCAACCCGGGCACTGGGGCAATTGATTTGTATGGGAGCGACTAAAAGTGTGGATGTAGAAGAAGTGGTTCGAACAGAGCAGTTGAAGCTTACAAAGAATTCAAGAATCAGGAATTATATTCATATCGGCTACACTCAATAGGTGGTCCAGAGGTAAATGATACTACATTACCAACCAAAAACTGTACGGATGAAGAGAAGAGATATGCAATGGTGGCGACACCAATTCCCCCTCTGCTCGTTCTGGTGACTGTGTGCTTTGTTACAGAGACTCTATTCGATGATGAGGGAGAGTTCCATAAGACCAACGGGGGGCGACTTTGTATACGGCCAGGGTAGCTGTCATGTCTTTCATAGCGTGATATTGGGTATCATTGGTCAGAACAACCACCTCATCGCCTCACAGCCTCCTATGAGTATTCGGATGAGTGAGTCACCAAGTCAGATATGAGGGTGAACGGGATATCAAGTAAGACAGACTCGAGCAGAAAGAATCATGCCGGAGATAACGAGGTCATTGCCGCAGTGACCGGCGCCGGCACAATAATTCATCGCAGAGAGCGGGGCAGGGTCGCAGCCCGGTCACGTGAACCCGCCAAGCCATCGGTCGAGCCACCAACCACTTTTTTCAGAAACCCAAAGTGGGCTGCGCTTAGAAACCCCTCCCATCCCTCATCCCATTTTTTCGACTTCACAAAGCTCCCCTTCCATCTCTCCATCGCAACTGCGAAACCATTCGCAATCCTCAGAGCAGATCGAGCGAGTCCTCGATTCTGCATTTTCCTCACGCAAGCTCAGGGAGCGACCTCAACAGCCTCGAAGGCATTCATCCACCCCCCACACCGCAACCATGGTCAACTTCACCGTTGATGAGATCCGTATGGCGATCCCAGGTCTTCTCGAGCTTCAATGTGCTAATTAAAGCAGGTCAGTTGATGAACCGACCCGCGAATATTCGCAACATGTCGGTCATTGCTCACGGTACGTTTTGATATGGTTGTTGCTGGAGAATTCAAGAGCTGACAAAATACCGCAGTCGATCACGGAAAATCTACCTTGACCGATTCCCTCGTCCAGCGAGCTGGTATCATCTCGGCAGCGAAAGCCGGCGAAGCGTACGTCCAAGAACAAGATTCTCGCGGTGGATTGATATTGACACCTGGAATAGCCGATTCACCGATACGAGAAAGGATGAACAGGAGCGTGGTATCACGATCAAGTCGACCGCCATTTCGCTGTACGCGCACCTGCCCAACGAGGAGGATCTGAAGGATATCCCTCAGGTATGGAAAACCCAACTTGAAGAGTATGGAAACAGATGACTGACTTTTCCCGCAGAAAGTTACCGGCAACGAATTCTTGATCAACTTGATCGATTCGCCTGGTCACGTTGATTTCTCTTCGGAAGTCACCGCCGCTCTCCGAGTCACCGATGGTGCCTTGGTCGTCGTCGACACCATCGAAGGTGTCTGTGTCCAGACCGAGACCGTGCTCCGACAGGCCCTTGGTGAGCGTATCAAGCCCGTCGTCATCATCAACAAGGTCGACCGAGCTCTGCTTGAACTTCAAGTCGAGAAGGAAGATCTGTACCAGTCCTTCCTCCGAACCATCGAGTCGGTCAATGTCATCATCTCGACCTACTTCGACAAGGCCCTGGGTGATGTCCAAGTGTGGCCCGAGAAGGGTACCGTTGCCTTCGGCTCAGGTCTTCACGGCTGGGCCTTCACCATCCGCCAATTCGCCATCCGATACGCCAAGAAATTCGGTGTCGACAAGAACAAGATGATGGAGCGTCTCTGGGGCGACAACTTCTTCAACCCCAAGACCAAGAAGTGGACCAAGACCGCCGACTACGAGGGCCAGAAGCTTGAGCGTGCCTTCAACCAGTTTATCCTTGACCCCATCTTCAAGATCTTCGATGCCTTCATGAAGGGCAAGGTTGACGACCTCGTCACTCTCTGTAGCAAGCTCGACATCAAGTTGACCAGCGAGGAGAAGGAACTCCCTGGAAAGGGTCTTCTCAAGGCTGCCATGCGGAAGTTCCTTCCCGCTGCCGACGCCCTCCTGGAAATGATGGTCATTCACTTGCCATCTCCCGTCACCGCCCAGAAGTACCGTGCTGAGACTCTGTACGAGGGTCCCGCTGACGATGCGTCGTGCATTGCCATCCGCGATTGCGACCCGAACGCAGACCTCATGCTCTACGTCTCCAAGATGGTGCCGACCTCCGATAAGGGCCGTTTCTACGCCTTCGGCCGTGTCTTCGCCGGTACCGTCCGATCCGGTCTCAAGGTCCGCATCCAGGGACCCAACTATGTTCCCGGCAAGAAGGACGACCTGTTCATCAAGGCCATCCAGCGTACCGTTCTCATGATGGGTCGTACCGTCGAGCCTATCGATGATATGCCCGCTGGTAACATCATTGGTCTTGTCGGCATTGACCAGTTCTTGCTCAAGTCTGGTACTCTTACCACCTCCGAGACCGCCCACAACCTGAAGGTCATGAAGTTCTCCGTCTCCCCCGTCGTCCGACGATCCGTGGAAGTCAAGAACGCCAACGATCTGCCCAAGCTGGTCGAAGGTCTCAAGCGTCTGTCCAAGTCCGATCCTTGCGTCTTGACCCAGATCTCCGAATCCGGTGAGCACATTGTTGCCGGTGCCGGTGAGCTGCACTTGGAGATCTGCTTGAAGGATCTGGAGGAAGACCACGCCGGTGTGCCGTTGAAGATCAGCGACCCTGTCGTGTCATACCGTGAGACTGTTGGCGCAACTTCGAGCATGACCGCTCTCTCGAAGTCTCCCAACAAGCACAACCGTCTCTACGTTATTGCCGAGCCTCTTGGTGAGGAAGTCTCCAAGGAGATTGAAGACGGCAAGATCAACCCGCGTGACGACTTCAAGGCCCGTGCTCGTATCCTTGCTGACGACTACGGCTGGGATGTGACCGATGCTCGAAAGATCTGGGCATTTGGCCCTGATACCAACGGCCCCAACTTGTTGGTTGACCAGACCAAGGCCGTGCAATACCTCAGCGAAATCAAGGATTCCTTCGTCTCTGGCTTCCAGTGGGCCACCCGTGAGGGACCTCTGGGTGAAGAGCCCCTGCGCTCCGTCCGTTTCAACATCATGGATGTCACTCTTCACGCTGATGCCATTCATCGTGGAGGTGGTCAGATCATCCCCACCGCCAGACGTGTGCTCTATGCTGCTACTCTCCTTGCTGATCCTGGTCTGCTTGAGCCCGTCTTCTTGGTCGAAATCCAGGTTCCCGAACAGGCCATGGGTGGCATCTACGGTGTGCTCACCCGCCGAAGAGGTCACGTCTTCTCCGAGGAGCAGCGTGTCGGTACTCCTCTCTTCACCGTCAAGGCTTACCTTCCCGTCATGGAGTCTTTCGGTTTCAACGCCGACTTGCGTGCCGCCACCGGTGGCCAGGCCTTCCCTCAATCTGTCTTCGATCATTGGCAGATTCTTCCTGGTGGCTCGCCGCTTGATGCTACCACCAACCCCGGCAAGGTCGTCGTCGACATGCGTAAGCGCAAGGGTCTCAAGGAACAAGTTCCAGGATATGACAACTACTATGGTGAGTTCTGATTCTCCCTATTTATCATAACGAAACAGCTGCTAACAAGATGTACAGACAAGTTGTAAAGCTCTCGGCTTGCGAGCACTGATAGACAAGACCATGACTTTACGAACAGCATACCCGATGTTCTGGTCCTGAGGCATCATACGACGGAGACAAAAAGCAGTTTGGAGGCAATGACACACATGAAGCAATGAGTCAGCTCTGAAAGGGTTGCTGAGCCATGAGAGATTGCTGGAGTGAATTGAGACAGGAGCGTGGATACTGGTTCCTTTGCATCCAGCCTCATAGGGACTGGGTTTTGGTGCTTTAATTTCCCTGTCCCGTCAAACAACGTCTCACCTTTCTCCAAGTGCATGCAGAAATAGAAAACCTACCTGTCTACAAGGTAAAGACACAGAATAGTTGATGTACTGTTGAAATTGATATTTAAAATCTTAATCGGCACCATTTTGCCTTGACACGTGACTGACGCGACAACAACGTCAAAACCTTTCGACTCCCGATTTCTCTTGCCACTGTATTTCTCCCCCATGACTGATCAAACCTCGGAAATGCTTGATGTTCTGCCGGAATCGTCAAATGAGCCTAGATCAGCTATCGTCTGGGCAGCTTCCATCATAAGGACGCGGAAAAGCCGGCCGATACCGATCTCATCCGGGGATCGACATAGCAGCACTCCATGCTTCCAATGGTAAGAGCGCACATGTTGACATGGGAAGAGATCAGAGGACTCTTCCAAGCTCCCTAATCTCCAGCATTCTCAACCCTCGGCGTCGTTGCATTGTTTCGCGTACCCAGTCCGCTCTCATCCCTGCTCTCATCCCTGCTCGAAGGGTTAGTATTGTTCTTTACGACAATACCAGCATTCCTCGATGGCCACACAAAAAGGTTTGAGGATCCGGCGCCCGATCATCCTCCAGACGTGGGATCTATCTCCTGTTTTGCAAAGTTGCAGATCTGCTCGACAAGACCCCCGACCATCCATACTGCTACAGCAATGAAAAACACGGCTGATAAAAGTGGGAAGAAGGAGGAAGACTTCGCCCAGATCGTCAGCGCATATACCTCTCGATTCGGGAAGAATGACGACCAAACCACGGTGACGGAGGAAGAGAGGAAGAAGAGACAAGAAACCGCGGCCGAGGTGGCAGACTCGTAAGCCCTCCCCTGCATCCGTCACCACATCCAGAGGAAGCTACTGACCATGAAAAAAATCCACATAGGTACTACAACTTCGCGACCTCGGCGTACGAGAACGGCTGGAGCCAGCACTTCCACTACACGCCCTTCGCGCCGGACGACACGATCCACAGCGCTATGTGCTTCTATGCGCACCGGCTCGCGCTGGTCATGGGCCTTCGTCCGGGCATGAAGGTCCTCGACGTTGGCTGCGGGATCGGTGGGCCTGCGAGGGAGATTGCGAAGTTCGTCAAGTGTGAGATCGTGGGCATCTCCATCAACCAGATGCAGATTGACCGCGCGATTCAGTTGACCGCGGAGGCTGGGTTGAGTGACAAGTGTACTTTTATCCAGGGTGATTTCTTGGTACGTTTTGATGGCGACGGTGTCGGCTCTTTTCCCATTCATTCCATTCTCGCCATCGTTTCCTCCTCCCATATTATCTATCTATTCACTCATCCGGACGTTTCGGGGAACAAAGAGTAACAATAACAGGACCTCCCCTTCGCCGCAGCGAGTTTCGACGCCGCCTACGCCGTCGAAGCGACCGCCCACGCGCCCTCGCTCCATCAAGTCTACACCAACATCGCGCACGTCCTGAAACCCGGCGCCGTCTTCGGCTCGTGCGAATGGGTGCTCACGTCGTCCTTCGACGCCACGGACCCGCGCCACATCGGGATCCGCAACCGTCTGGAACGTGGCAATGCGGTATCGAATCTGCACACGATCGCAGAGGCACGTGAGGACATGGCCGCCACTGGGTTCGAAATCTTCCACGACGAGGATTATGTTGCGCATTTCGATCATTTGAAGACGCGGACGACGACGCCGGAAGGAGGAGAGATCGGATCTTCGCCCGTGCTGATCCCCTTCCAGGCCCCGAATGGTGAAGGCGAACCACCAAACTTCCGCCGCGCACCAGTACCTCGCGCGGGCTCCCAACATCCTCCTCTTCCCCTTCCCCAGGCCTACAGACCCTGGTGGTGGCCGCTAACAGGGCAGACGGGTCTCGCGACAACGTGGGCCGACTACTGGACAGCGTGGAAGATGACAATGTTCGCGCGACGAGCCTGTTACGCGCTCATGTGGACGCTGGAGCGCGTGGGCGTCGTGGACAGGGGCATCTGCGAGGCCATGACCACGTTGGCGTATTGTGTGGATAGCACGGTCGAGGGCGCGCAGGCGGGGATCTTTTCGCCTTCTTGGTGGATCATTGCGAGGAAGAAAGATGGAGAGGCGGTGGATGATGATGAGCTTGAGGCGGTATCGGGACAAACTGCTGCTGCTGCTGCTGCTGGAGTTAAAGGCCGGAAAGCCTGGAACAGTGGTCGAGACAGAGCAGAAGCTTGAAATGATTGATTTGACACACAAGGCAGGACAATAAAGGCAACTTGACTACTTGACTAATAGTCGGCTCTCTTTCTCACTCATACAGCTATCTGCATTCCGAAATCCGAGCAGCTCGTTGCAGGCTTGAGGTTGTCATGTCAATGTATGAGATGTGTCGTTGCAATTCACATGCCTCAACCATCTTTCCTGTCTTCCATCTTTCGTTTCCAGGGAGTGTAATTTGCGAGCAATCCTGAAACTTTAGCATGCGCAATCAGATCCGTAACATGACCTTTGGATTCCACATCCATAGGCTTCTCTGCGCCTTTCCATGCACTGATAATAGACGCGACACCTGCCGACGGTGTCCTGCAGACCATCCACTCAAACTCCTATCATGTGCAGTTGTTCTTTCTGAGAATGAGGTTGATGCCATCATTTCCCAAACCTGCCGGCAAATCTGGGGAATCGATGATGCAGTCTGAGTAGACAAGCATCGACGGCAGCCTGCACTCGAGTACCCAAACTCAATTGCGCATTGTTCTGGGCAAATCCTGCCTTGACGAATTTGGCCCATGTGTTGGTCAGAACCAACTCCTTGATACTGAGCTCGGCTTTGTCGAACACCGTTTCATCAAATGAGTCCGGAATGCCCATCGTGGCGGGCAACCTGTCCCCAAAATTGGTCATCTTGAGATGCCGAAGTTGATTTGACCCGTCCGACTCAAGCTGCATCTCCTCTCTGACCCCTTCTCCGACAGCAGTAGACATCACTGACAATTGGCCTTTGCCAACTTGACTCTCAACATCCTCCGAAGCAGCAGACGACCAGTAAGAGTCGAAAGGCGTAGCAGCATTGGAGTCTGGCCCTGCACACACAAGGGCGGCGTAGTGCTCGAACATGGTATCAAGGTCTTTGAGGTGGGCGGAGGAGATGTTGATGGGGAACTCCGAGTATTTGAGACTGACAAAAGAGGCATAGATACCGACTGCCTGTTGGAATTGTCGCCGAACAAGAGCCTTGTCATGGGTCTTGACTGCACCCTGTTTGCGTAACAGTCCACCATTCTTGGGGCTTGCCACGGTCCAGGAGGCTTTCCACTGCCGCACGTGGATCAGGAAGCTAATGTTCTCTCCAGAGAAATCCCTCAGGGCCGAGAACATGAGGAGCGGAGTCGGATTGAGTTTCAAGGTCTTCTCGAGGGCACTCATGGTGTACATCTCTCCATGGCGACTGCTTGTGTTACTCTTGACAGATTGACGGACAGAGGACTTTGACGTCGCCGGACGACTTGTCGAGTCAGATTTGAGCGAGCCTCCGGGTTTTTGTTTCTCCTCCCACTCGGCAATGATATCTCGCGTTTCGTTCTCAAGTCGTCGGTTCTTGAATATCTGGAAAAAGGGCACGAAAACCACCGATCCCTGCATGATGACAATGGAGGCAGAGAACCTGATGGATGTCAGCAAGATCTGCATAAATCATCCAGTGGTAGAATGCTTACCATAATGGGGGGACGAAGTACTGATTGACAGTTTTCATCGGGTTTGCATACAAGGCAATCAGCCACATCGGGGACGCAGGCAATCTGGTCTTGTCAACAGTTGTCTCACTCAGTCACTGGATTCTCCGTTCATACCCGGCAATGACGCAGGCAATAGTCTGTGACCTCCATCCGTGAATATCGTGAATGTCTCGGACTCTCCAGAGAAGCGCCGGGGCATAAATCCAGGCCCAAAAGACCTGCCACATGATGGAAGGCCACCTGAGACAATGTCAAATTTGAGGAAGTACAAAATTTGCCAATCCAGAAGGCTACTAACCATTCCCAACCCCGTCGACAGCCTGATCTAGTGGTCGCAGCCCCCGTGAGGCCGAAGCTGGGATGAAACTTTCTGGAGACCAGGAAGACGATAAGTGCGAGGACCAACTTCAACAAGGTCAGCTCACGGATCATATGCAACATAAATTTGTCGTTTACCTGGGCCACCATGCCAATCCCAATCCAAGCCATAGTGTTCTTGGTCGCATTGTAAGTCTTGAGTCTCTGCCACCACTTGCGCCAGATTGGAATTTTCGGGGTTTCCGCCATTTGGAAGTCAACCAGCACCTCACCCTTCGCGTATCTCTTCTGCGCAGTTGCTACAGACAGCAACTGAGAGTTCGCAGCATGGAACATAGCAATGCCCAAAGGCAAGTAGATACTCATGATCCAGTACTCGGTGGCGCAGGGGAAGTACCCATTGAGGACATAGGCAATCATACACAGAACCCAGTACACGTGCAGCGTCGCGACGGCACTGATTGCCAGAGGAATGTTCCGAATGCGCAGGTAAGGTAGACGCCGATTGCGAATGAGGAAGACGGCCGCAGGGAGCAACAGGCAGGTCCACGCAACGACGATGGCGATGTACGTGATACCGAGTCCGTCGGTATTGAATCTGAGAGCCATATCGTAGCCATTTGCGTAGAGAACCTGGGGACTCAGGGTATCTGGCTCGCCAGTATAAGCGTCCCGGGGCTGGGGACCCGGACACGGAAGAGGAGATGAAGCCATCCGTACCAGCGGGTAGCGAGCTCAAATTAAGGATTTGGAATCAGCAGGAGCGGTTCGATGTCGATAGGAGGGTGAAAGAGTGGGAGGAAGAGGTCAGAGGAGGGAGAGGTGAGGGAAGTAAGACGAACGCGTGTTGACGCAGGCTGGCAGTGTGCGTTGTTCACAGCTGAGGTCGAGGGCCGAGTCAACGAGTTGTCGTCCCTTGGGTCTGAGGCGATGGGGTCGCACGAGAGACGGGAAAGCGGCAGGGAAAAGCAAAGCACAAGGAGGGACGAAGTAAGGAGGAGATATGAAGACGGGGAGACAAAGATGAGGTGTGAGGTTGAGATGAGGTTGAGATGATGGTGACGTGAAGACACTCGCAGAGATGAATTCTCTCCTTCTCTGTTTCTCTCGCAGTCACAGTTCTGAGTAGTTGGGCGCAGGCAGCTCGACGCGTGTGTTCTGCCGTTCCTCTCTCGGTCTTTCTTTCTCTCATTCACTCTCCCTTGCACACATACAGAACTCTTCTCTCATCCGTCGACGCGTACAAACCTTCTTGAGCGCGGCACGCGACTGGTTTTATGTGCTGTTTCATCACGGGCACTGGTCTTCATATGGTTGTCGCACCCCTCGAGTACCTCCTGCGCCCTCACACGGTACGCAACGCGCGCATCGGCAGCGCACCCTCGCCGACCGGGCATGACTGTAATTCCCTCTCGACGTTTGCTCTCGACCCACCGTTCATGCAGAGATGGCAGGGCGAGCCTTGCAGCGCGCAGCCTCACACGTCGCCTTGGCCAGGGCTTGGGAAAGAGAAACAAAGGAAACGCCACCATCATGCGAAGTGCACAGGCCCCCTGGTCGACTTAACCAAGACCCTTCCACCTCATCTCCGTGCCCGCTTCTGTGTGACGAGATCCCAGCGACGATCATTTGCCTTACGCCGCTGTTACTCCAGACCATCTGTCAACGCTCATCCTGCAAGAGAATCACCCTGTTCAATGGAAACCGAAAGAGCCATGCTTGGTGCTCGTGTCTCCATTTCCAGTCGCCTCGATTGCCTGCGCTAAGAACCCCCACCCGACACACAAATATTTCACATCCTCATACACGTACAGGGGTATGCTTCAATCAGGGGACCCCGGTTCCGCAGCAGATAATCAATGGTCTTTCTCTGCGGCAGCATTGAGAAGAGATGGAGCTTTGAGGACTCCGGAGTTGGGGGAGTAAAACTCTGCTGGTACTTTCTATGGACAATAAATGTTGGAGTTTGCAGTGCATGCCGTGCCACCGAATAGGCAATGGAAGTCTACAAAAGTGCGCCATTGATCGTGAAACGTGACATGCACACCATCATGAAAACGTAGCACCTGTAATCCCTCCGAGAGGGCCAAAAGAAGCCGACGTAACGCTAGAATGCAGGCGCAAGAGAACAACATGTTGTTTCCACCGGCTAATGTCGAGGTGTGCATGGCGTCAAGAGGAGCAGTGGCAGTGGCCGGCCAACAATGTATGCAACATCTGTCAAGGACGTAAAGCAAAGAAGGCCGATGATGGATCGCAGGGGAAACACACGTCAAATCAATTGCAATTTTGACCCGTGCGACGACAGCAGTGTGTCGATGATGATCAACTGCCTGCCTCAGAAGGGGCCCACATCCTACCTTGAGCAAGATCGAATCGACCTCTCGGGAGGCTGCGTTACTTGTCGGCAGCGTGCAGCAAAATGCGTGGTCGAAGAGGTGGCCAAACGTGTTCGAACAGCCTCTCGCCAAATCATTTTTTTGGCTACAGAGGACATTGAAGAGAGACCCGGAAGCCTGAAGCATGGTCGACAGTGCCTTTCGTGACACGATGGGATTTCCCACCGCCGTAGAGGCAGAATCCTACCTGATGACAGGTCAGCAAGAGCACGGACAAGAGAGTGTAAAATTGCTGGGGCCCAGATTTCCTCAGAGATCTTGGTGTAAAAGGGTACAATCATGTCAATTGATCAGTTACTATCTAGTGCGTAAGGGTGTAATCATCGGAACGTTTTCTCGCAAAATGAAACAAAATTTGCACCCACCTGGAACGAGGAACGAGGGTCATGGCCCTTTTGACGCAGAGCACATAAATAGGCAGTCGAGTCACCGAGCAAAACAGCGTCTTGTAGGGAATCTAATGAGCAGTCAGCCAAGATCTCGAAGGTGTTGTCTGAGTCACTCGACGCGTCGTAACAAGAACAATCAGGATATGTAAGAAAGGAATATCATGTCTTCGGCACCGTTAAGAGACTCCGGCGAGAGACTCCGGTACCAAATTCAATCGCAAATTATAACATCATAGGATTCATCGGTGAAAAACAGGCGTAGAGAACCGTACCTATTCATGTTTGGCGGGGTGAGAAAAGGGGAGGAGCTGCGAACGATAAGGAGCCGCTGAGATGCTCGACGGATGAAAAGAGCATGTCGTCGCTACACATGCATCTCACTAGCAGCCATCATAAGATCACCGAGAATATCTCAGCAGCGTGAAAGAATGGGAGGACAAGAACTGTTCCAGAAGTTGAGGATGAAGGTGTGTGACGCTGGTTTGGTCGGAGTTTTCAAACTTCAACGCACACGAAAACTTCTGGGCGGATGCCAAGAGGGATCCGAGTCGCGACCAGCCACGAACTCAACCTGAACGGCAAGCCAAGAACTCACCTCCGTTTGGGAACGAAGTGATGCCGCCCTGTGCTCACCTACCATCCTTCGAATCGTGTTCCTTTGCCCTGTGGCGCCGATGGTGCGAGTCGCGACATCGAACAACGACTTTTCTCAGGCCACGTCACCGACGGTGGCTGGCTGACGTGGAGCCCCCAGCCATTCCAGGTTAGTCTAGAGCCCGTGTCAGACTTCTCGAAAGCAGCGTCAACTGCCTTCGCCCTACCTTCTGACAGCCGTTGCCATGCATATTTAGTAACTCTTGCCTTGGTACCTTCAACTGAGTTCATCTTTGAAGCGCAACCTACCTAGTAACAGAGAAAGCACCACTGGGTGAGATGCGAAGCTTTCTCTTGTGTAAAGCGATAGATAAGGGGTGAAATATCAGGTACGAGTACTTACTCTACACTAACATCCAAACGATCCCGTTCTGTGGGCCTACGCTAGACCAAACTTTTGCGAAGTGCAACTCCTTGAGAGAATCCATATTTGGCCTCTGCACTACACTACGGTCCAGGCCGCGAGTCTGGACACTTCTCTCCATCCTGACACCCAAACAAGGTTAGATTTATCCAAGATAGCTGTCTTCCAGCGTGGCCATCCTCAAGGTCATAGGTAAGAAGCACGGCAAGCCACGTGTCGGTCCCTCCGTGAAGACTCAACATATCACTGGCGAGCTCCCTCATAAAGTTAGCCGACACCTGTATGAACCAGTGGTAAGATACCAATCGTGGCCAATGACGGCCATACGTTTGGTCTGTTCACTCTCTTACCCTGCGCGGTTTGCGATTTTAGCGAACGATTGCGTTCATTCCGACGGGACGTCACCAAGTTCGTTGCCAGACTGATGGATGAAGAAATAAACCTAACTCGCTTTTCGAAAGGTTGCAGCGACATGGTTGATTTCCCCCTGGGCCCCTTTTCCGTGCTGATACCACGAGCAATATGTTGAATAAATTTGCACGCTCGCCACCATCTATCCTCCGCCGAACTCGACCCTTGACTTTGGGCTCTGACGATCGATTATGGCGGTGTATCATCCGCTCATTGAAAAACGGGGTGAACAGATCTCGGACGATGAGGTTGAGCCTACCCCCAACATCAGGGGCCGACGCCGCGGAGTCGGGGTGATCCTATCTCTAAGTCTGTTGACCGTGCTCCTCCTTATCGTCTTGATCATTCTCGTCATACGATCTCCTTCTCGCTTGCTCTCCGATGCCGGTCAAATTCACTTCCCGCAGGCTTCCACCAACTCCTTCATTCTTACTAGCCCAGTCCCCAAAATCGATGAGAAGAGTGGCCTCGGCGACATCATGAAGGATCTCGACATAGACGACTATTATTCAGCTATACCTCCCGAGCGTTCGACCCCTTGGTATGGGCCTTCGAAACGATATGCCATTCTTCTTCCGACCTTCGTATACCAGACCCCTTTTCCCGCTCGTATTAGTCTTAGTCGCTAACTATCCTTAGACCTCGCATTTCCCTGTAATACTGGCCTTTTTCCAGTCGATGCAGTGTCTCTGCGTCGACCACGACGAGGTTGATATTCACCTTATCCTATCAGACAGCAGAGAGGTCCAAGCCCTGAAAGAAAAGGTCGCACAGCTCCCAGAATGCAATGCAACATTCAGCCGTTTCGAGGTACCCGAGAGCAACAGGAATCATCGACCACTGAAGCTCAACTTCATAAACTTATATGACATCCTGCCGCCTCTCTTCAAGAAGGAGGACAAAGTCACCGCCAATGATACGTCGATATTGCTTCAAAAGTACGGCAGATTCAAATACCAGTCAATCAAGAAATGGGCTGCGGCACTTCAGTTTGATTATGACTACGCCATGTGGCTTGACTCGGAGGCCGTGGCGGTCCAGCCTTTCAGCATCAGGGACATGTTCGACATATATCTCAAAGCGCCCACGGTTTTCCGGTCGAGAATGTCAAGGGGATGGTTCGACCAGGCTATCCAAAGGGGTGCTGCGAAGATGCTTGGCCGAGACCTCGCGTCATTTGGGGATCAGTTCTGGACACTCGAAAGGTAATGGTCCATGGACGGCCACTGCTTCTGGGACATGCTGACAGTTCATTCAATAAAGTCCTCAATGGATCATCGAGAAGACCATCGTGAACGACCTAGTGAAATATGTAACCGACGCATACCAAGATGATTTCTACAAGGTGTGGATGGAATCCGGCGGGCCATTCGAAATCAACGCCTACTACATGCATATTTTTGCACGAAAGCTCGAAACGGTTAACGGGCCATACTCCAAGTATCGCGTTGTTGAGACCGAAAGAGAAATGCTGCGCTTCGGCCTGGGTAAGTGTGATCTGAAGCTTGTCACTCGTCATTGGCTTCGTCCACGTCGACCAAGTCTCGATCCATGCTTTACATTACTATCTTGTTCTGCTGCCTAGCTAACCGTGGGACTAGGGGACACACTCTCGACTATTGCGGGCCATATACACGGTGGAGGGCCCGGCCTACTTGAGCGCCCTGAGGTCTTACTTAAGCCAACCGAGACTCACCCAAATTTTTCCGCGTTCCTTCGCCAATATGGGCAGGCTGCAATGCGACTTGAACACCTGGATGTCACTACACCGGAAGCGATGGATCACTTCTTGCTGGAGACACCAATCTATATGCTGATCTGTGGTGCCCCGCCATTGCACCAATGGTGGACGAAAAGGTTCGGCAATATTACTATCTCGTCCGATGCCTGAGCTAGAGGAATAAAGAAAGATGATACCCAATGACGACTGAACATAACTGGGAAAGTGATAAGTTTGAAACGTTTTGGCGAAGAAGGACGGCGAAATGTAGTCGCTCCCGTCAGTGTACGGATAAATAGATCTTCCGGACGAGGCTCTCTGATTGGCCATCGGGCTTTCGTAATTACAGCTTCGCGGAAGCCAATCATCTAAATCGCTTAGAGCCAATCAATTCAAATCTGCCAATCATCTATTGATCCGAGACATACTTCGCAGGATTATAAAAGCAGCATGGCCAAGGTGCGTCGCACGTGCACTCCGAGCAGTTTTCACTCTCTCGTGGGATGCCGAGATTCGAGTTCTTGGCGATGGTGCAGTCTTGGCAAACCGCACATCGAAAATCGATCCCAACATCTTGATACTCCGTGATTGATCCGAACACACAACCAGGCGACAACATCATCCCACATACTTTTCGTATGCGCATTCGACCTCTCCGACTTCGACTTCGTCACTAATATTTGCGCGCAGTCTTCTCGGCAAGATGTCCAACATCGATATTAAGCCAGCCGGGTGGAAGTTGGTCGAGGTTGGCCGCGTGGTCACTCTCCGATCAGGACCCTACGACGGCAAGCTGGCCACCGTGGTTGAGATCATCGACCCCGGCAGAGTATGTACTATCGAAGGCTATGGAGGGACACACACTGACAACAACAGATCCTGGTCGACGGCCCCTCGACAAAAGCAGAGTCGGTCGTTCCCCGACAAGCTATTCCCACCAGCGCCGTGTCTCTCACGCCATGGGTCATCCCTAACCTCCCGAAGGCCGCCGGTACCGGGCCAGTCAAGAAGCTGTGGGAGAAGAACGAGATCGATTCGAAATGGGCGGAGTCGTCGTGGGCCAAGAAGAGGGAGCAGCAGGACAGGAGGAAGAACCTGACGGACTTCGAGCGATTCAAGGTCATGAGACTCAAGAAGCAGGTGAGCTAAACCCTGCCCAGGCGACCAGACTGCCTCTGCACGCTGGACTACATTTCCAACAACCAGCACACAAGTGATCGGACCAAAGCTAACAACCAACTTTACAGGCACGATTCGAGGTTCTCAAGGCACACGCAAAGGTTCGGGCTGCCGCGAAGGCATAAATTCGGCATGGAATACAGGCGTCACAATCAAATTCACACAAAGTTTCAAGATGAAAGATGGACATGCGGCGGGTGGCATGTCGAGGCTCCCTGAGTGTTAGGAGTCGAACCTGACAACAAAAATCATCCGTGGCTGTGGCTACTTCCTCTCTGCGCCCGCGCGGAATTTTCTGCAGAAGCATGATTCAATAAATTCATGAAGTGCAACCGAATGTTCCGAGACCGATTGGATGGTTTAGTCTGCATCACTTGTGTTTGAAAGAGCGACTTGAGTGGCGAGTGTTATTTGATCTGGTCTCAACCCTGCCAGCATTGGCAACCCCAGGCGATAGCAGATTCCGACCTTTACGAAGGCTCCCACAAAACCACCACGCGCCCGTTGTCTATCTTGCTTGTTTCCCCTTTTTGTTTCAATTCGATCGTTCCATGCCATGAGTTCTTTTCCGTCCGCCTGCGAGCTAGCCAACATGGCCGGGGGAAAGAGAGACACTGGGTTTGCCTGAGGTGGACTAATTGGATGGTAGATATTTGTGCAGGTTGTACGAAAACTAATCGCTGTGTGATCTTGAGATCTCCCTACCCAGCTCTCTCCAAGATATGCTCAGAATGCAGGACGTCTGGAGAACGAGCAGAGCACCGCTCCCCGTGATGATACCCGCCCACAAGCCGAGAAGGCCGTATTCTTTTTGGAAACAGAAAAACCAAGCAGAGGTCAGACCCACGCCGTAATATGCGATGAGATTGCAGGTCCCCGAGAGATGATTCTTCCCAGCACCACGCAGAATGCCCCCGGCGCCGCCGTTCGACAGATCCAGGACTTGAAAGCCGGCCATCAGGGGAAGGATCCGGGCAGTCTTCTCGATGACTGCTGGATCTTTGGTGAAGAGGCGGCCGAATTGATTTCTCAAGAGCATGATACCCACGAACTCGGTGGCTCCGATGATCAATGAAAGAAGGTAAGGGGTGACTGCAGCCTTCTTCGCAAGTGTCCCCTGGTCCGCACCCAGCAGGCCGCCAATACGATGGCTTGCTGCAACGCTGATTCCCAGGGAGATGGTGGTGAACAGGAGATCGGAGGACATCAGGATCTAGAGCTGGGTTTAGCTTCTCCTCTTTCCCGCTGAGCCAGGTCAACATACGCTTTGAGCCCCAATGGACGCCTTGTCAAGCCGTGCCGCCATCATGGCGAGGATTTCGAAACTATGCAGAAACGACATGTCAGCAGGTAGAACTCGAGTTATTGACTAGAATGCTTGCTTACCTCCACCATTCGGTCGCAATGGTCAAGATGCCCGTGGTCGCGTAGAACAGCAAACGAGGGAGGCCTTTCATCGTTCCACCTAGGGACATTCGCCAGGTACTTCTGATAGTCGGCGTCCGGAAAATGTGCCAGAGTAACAAGACCGCCGTGAGAAGTTGGTACAAGCCAAAGGCAGTGGGCACTCCCCAGAGAGCCAGTGCTGTGCATTTGACGAAGAGGAGCGTCGCCAGAACACCGCCCACACTGGCGGCAACGGTGATCCATCCCACAGCGTCACTCGCTTCTTGAACCTGCAAGAATTTCTTCAAACATTCCGCAGTGATCTGCAAGATTCCCGCTGGGATCATACAGAGCATGAACTTGCCGGTTGCAAACGCAAAGTCCCGCTCTTGACCCAGAGCCGTGAAAATATGTCCAGAGAACACCCAGATCGGGACAATCAAGAACCCAAACATGCACAGCAAGACCAAGAAGCACTGCTGCAACAGCAGGCCCAGACGCTGTGGATTCTCGACTGCAGACTCCGAAGTAAACACCTGGCTGCAGAGGGTGTCAAGGGCTGTACTTCCTCCAATCGCCAGCATCGTCCCGGTACACGAGAAGAACATGAAGCCGTACGAGGTGACCTCCAGCTCGAACGAACCCAGAGACCCTGCGATGACAGCGCTGATTGCTTGAACGGCATTCTGGAGAGCGAACGAAAGGCAGATAGGAGTCGACCGTCTGGCCAGTAGCGCCAGATCTTCCCATATGCTGAAGACAGAGCCGGTGTCTTTCGACTGAGGAAGGAGAGCTGAGCGCTCATCTGCTCTGAGAGTCGCCATTGCAATAACCAAATGAATGTGTTTTGAAACGAAAAGGAGAATAGATCAAAGGGAGAGCACAAACATTAATGGGCAACAGTGGTTGTATCACCAAACAGACAGATGCCTCTCATGCTCTTGAATCTGAACATCCAATGAATGGAATAAAATTTAAACCGGGGCAGTCTCCGTTTCTGATCGGAGTCGCATGGGCATTTCCGCAGCTGCCTATACTTACTTAGCTAATAGCAATTGAATCTCGAAGTCACCTGAACAGACACCTGCAAGAATGGTCCAAGGAAGTGATGAATCCATAATGGAGGCTCGTCTGGGCGAGAAGAGTCCGGTTGTAACTCCTGTCAAGAGTCAAGACTCGCAAATGTTTAAAGACGCTAGACCCAAAGGGGAAGGAGTACCCTATCTCCTCGATAACGTCTTCAATCTCCCGTGATACTATGTAGTTACTGTACACAGCACAGCGACACAGATATCAGGTACAGTACGTATCGGCGATAAGGCTGTGTGAGGCGTCTTCCCGTCGCCTCCGACGGGACAAGGATTGCCGGCCACCTGGCTGACTGACCGTGAGCAATGATACACCCTTCTCCTTGTCCAGTTTCCAGCCCTGCGACAAGGCCTCCCGCTCATCAAGCTGTCTGCGCGTCAGCAGGCATGGCAAGCAAAGACTATCTGCTGCCATAGCCTATCTCTTACGCAAGAAAGTCATCTTTTCCTTTCTTTCTCCATCCACGCATCATGACGGACTCAAAATCATCCGCGACTCAGATGCAAAGACGGTCCCGCAAAGGCTGCAACGAGTGCCGCCGGCGGCACTGGAAGTGTAATGAAGCCAAACCAACGTGCGCCTACTGCGAGAGTGTTGGCCGACCTTGCGTCTACTCTCGTCAGCTTTCCTGGGGTGGCCGCTCATTCAAGAAGTCGCGCTTCGGCAAGTGTCTCGACTTAGGAGCCACGACGATCAACATCGCCTCTCCTAATGGTATGCACCATATCTCACTGAATCCATGATTGCTTTGCTCACCGCCCAAGATGCACTGTCACAAGAACAGGGATTCGTTTATGGCTGTTCCTCGAAGCCTGAAGACGAGGAACCCACTCGCAAAGAGGTCACTGCCCCGCCAATCTTGACACTGATACACACCCCGTCACAAAACAAAGACCTCCAAACGACTGAGGACACTCCCACCGAACTCGTGCCAGAAAGGCCCGTCGGCCACAGCGGTCAAGATGAACCTCCATCTGCTCTCATACCGACTCCAAGCCCACACATGCTTGGTATCGCGCCAGCTGTCCCTCCGCATCTAACCCCTTTGTTCGATTACTTCGTCCACGGAATGACCATCTCCATCTCCTGCCATGAAGGGATTCAAAGCAACATCTGTTCGACCATTGTGCCAATGACTCAGCAAGTTCCACACCTTATGTCTGCTGTGTTTGCCCTTGCAGCGGCGCACCGGCTGTCTTCTGGTCTTGCTCAGGACAACTGTCAATTCGAGTTGATGCGAGGGAAAAGCTTGAAGCAGCTAGGGTCTGCTCTGAGCTGCTTTAACCCGTCCCAGAACGAGCACATCCTTGCGACCACTCTCATATTATGCATGGCGGAAATAATCTCGCCCACGTCCAGCAACACATCTTGGAGGCTGCATCTCCAAGGAGCATCCACATTACTTGCCCAGGATCAGAGTACCGGGAATGGAGCTGGACTCTCCTCAACAACTCTTTTCCTTAGGAGGAAGTACCAGTCTCTCCAAGGCATCGCTCTGGCCTGTGGTTCTAAAAAGTATGACGGCTTTCTCTCATTCGCGCCCTCATGCGAGGCAGATGCCCGAATTGACGACCTAGCTGGATATTCCACAAACCTGTTGCCTATTTTCAAACAAATAAACGACCTAGAGGATTCTCGAGAAGAGGACAGCTCTGACTTCGTCTGCGACGATCCGCCTGGACCTCCTCATTTCGATTGCACTTCACCGGTAGAGCATCAGTCGCATATTCTCTTTGACCAAGTCCGAACGTTGTTGGCGACGAGGAAGATGGTGAAGACGACCGAGGATGCGAACCTTCCCTGGTACATATATGGCGACTTGTACTTGCTGGACGAAGCATATCACCACATGGCGATCATTCAGATCTTCCGCCGGGGAGCATTGTCCGTTCCTCGCCATGTGATTGAGGAAAGCAAACAAAAGATCCTGATCTGCCTCTCGTCCATGACCTATCATACCATGCCATGCCCTGCTGTCGCAACATTGCCTCCGTTATTCGTGGCGGGTTTCTTGTGCTCCTCTGCAGCAGACAGAGATACAGTCCGCAATCTATTGAGGACGCTGTGGATGAATTACGGAATGGGCAATGTCCGAGCATGTCGGACGCTTCTCGAGAGGCTGTGGAAGAAGCAAGACGAAATGCAGTCCAGTTCGGAACCTTTCTCAGTTCAAGTGTGGCAAGGTAAGAGTGTCATGATCCAAGTTACCAGGTTCCCTCCTTTTGACTGACTTTGTCACAGAAGAAGATCACGACTTACTTCCTTATTGATCAGCGATCACAAGGGGTCGTGTCAAGCCTCGCACGCCAAAATGAAATGTACACTAATACTTATACCTATCACCCAGAGGCCGACCCTACGGCCGGAATGCTTTTCTCCGATGACAGCAACCTTCAACGCTTCTCTCGCTAAAATGGGCGCATGTTGCAAAAGTTGACCACTTGACGATTCGCTTGTTGTGAATCGATGCTCAAACTTATTACGTTTAGCTATGGACAAGATGATAGACATGTGTCATACATAGACAAATTCATACTCTAGCGTTTTATTGACATGGATGAGGCTAGCAACGTCCCGTCCTCGATTATCGATAGAAGAAGTCCGGAGGGGGTTTTGACAGAGCTATTACCGAAATGCGGCCTTTTGCTTCTCAACCTGCAGCCTCATCAAGGACATGGGGACGAGAAGCCATCAGACAACACCATCGATGTGGGGTTTGATATAGCACTACCCCCAAAAGGGAAGGATCATGCTAGGCCCGTGGGACATCCCCAAGCGACGACAATTGTCAATACGTACTATCTTGACTTCTTCTTCTCCTCGTCTTTCTCGATCCAGGCTTTGAACCTATCTGAGATCCGTTCCTCGCGCTTGATGCTGTCAGTCACGTTGATCCGCTTCTGCGGAGCCTTGCCAACTTCCCAGACCAGGAACTGATAGCCTAATCGAGGAGAGGTTACTGATGCTTCTCGGAGTTGGGCACTCTTGACCCCTCTTCCGAGTTCCAGGACGGAGAGAGAGCGAGGGCTGCGATGCGATGGAGTATGTATGCCTAGCTTGAAATAGATCGAGATACCCCCAGTCTGTGGCTGAGAGCCTCTCCAAAGGCTTCCTGTGTGTTTTTCCATCCATCGGCCATTTTCCTGGGAACGCTTTCCTATCTCAGCTTGCATACTCTCTTTCATCGTGCTTCACTATGCGGTCTCAGTATCTCCAAGCGTTTGCGATCGCTGCCGAGCTCTCGCGAGCTTTCGCGGCGCCTGCCCATGAGTTTGGCCAGTCGAGCCTCGTCTCTGACAGCAAGCACAAGGACGAGGACTATAATCTGGAGCCCAATGCCAATTTTGCCTTTGCTGGCATTACCACATTCTCCAAGCTCCCGCAGGCTGAGTGCTTGATAGAGGAGGGTCCTGTTGACGACATCTTGATCTTGGGATTCCCATTTGACACGGCAACATCGTTCAGGACTGGCACCCGTTTTGGGCCAAATGCAATCCGTCAAGGCTCTCGGGCAGCTTCTTTGGCGTTTGTCTTTCCCTCTCGGAACCGTGGAGGGATCATCAAATCTTACTGACTTGATAGTGGACGCTATAACTACCGCCAGTCGATCAATCCCTACATCCAGAACATCTCTGTGGTGGATTGTGGCGATCTCCCCATTTCGCCCTTCGACAATGGCCTCGCATTTGCTCAGATGGAGGAATGGTACAAGCGACTCTTGTGGCGAGAGGTCAAGACGCCTGAAAAGGGCTTCAAGTCTCTGAAGGTCTGTCCCATCGTCAGATGCCTCCCCGGGTACTCGAGCTGACCCAGTGTTCCCCCACAGACTGGCCGTGTGCATCCTCAAATCGTAGCCCTTGGAGGTGATCACAGTGTTTCACTCCCGATTCTGCGCGCTTTGCACACCGTCTATGGAAAGGTGTCTGCCATCCATATCGACGCGCATATTGACACGTGGTCTCCGAAGGTGTTTGCGGGAGCCAACGCTGCCAGTAAGCAAGCCCAGTTCGCGGATGGAACTCCCTACTACTGGGCCGGCATGGAAGGTCTCCTGAGCAAGACGAATGTCCACGCCGGTATCCGGAGCAGCTTGGACTCCGAGAAGGACATTGACTTGGACACCGAGGTGGGCTTCACCATCATCCCGGCGTCAGACATGCTCAAGCGAGACGGCGTCTGGGGCGTGATCGACAAGATCCGCGCCGCGGTGCCCCATGACGAACCTGTCTATGTCTCCCTGGATGTAGACAGTCTTGACCCTGCATTTGTTCCCGGCACCGCTGGCCCTGCTTCCGGAGGCTGGACACCACGAGAGATCATCCAGATCATTATCGACGGTCTGGAGGGCCTGAACATCGTGGGAGTCGACGTCGTCGAGGTACTCCCGTCTTTGGACTCGGCCGAAATCACTGGCATTGCCGCTGCAGAGTTCACGATCGAGGTATGTTTTACTTGAAAAGGACAGGGATAGAGAAAGATAACTAACCGTGTTGACAGCTCATCACCCGTCTGGTTCGGAACAGACTCGGATTGTAATTTGTTGGATGGCCATGGATCATAGGTGGTTGCACATAAGCGATCTGATCATAAAGACAGCAGAAATAGAAATAATTCCATCACAAATTCCAGGAGGCTTTCTTCCTTCTTCTGTGTAGAGATTAATCAGTTCCCCAGGCGGAACGGTGTGAGGTGAGGGATGTGTCCCACGTTTAAAGCGGCGTGATCCTGACTGTGACGATGCCAAGAGCTTCACATCGACCCGAAGCTCGGCCATACACAACGCAGTCGACTTCAGTATCAAAATCCCACGAAATTCGTTTGCGCATTGCCAGGTCCAAAAGACACACTTGTAAGGCCCCTATCTGTCGTCCGCAACCTCCAGAGCAAACTGCTCCCGAAAACCCCTTGTTTCCACGTCGCAACAGCAGTCACCGCACCCCGCACAACCTCGTTTTGGCACGTCAGGTCTGGCTAACCCACGGATCTTGCGCAGGCTTTCTGAACTCGTCAATTCAACTCTTAAATCGTCACCATGGCCGACCCAAGAATAGAAGAGCTCCCCGATGATGAGCCCGAGAAGCAGGTGGCGGCCGATGAGGTTGACAGCTCGTCCGACTCCGAGGGTGAGGGCGCTGGTGAGGGAGAGGCCAACATTCCCGCTGGCTCTGCCGTCGCAGTCCACAGCCGAAACGAGAAGAAGGCACGAAAGGCCATTGGCAAGCTGGGATTGAAGCATGTTCCGGGCATTACACGTGTCACTTTGAGGAGACCAAAGGGAGTGAGTTGTTGCCTGGCATGTCTCGTTGGATCGATCGCGTGATGGCTAATGTGCCTGCTCTCTAGATCCTCTTCGTCATCTCCAACCCTGATGTCTACCGCTCGCCCACCAGCAACACCTGGATGTGAGTATCAATCCGGCACCCTACGCAAACATCTCTGACAAGTCCGCTAGCATCTTCGGAGAGGCCAAGATTGAGGATCTCAACTCGCAGTCCCAAGCCGCCGCTGCTCAGCAACTCGCCGCCGCCGAGGCCGCCAGCGCCGATCACTCTGGCCACGACCACTCCCACGAGAACGGCAAGGGCAAGGCCGTCGAGGACAAGAAGGTCGAGGAAGAGGAAGACGATGATGAGGAAGTTGACGACAGTGGTCTCGAAGCCAAGGACATCGAGCTTGTCATGACCCAGGCATCTGTGTCTCGAAAGAAGGCTGTCAAGGCGCTCAAGGAGAATGGAAATGATATAGTCAATTCCATCATGGCGCTGAGTGTATGATCAACGGCAAGAAAAGTTCTGGATCAGCATTGCTCTCGGGGAGTAGCGTCTTCCTCGAGGTGGCTTGACGCCCTTGGCCGGGTCGAAATGCAGACAAAATTTGCATCCTGAAAAATGCCTGTAGATGAGCCGATAGGACAAGTGCTTATCTTCCATACCTGTGTTCAATGCCACAATTGAAGCCTCGAATCGCTTGACCTGTTCGTAGCACACCATACTCCGTACTGTTCAAGGCCAAGGACGGCAAGTGAAGACGAGCCAGATCACGTGATGCGCCCCATTGAGCAACCTCTGCCGAGCGCCAGGGACGACTTCAACCTCCGAAACAAAAGCTCTTTACAACACCACTCTCCCCTCAAGCAACTCAACCCACCAAACCGTTTAAAATGGCTGCTACAGTACGTCGTGAAGCTTCCCCTCCCCCATCCGAAGCTCCTCAGCGAGAGTTTGGGCCAGGTACGGGAGATTTGACTAACAAACAACGTTTTTGCATTCGAACAGACTCGCGCAGCAGCGAAGCTCGACTGGAGCAAAATTGGCACCCAGCTCGGCCTCCGCGGCAGCACCGCCACCTCGCTCGCCAACTTCAAGAAGCGAAACGATGACGCCCGACGTCGCGTCCAGGTCCTCTCCGAGCAGCCCACGACGGTCGACTTCGGCCACTACCGCTCGATCCTGAAGAACACCGCGGTCATCGACGAGATCGAGCAGTACTTCAAGACGTTCCAGCCCAAGACCTACGACGTGAGCAAGCAGATCAAGGCCATCGAGAGCTTCGAGCAGGTCGCCATCAAGAACGCCGAGGAGACGAAGAGCAAGGTCGAGGTGGAGCTGAGGAGCCTGGAGAAGGCGTTGAACGACATCGAGGGTGCCCGACCATGGGAGGAGACTACCGTTGATGAGATCGCTTCCGCTGCTCCGGAGATCGACGAGTACACGGCGAGATTGGTCAAGAAGGGACGATGGATGCCTCCCGGATACCAGGTAAGGACCAGAAAACAACGCAGCTGTCCCTTTTATCGAATGGCTTTGCGCGCCGGAATTGATCGATTGCTGACGAACATTCCCTTCAACAGGAGAGATTCCCCAACCTGTCCGTTCTTTAAACACCTTCACACGAACCGAGAGCTCGACTGGAAATGGAGAAAAAGGAAGACGATACTTGTGTGGTCAGGAACGTCTCTTGCTCAGAGCATGCCAATCAATATCTCTGGGAATTCGAAGGGATTTGTGTATAGTGCCTTAGAATCAAATCATCAGAAATTCTTCGAAATTTTGCACTGTTGCTCGATTGGCCTCGCTTTCAATACTCTTAATGCAGTCTCCAAGCACTTTGCGGAGCTGGAAAGGGGGCCGCAACATTTACGCAGGTTGTTGAGCTAAACACTTACAAGTACGCAGGAAGGCGATACTGACATTGCCTCAGCGCATAGTTCTCGAAATTCGGATGCAGCATTTGGAGAATACAAGAGCCTTGTTTACGGGAGCCGCAGGATCAATTGTTGAAGCATCTGACAAGCCTCTTGGACACTACATCGGTACATTGTTTCGGTGATAAGATAGTCCTCAGCTCTCGACTCTACTCCTCCTTCACAAAACCGAAGCTACGTATGCGTCCTACTCTCCCCTTCTCTCCTCTCCGTCCGTCCGTGCCACGCGCGTGTTTCTTCTCACAAAGTCTCCCTCACCTTCCTTCACAACCCCGAATCCTCCTCGCCATAGATCGCAGTCGCAGCGTATGAATTCCAATCGGTACATTCCTTCTGCCAATCCGGGCCGACGCCCAAATTCTTAATCTGATCGGGCTCCTCGAGGAACTGCGCGCCCAAGCCCAGACCAATATGCCACGCGATATGGCAATGCATGAGCCATGCGCCAGGATTATCCGTGATGAAAGCCAGCACCAAGTAACCCGCGGCTGGGAGCATGGCGACGTCCCTGCGCGGCGGGTTCTTGTAGTTGAGCGTCTGCGAGTTGTTGAAGATACCCGCGTCGGCGCCGAGGACGTAGAAGTCGTGGCCGTGTAGGTGGATTGGGTGCGGGACCGGTGGTGCGATCGTCGGCACGGCCTGGATGACCCAGTAGGACCAGGCGTTTGCGTTGGGGAGGGCGATCAGGTTCATGTTCGGTGGGTAGTTTGTGTCGTTGTTCAGTACGTACTGGAGCGTGGGTCGGTTCCAGGGCACTTGGATCGAGGTGAAGTTGAGGTTCCATTGGAAGAGGGTCTGTTGGGCTTGGTTCTGTACGATTGCGAAGCCGACGTCTAGGACGGATGATTGGGGGATCGTGTAGTTATTTGGCACGTCTAGTTTGACGTAGGGGATGAGTTTGCTGTTCGGGTCGGCGCAGTCGGCTCCTGGGGGAGCGTTGGATCGCGTTGCGTTTGATGGCGTCGTCGAGTTGGCCCCCGCGTAGCTGAAGATGGCTACCGCGTTGGCGTTCTTGTTGCTGCTGCAGCCGGCTTGGGGCACGACGTGGAACCAGTAGCTGTCGATCGGTTGGTTGGCGTTGATGATCACGTCGTAGCGCTGGCCGATGCCCATGAACAGCCACGGCGTGGTCCATGGGACAACAGGCACAAAGTCCGCCGTAATCACGGTGAAGGAGTGGCCGTCCAGACTGACCTTGAAGTTGTCGTTGGTCGACGTGTTGATCAGCCGGAGTCGGTATTTCTTGCCCTTGGTCAGGATATTCCTGCTGTACTGACCCCCGGCACTACTGAGCGCTACATCGGTGCCGTTGATGAGGATGTTGTCTCCTGGCGGGGGACCGCGCGGGAACCCACCATTCTGGATCAGTGGCGCAAGCTCAGATGCAGGGCGGTAGTACCAATCTGTGATCGGGTAGGCACCGAGATCGATGTCATAGTTGGACGTGGCAGGCCCGTCGATGATGATCGAGCCCACCACACCATCCGAATATTGGTCAGAAAAGTGGCTGTGATACCAGGTTGTGCCGAATTGTGTGCAAAGAAAGGTGTATGTGCGAGACTGGCCCGGCGCCAACGGACATTCTGTCACACCATTCGTACCATCCATGTGGTTCGTCTTCCATTGGCGCAGTCCGTGCCAGTGCATGCTGGTGCCATTTGTGGTCAGACTGTTCTTGACCGTGATCTGGAGCGTGTCACCCCAGCTGGCTCGGATTGTCGGCCCTGGATACTGGCCATTGATGGCGTACACCGTTCTGGGAACTCCATCAGGAGCCATTGTAGTGTTTGTGACTTCGAGATGATATGACACTACCTTTCCCGTGTTTGGCCAGGTGCTGTCGTAGTTGGTGGCGATGCTGTATCCATTGCCCCAGCACTGACGAGTCAGCGGCCCGTTGGTGCATTGAGAATCCGCCTTTTGTGTCGGAGTTGCTGTGGCGGAGGAGGTTGAGGACCCTTGTCTGCGGACAAGATGGTTGTCAATCCGAACCAGTTCCGCCTTGGGAATGGTGGCTGTAAGAGCCAGGCCATAGAAGAAGTAAAGGAGCGACAAGAAGAAAAGCATAGCGAATGGCTTGGACAGCTAAGTCCAGAAAATATGTGGAAGGGGAGCAAAAAGAAGCAGATGGATGAGAGAGCAGTTTGATCGAGACAAGAGGGGGGAAGGAGAATGATATCGAAAGCATGAGAGTTTGGCGAGGAGACAAATGGGCCCTTGGTCTCAGGGGATTGTGTGATGGGATGATCGTGGACAAAAAACGTGGTACACGCGAGATTTGAGAGGCATCCAATGTCTTCGGCCTAGACAGGTCTCTGGAGCCTTCCGGGTTACCATGAGAGAATTTGACATGCTTCTCGAGGAATTGTCATTGTATCCTCACCTGGAACTCTTCGTACAGAGTCAAATTTAGCCTCAGCGCAGTCTTTAGCAGCCCCATGAGAGTGAGACCGAGACACGATACGAGGGGACTGTAGGTGTAATCTCCGTGCGAAGGGTTCAGGCCGAGGTGTTTGCAATCTGGCCATCCAAATCTCTGGGATTTCCCAAGTGAGAGATTATTACCCATTGGTTGGAATCGAAATTCGGATGTTCCAGCGAGGAGGGAGAAAGGGAAAGAAGGATGTTCGACGTTGTGGTGAAGTTGGGATGCTGGGCTTGGCAAGGCTGCCACCAAGAAGACGAGGCTGCGCTCTGTCACTTCTGTTACTCCGTGGCCTAATAATGCGCCACCTCCCTTGACATCATGTTCCAGACTTCCCCAGCTCCAAGACATTTTCATCATACCCATTCTCGCTTGATGTCGGCTGTCTTTGATATCGAGCCGCCGAAATAACTGCTTTCGCATTCTCCTTGCAGCTCATTTTGAAATTCATGCGCCGGAAGACGGGCGCACCCTGGAATGGTGATTCCCCCCTTACCGTCCTGCCACTGTTCTTTTCCTGGAAAGGTGGCGATGAAATGATGTTACACGGCCCGGCGCTGTGCATCAGGCAATCCCCTACCAGGCGGGCCTGAAAGATGTCAGCTTCTCAGGTTCCTTGGAGACGATTCCATTCAAGTCTCAGGCCGTGATTGTCGAAATTGCGCATGGTTTCCAGACAAGGTCAACGAGCACGATGCTGTTGTGCTTTTGGCAAGTTGTAAATCATTCATTCCAATGTTTACCTACCTGGACCTCTGAAGCTGAGTCTAGTTGTGGCTTTGTTGATGTCTCAGCTAGGTCGAACAGTGACATCCCCAGGCTGCCTTCATGCAGGGGATCCAGAGCGGACTTGTTCAGGATGGAAAAAATAAATCATTGTCTTAGATTGAGACGACCTTTTACCAAGCATCCCTATCCTTGCTCGCCGATGCGCTCCAAAGATCGTCACACGAGCCGAGCTGCTGGTGCTGTTGCATTCTCATATATGCCACCAGCCGCCGCCTACAGATGGCAGCGATCAGCTTACGTCTATGTCGACACCCTGATTTGTCAAAATGCATCGGTTTTCTTGTGTCCTCTATGGACTCATGGTTCTTGCTGTGCGATCTGCAGCTGACTGCCTCTCGTACGGCGTTGACTTCGTGGATGGGGGAGGCCCCTATTGTGTTAACACGACCTCAACAGACTACTTCAATTTCGGAACAGAATTCTTTGGTAAGATGCTAGTTCAAGGTCTACTTGGTGAACTCGAAAGCTCATAATGACTAGGCTGCCAGCCGAGCGACGTTCAAGATTCTGTAACTCCAATTCTCATCGATCCCAACAGCGATGAGTATTTCTGCTCCGATCTTGCTATTCAGCCTGATGGCTCAGATATGGTGTCCACATGGTATGTATCTCTTCTCCTTCTATGGATTTATTATTGACCAGTGCCAGTGATGTTCCTGGCAATGAATTGATAAAAAGCCAAATGCTCTCTGGCGATTGGATCGTGATCATCGAGGGCTTGACGTTCGCCTGGATGAGAACGTTCTCCATCATGGCAGGGCCGCCGGTGGTCGTCACGTCCACTCCCACAGCTACATTCACGGTTACTTACACTCCTTCAACCACTCTGACTTCCACGATCACAAATGTCTTCTCGACAACATTGCCGCCCTCAACGACAACCGTGCCCTCAACGACAGTGACCCGGACCATTACGTCCACTCCATCACAGGTGACTCTGTATTCAACTCTAACGGTCACACGAACACGTACCACGAAAGTCTTCTCCACGACAGTATCTATGACGACTACCACTACGAGCTGCAAAACACAACCTCCGCGACAGGATCCCACCTGTACGATCAGACCGACAAAGGCTTCCCTCGCCGCGAGCAGCCCATCTCTGACTGCTCTCCCACGGATGCGACATTATGGGGTTGGTTCGGGCAGACGGCCTGGAATTCACCCACGAGATGCTGCTCCTCTCAATCAAGGACCTGGTAAGTCCTCTGATTCTTGTTTGATCTCACCGCTGCCGGTCAGAACTGACAAAATCTAGATCAATGCACATCAACGTATCTCGAAACCACTGTCGTAGTTTCGACATATACTACCGTGACTGCCCCGACAAGCACTGAAACCGATACCGAAATCACCTCAGTGACTTCAACGATGTAAGCGGTTTGCACTTGTTGTGTCGACCTGGTATGCTAACATAAATCAGTACACCTCCACCTGTTACGGCGTACTCCGGCAAAGCGAGGACCACAGTCACCATCACGGCTGCAACTCCAACCCGCACGCGGACCACCAAGACATATGAAACTCTCTGGACCACCAAGACAGTCTGGGCCAAGTATGTGTCTTGTTCTGACTTCCCTTCGGCGAGTACAATGCTAACATTGACCCAGTATCACATCGACCGTCACGGCGACTCCCTCTGGATGGGTCTGTGTTACCACTGCAGCTAATTAAGGGCCTTTTCAAAAGCCTGTGGAGACATTCAGAGCCCAAGGAACCCCGAGAAGGGTCCGTTTTCGAAGCTTGATTTGCGAGGGGAGAGTAAGGAGAGATCGTTCTGATGGGGGATTGTCGTTCCGATTAGGGGTTCTCGACACGTCCATCTTCTCATGTCTAGTTAGATCTTTTAATTGACTCTGCATTGTTTCTTGTCTTTCCTCAGCTCCCCTCACCCCGTCAGCCTCTCGATCCCAATCATGAACACACGCAAGGCTGAAGGCTCCGCTCCGCCGCCAAGGCCAGCACCATGGGAAGAGCCGGGGAGAAGCGGGAACATCCGGTATCCGTCAGATAGCGTCAACCTTCTACTTTCCGCATCTCTCTCTTCATTTCCCAACTACGAAGGCGACGCTCTCTTCCAGCCCTGGTCTTGTTGCTGGCAAGGTTGCCAATTCGATACTGCAGTGTCTCAAGTAGAGACGAGGATGGGAAAGATGCTGTTAATGGTGATGCTGCTTGCCGCGTTTGGGAGAGATTGATTGGGGTGTGGGACTGGGAGCCAGTGGTGGGTTTCCTTTCTCAAGACGACGGAGCGTCTCGCTTTCCACGTTTGGCAATGGTTTCCATACCATATTGGAACATTGACTCCTGAGAGTCCATCGATACCTATTCAAGAACCACAATCATCCCTTGTCCCTCGCCCCCAGTCTGGCCCAAGGCTACCATCTACAAGGCTACCGCCGAGTATTCTTCCACTCCTCCACAATCCCCTTATAATCCATGGGCCCATACGGACTGAAAAGTTCATCCCAGAACCATCTCTTCCTCCTCGTGCGCAGACCCAGATCACTTAAGAGGCTGTCGATGTAAGGGATACTGTCAAAGACCAAGTCGGCGTGCTTGTCGGCCGCGCCGCCGCATTCTCTCGGTCTTCTCGTCTTGCCATATACTGTGTGGAGGATGGCGTCGTACCTTGCCTTTGATTCTGCCTCTGATTTATCTTGCTGGGGAGAATGGGAAGGAGTGTTGAATCCGGAGGACTGGCTTTGGAGTTTACCGTCGAAATAAGCTGTGATCCAGAGGGCTTGGGCTTGCGCGACGATGACGGCGTGGATGGACGCCAGGGCACCGATGAAGGCGACATTTCTGTTCCCCAGGGCTTGATGAGGCTGGATCGGGACCATGTCACGGTACATACATGTCTCCAGGGACGCTTTTTGCTTTTTGTCTTCGAAGGTAAGGGGAAGCGGAGGCGCATTGGCCGTCCTCCTGGTAGTCTTCCTCAGGTACCTGGACTGTTGAGCAACCTCAGTTTCGGCCCTCTGGATATCCAACTGTGTCTCCTTGGAGTCCTCGTAATGACTGGGAAGACCCGTTTCATTGAAGCGAATCGATGATTGGGATTTCCAACCCGTGCAGCACACCAAGGCATCCGCTTCCAGGGTCGTGTCGTCGTCGGTCAGGTGGACTTTTCCCTTTGACAGAAAAGCGATTTCGGAAATATGAACCTTGATCTTCCCCTCGCGAACAAGGTCGAACCAATTCGACTCGTAATTGTGGATGCTCAATGAATTACCCATCCAGAACGGCGTCGTCCACGGCTCAAGCTTCTTCAGCTCCGGATGCGAGTCGTAGCCGTTGATCCGTCTGATGTGACGGTCCAACCGACTCCAGAAATAACGGCACAACTTGTTCCCCAGGACAGTACGGTGCAGGAAACGCGACCACCGAGAGACGGGCCCCTTTCTGGCGTGGAGGAGCGACGGGTCGAAAGCCGTAAAGAACCTCGTCGCAGACAGGCTGGACAGAGAGAACGACCAGGGGCCGAACTTGAATGTCTTGGGCCACACATAGCTCGGCCCGCCGCCAGAAGGTCGAATGACCATGTGGACGAGGGCGCCCGATCGTGCGGCGTCGTAGCAGACGTCCCAGGCAGACTTGTTACCTCCGAGGACGACGACGTTCTTGCACAATCTCAGTTCTGTCGCACGTGCTTTCAGCTGTTTCGAATGGATGATCATACCGCCAAAGTCCTCCTGTCCGGGGAAGACAGGCACGTTGGGCTCAGAGGTGAGACCTGTCGCGACGATCATTTTGTTTGCCACGATCGTCTCCTGGACCGTTACGTTCTCTGACTCTGATCCGGAGTCATTGCACCGTGTTGTATGCAGTTCCACCCACCACTTCCCATCCTCCCCAAGTGTTGCGGTCTTCACTTTTGTGCGCAGTTGGACACGGGAAGATTCAATGCCATAGTTCGCAGCGGCGTCGGAGAGGTATTGATGCACGACAGACCCGGGGATGTGAGTGCCTCGCTTTGCCCCTTCGTATCGCCCGGCCACCATAGGGAAATCACTCAGCTCGTAGGAGCCGAGCACATTGTTCGTCTTGAGCCGCGGGTACAGTCTTTCCTTGGACCAAGAACCGCCGACGGTCTCGGCCTCGTCGACGACCAGGATTCGGTGCTGAGGATGGATCTCGATATATGTCTTTGCCATGGTCAGACCGTGGAGACCTGGTGAGAGAGAATGTTAGTATATCTGTTTCAGAGAGACCCGGGCGGATGGATGGATGTTGGGTGCAACAGACCTGCGCCCACGATGAGCACATCGACGCTCCGTTCTGCCCTCATTGTTGCGGAGTCGATGGATGCGAGACTGTTGTTCACTGTTCACTTGACTCTCCCAGTGAATACTTGATGGCGACAAACCCTCCGCCTCATATGTGTCGTTGGTTCTCGCTGGGTATTAAATCTGTCAGCCATCTTGGGCGCGGTGTCCCACCCGTAGTCTATCAGGCCATACTATCCCACTGTGAGACGAGCACGTTGTATCACTCTCCATCCATGCTAGACCCCGGATCACTGAGGGACGATCGATGATCACCGATAGACGGATACGTACAAATTCGGAAACGTACCTGGTGACCGGCTCTCCGGATACGTACAGTAATGAGGCTGCCACAGTGAAGCGATAGGCGAGTCCGGATGTTCGCGATACTTTATCATGCACAGGCCGTCTCGATGACATGAAGAAGGCGGATGATAAAGACACGGAAGGCTGTTACCCCAGAAAATGATAAGGGTCTGATAGGTTGACAGTTCGGTTGGAAAGTCCGATTGATCATCTATACCGGAGCAAGGGATTAAAACATGATCGGAATCGAAGTCTGTCGTGTGCTCGACTGAAACTAAACATTACCGGGACTTGCAGCATATTCGGCAGAGAGTGTCGGCTGTGCATAAATATCTTACGGTTCGTCTGATAGAGTGCCCTGGGCTCATATGCAGAGGCCATTCAGCTGAGGTATTGCATGTGTTGTGTGCACTACATCGCCCTTGCACACTCCAGAGACTTGGACTGAATTGAAGCCATCTATCTCCAGTCGCCAGCATCAACATGGTCTTTCTTGACACAGAATATCAGCGTTCGCTGGGCATCGTCGACCCAGAATTTAAAGAGGTAAGACATCTTGCATCTCCATCAACAAGGGCCCAACTGATGAATGTGTAACGTCACAGCTTCAAGATGCCGGAAAAGTGCCACCCATCAACTTTGAAGATGTACAATTCTTCAAGAAAGTTGCCCTGGCACGGGTCGAGGCAGCCATGGAAAAATTGAGCGACCCGGACGACATTGAACAAACCGACCTGTTCTATCCCGCCGAAGACGGTACACTTCTACGTGCAAAGCTACAACGACCCAAGGATCGCAGCAGCAGCAGCAGCGATGATCGGCCTCTTATCGTCATGTACCACGGAGGAGGCTTCGTGACAGGCATCCCAGAGAGCGAAGAGGTGACCTGTCGCAACTTCACGCGCGCCTTCAACGCCGTCTGCGTGTCTGTCGAGTACCGTCTTGCCCCGGAATTCAAGTACCCACACGCAGTCAGGGACGCGTGGGCGTCGCTGAAATGGGCCGCAGCAAACGCAGCCTCATGGGGTGCGCATCCTGAAAAGGCCGGCTTCATCATCGGAGGCACCTCAGCTGGAGGGAACTGTGTGGCCGTCCTGGCCCATGTTGCCCGTGACGAAGGGCTGACACCTCCTTTGACCGGCCAGTATCTGGCAGTGCCGCGCCTGCTGCCAGAGTCCAAGGTCCCAGACGAATACAAGCCATACTATCTCTCGCTCGAGCAGAACAAAGACGCCCCGCTGCTCCCGAAAGCGGCGCTGGATTTGTTCGAGAGTTGCTATATGCCAGATATGGACGATGGCGTGTGGTATTCGGCCTTTCTTCACCCAAAGGGCCATGCACAGCTGCCTCCAGCCTACTTCCAAGTCGACGGAATGGACACGTTGAGGGACGAAGCCATGATCTACGAGAGAGTACTCGCCGAGCAATACGAGATACCCACGAAGATCGATGTCTACCGGGGCGTGCCGCATGCGCACTGGCTGTTCTTCCCGTCGTTGAAGAGTAGCGTATTGTGTCGCAAGGATCAGATCCACGGCATGGCTTGGTTGTTGCACAAAGAGCCTGATTTCAGCAAGGTGATGCTCGATGCTGGTGGTTCTGGTTGATCTCTGTGTGAAGAGCACGGTCAGTTCTGGCAATACAAGATGAACAAAGATAGATGATATCGATTTATTGGTTCCACAACAGAGAGATACGTTAAAAAATAAGTCATGATACACCCTTTAGATACATCAAGTCGGAGAGGTATTACAATTCAAAAGAGCCTGTATTTTCGAAGAAAGTTCAAAGCATTGCGCTGTGACACTTGCAGAAAGAAACCTACAACTTTCTTCCCATAGAACGAACGATCCCTGATACTTTTGACCAACCCTCCCGAAAGCTGCCACCAAATCCATCTCAGACACAATGAGGCTGAGGCATCCCCGGCGTCGCATTATAACTAATTCTCCCCGCAGGAAGAAAGAACAACGCTACCAACGCACCACCTCTCACTTCCGGATAATGATGCGTCCCAGGCCCAGGACAAGTCCACCCAGCAGCCTGCCACCCTTGCATGCCCTTCAACTCCGCCGTCTCATCGATCTGCACAACACAGTTGATCTCTCCGTACGGATGGGCGTGATACTGGCCGCGGTATTCTTCCTGCGAGTCCATGTACACGGTCGTGATGCTGATGTAGTGGCTCTCCGGCGAAGGCGCGAGGATGCGTGAGCGGCGGTACTTGGGACCGTCGAGTTCGGCCGTTGCGGCCCAGCCTTCTTGGAGGCCTTGTTTGATGAAGCGGCAGAAGTCTTCGTAGTAGGCGTTTCCAGGGCCGTAGTCACGGTTTAGGCGGGCTTCGAGGTCTTTGCCGGGTGTTCTGTTGTTTCGTTCTGTGAGAAAATTCAAGAAGTGAGATGATGAAATAAAACACTTACAAGTCTTTGACCTCATCAAAAAACTCGCGACATCTGGTCACAAAGGCTTGCGCCGTGGGATACTGTGAAATGTCCAGCAACGGTGCAGCGCCGACTTTGCTTGGATCCGGCGTCTGTTCCATCGAGACCTCGACTGAACTTGTTTCGTTATCGAAAACTTGGACTGCTTTTCTCTTGACAATTGATTCTTCTGGTTGTATTGGTTCTTCCTATCTTTCTCACTCTCTCTCACTTTCAATCAGGTTTCTGACTTTATCTAACAGACGACACGCGATTCCCAGGCGACCCACGTCTTGTGATGATGTTGACTAATCGGATCATCAGTTCATATCCGAAGTACGTATCCGAGTCTGTTATCTACAATTTTGTATACACATTCGACTATCACCGGATACGTACCTGGAGCCCGCCTTCACGGAAACGTACCATCCCTCTACGAGTACGCCCATAGCACAAGTTACAACGCACTTGCTCTCCGGCCAGACAGACTACCAAGTGGCTCGAGCAATACTAGCGGCTTGTAAGGATGCAATGGCTCTGTCTTCATTTGTTCAATCGTTCCGCCGAGTTCACACGGACGAAACTGGCCTCGGCTGTTCGTGTTGCGCTCGAGCGTCGAGATACACCTTTTTGTCTTGGGACCTGGTAAGTACTCCAACAACCTATTGCTCGTACACTGCCGGGTTCGTTGATAGTGTGTATGTGTGCCGCCTTGTTATCTCTTGCCAGACAGATAGGCCGTCGTCCGAGTCAGTCCATCCCATGCCCGCTCAAGTATAAAGCGGTGCTCGTTCTCTAGGGTTTTTCGTGGGGAGAGCGTTCGGGCCATGAAAAGTGAAAAGGGAAAGGGAATAAAACAGTCCAGTCCAAGTCCCTGAAGACAACATATCCAACAACTTGAACTTTAACTTTGAAAGTCAATTCGATGACTGCTCAAGAAGAAAAACATGACGCCGCAATCGCGACCAAATCTGCGTCGCTCGCGGATGAAAACAAAGACGGCCTCTCCTCAACAGGCCAACACGATGACCATTACCTTGCCGTCAGCAATGTCTACGACGAAGACAACATCCAGCCTCAACTTCATGCAAAGACATACTTTGCTGCTCTCGCCATGTGCGTGCTCAGTTTCAACCAGACTTTCAACCTCTACGGTGTCTCCACGGCGGTGAGTGTTGTGTTTTGTTGCCCTTCTATTTCTACTTTCCCTCATGATTCCATTCCTGTTCTGACACGATGTGGCACTCCAGCTCAGTTGGATCGGACGAGACCTCGACGCCGTGGAGAGCGACTCATGGGTCCCCAACGCACTCAACCTGGTCTCCGCCGTGTTGGGTCCCCTCGTCTCATCCGCATCCGACGCCTTCCAAGTCCGCAAACCCCTCCTCATCGCAGGCTGTCTCGCCTCCCTCATCGGCACCGCCATCGTCCCCGGCTCCCAGTCCATCGGCAGAGTCATCGCAGGACAAGCACTTGTCGGTCTAGGCTTCTCCGTCATCCCCCTGGCATACTCTGTTCCGAGCGAGATCGTACCCCGACGCTGGCGACCCCTGGCCCAGACATTCCTCAACATCGCCGCCGCGTGTGGGTGCATCTCAGGCCCGCTGATCGTCGCGGCACTCACACAGCGCAACATCCACACGGGCTGGAGGAACTTCTTCTGGATCCAGACGGGCATGTGGGGATTCGGCGCCGTGGGGACTTTCGTCGGCTACAGACCCCCCAAGAGACATAATCGGCTGGAGAACCTGTCTCTGATGGACAAGTTGAAGCATCTCGACTTACCCGGTTGTGGCATCCTAGCCGCCGGTCTGACGCTGTTCCTGGTCGGGTTGAACCTCGGTGGTGGTCTGTATACATGGACCAACGCTCGTGTGCTGTCAACATTGGTGATCGGAGGTCTTCTCTTGATCTGCTTCGGTCTGTACGAGTGGAAGGGCACGCGCGTGGGGATCCTTCACCACGACATGTTCAGCATGGGGAAGACACCCGCTCGCAATCTTGCTATTTTCTTCGGTTTGATGTGCGGCGAGGCGATCTTGCTCTTCTCCATTCTCGTCTTCTATCCTATCATGTAAGTTGTCTTCGTCTTTTTCTCCTCCCTCTTCCCCCTGGGCAAAAACAAGGACTAACATAAAAACCAGGTCAGCGCGCCTCTTCGAATCCCGCCCCGTCCAAATGGCAGCCCGCGCAACCCCCTGCTGGATCGCCGGCGCCCTCTCCACAGTCCTCTGGGGCTACTGGAGCAGCCGATTCCGCACGATCAAAATCCCCATGCTGCTAGGCTTCATCCTCTGGACGTCCGGAATCGTCGGGCTCGCCACGATCCAACCAGGCGACAACTTCAGCCAAATGGCCTTCGTCGCGCTGGCGGGGATAGGATTCGGCGCGCCCCTCGTGCTGATCATCGCGGGCGTGCAACTTTCCGCACCACATGCGTTCATCGGTACCGCTACCGCAGTGACGATGTCGTTTCGCGCGTTTTCGGCTACGATATTCCTGGCAATATACGGCGCGACGTTGACTTCACGGCTGCAGGTTAATATACCCGCGCAGGTACCGCCCGCCGTGCTGAGTGCTGGTCTGCCGCCGTCATCGTTGGCGAGTTTCATGCCCGCCCTGACGAGTGGGAATGCGACGGCTCTTCAAAGTGTGGCGGGCGTGTCTCCTGCGATTATCGCTGCGGGTCGTGCGGCCCTGCAACAGGCGTGGGCGGATTCGTTGAGGATCATCTATGTTATCGCTGCGTCGTTGGGTGTTGTGGCTTGTATAGCGTGTTTGTTCTTGGGGGATATGACAGGGGTGATGAATTATCGTGTTGATGCGCCGGTTGAGAACTTGAAGCTGCAGGCGGAAGAGAGGTATAGGAAGGATGCGCAGGTGGTGGAGCCGTGAGATATATGAAGACGTGGTTGGACTGTGTATCTCCTGTAGAAGAAAGACATGGGATGTTGAAAGAGCATTACGTGACTGTTGAGACTTGAGATAAGGTAGCGACACAGCCTGTCGATTGTGGTTATAGGCTTTGGAGATTCAACTTGGATAGTATCATAGTATCATTATAAGAGTGGTCTCTTGTACGTCATTTTCAGAGAGAGACAAAATATATAAATTCATAGAAGAGCATCACCCCAATCAAGATCCCATATATCGCCCGCCCTTTCCAGGTCCACGTGAAAATCATCAAAGTAGTAGCCTTCGAACGAAGTTGACGTCAAACCCGGTCCCGAAGCCGCGTGTCCTGTTGCATTGCTCATGTCGTTGAAGGACTGCGCCAGATCGAGCAAAGACGCACTGTGGATGGTGGATGATGTGTCTCGACTTTCCATGTGTTGATGGTGATGGTGATGATGGGACGTTCTTCCGGGGGCATCCTGTGTTTCCGGGATATATGTGCTGCTGGTATTGGACATTTGGGCCGCCTCTCGTCTGTCGGCGTGGTTGGAGGGAGTGAAAGGTCCCGTTCCCGCGGCGCGAAGATGAGGCTGCCGGTGTCCAACTTCTGATTCAAGTGTAGACTCCCTACCATCTCCCTGGGTATAATCTGCGCCCGGGAAACCAGATCGGGTGTACAAAGACTCAGCCTTGGGAAGACCAAGTCTAAACATCTCCGGCATCCTGATGGTCGGAGGCGGGGGCCGATGTCTCCGCTCAAGGCCTTGTAGGTATCCCACAGCGGCGTTGGATAGTTTCTTCAAGATGAGGCCGTATCTTTTACCTTGTTTGCTGTGTTTGGCGAAATGGGCCAGGATCTCGTCGGCCTGTTGGATTGCTCTCTCGGTCTCGTGGTTGTTTCCAATTCGGCCGAAGTAGGCGGAACAGACGGTCAGAGCTGACACGAATACCCAGGCACTGGGAGGAGAGGGTGTCAGCAGCGTTCTCAAAAGCAGAAGGTAACAACTGAGGGTCAACGGTTCAACTTACATCGCCAGCGGCATATTGTTAAAGAGCAGATTGGCCGTGAGCAGCTCGTGGAGAAGTCGAATCGTATAAGTTGCGGCGTCAATCGACGCAATGGCACCTTGCATGATTTCACTCTGTATTTGACCGCCGTCCTCGGCCCCATCATCCTGGCCATTGCCCGAACGTGCAGCTCTCGCCCGGCTTAGCTTGGTTTGAACAGTGGTGATGAGAAACGGACGAGTAAGTACCAGCATACTAAAGTAATAGCTGCAAGCAACGACGGCGTTGCGAAGGATGCATTGCCGAACGTGAGGTCCAGCCGGCTCCACAGTTTGAAGCTCAATCGGAACGTTTGAACTCGCGTGCTGGAGGTCCTGGGCTAAATGTTGAAGCAACCCTAATGAAACAGTGCGTTTGGTGTATATCTCCGTCACTGTTCTTTGCATGATCGAAAATGCCCTTGCCGACTCCAGCATGGCCGACTCCTGGCCAAAGTCCTCCGGCGAGGAACTCGATGGTGATGACTCGAAAATCGACTGAGCGGAGTCAGTGGTTGTAGTTGATGGTGTCCGGCCCATCATTGCACAGAAGTGTAGATCATGGTAGCAGATGGTCCTCCAGATTCTCGTCCTATGTAGCCAGGCTGGTTAGAAAGGCTATTGCAGCAAGACCCCGTACTCACCTTAAATAGCTCGTGCTCTTATTTTGATCGGCATTCGGATCGGTTCGATGGAGCCCAAGAGCCTTTGCGGCACTGATAGCGATTCCAAGATTTAGATAGGCGGCATTTCGTCGCGAAGTGGCCAAGAGATAGAGGTGCATGATAACGAAGGCCTGTACGGTTTCCAACGAGGGTTCATCGGTCAAGTGGAGCAGGGCCGTCTGTCGACCATGATGGAAATAGTACTGTGCACGTTGATGGTCGGCGATATCATCACCCCGGGCCTGTGCAGCGAATGCGATGATCACGAAGAGTACCGCCTTTCCTGCGTTGCTCGTATGTCTGGGATCGTTCTCCCATTGATTGAGGAGGCCTAGTACATGTTCTCGGCTGACAATATCGAGGATGCCGCATGTCTGCATCACATTGTGAGCAAGAAGGAGGTTTCAAGGATTGAAGAGGAAATCGTACCGCCGCAAAAAACACATGGATCAGGTCTTCCAAGCCGTCGAAGCTCTCCAGGCTCTCAGTTGGCGCGACATCACCCTGCTGGGGCTGTGCTTCTTCCATTGCTGAGACGTTGGAGCCGTCGGCAGTGGCCACGGATGGGCCACCTTCGCTTTCAATCAAATCTTGGATGTGTTGAAGGAATGAAAGAGCAGCGCAGTCACCAAGATACACTAGAGCGAGATCATCGTCAGCACAAATCGTGATCTCTCATCCGGCCGTCACGGGAACTCCACATACTAACTCTCCCCTTTGTGTCATGGAGTGTTCGCGACAGTTTGGGTACATTGATTTCGATCCCTGCCGTGGGAGAGTCTGTGAGGTTTGCTTGGAGCTGACCGGGGGAGGTGTCATTCATAGCGATGGTCGGAGGAGTGACGCTGTCAGCGCTGCTCGAGGGCCGGCGGGATTCCTCTGCGTCTCGTCTCCGCCGCCGCCGACGAGCACCGTAGGATCTCTCATGTGGTGAGTAGTGGCATGTCGCGGATTGCCCTCTCTTGGAGCAAGGCGCGCAAGGTGCTCCGCCGTCGCATTTCTGCTTTGTAGATTGACAGGCGATACATGCTTTTGCGACTCGGCGGCGCAGTTCCTCGGTCACTTTTGGGCGCGGCATAAGGAGGCAGACGCCTTCTCAGCGAGGTCAATCTGCCGACAGCTGCAAGATCTTGCTGCGGTCGATTTCGTGGGTCATGAGAACGGTAGTCTGGCGAGGCGAAGTCCTGACTTAGAAGCCCCGGTTGTTCGGCGGGTGGAGATGAAATTGGGTTGATGGAAGGTTATGTCAGTCAGGGATACCGCTCGGACAGGGTTTAAAAGAGACAGAGACAGAGATAGAGGAGAGGAGAGAGGAGGGGTATGAAGTCTGAAGTCTGGAGAGAGGCCTCTAGGCGCCCACAGGTACTTGGAGGCTGGCCCCCTAGCCTAGGGTGCCTCGGCAAGAAGGCATGGCAGATAAGGCCCAAGGCTAAGGTCGGGAAGCCCAAGGGTCGCCTAAGGACACTGGCAGGGCCTACTCGTACTACTCGTACAGCCAAAAGTGGCCCGTGGGGCATTGCGTTCTATCTGCGTTGAAACCCGTAAACAACCTGGAACTCTCCATCTCCACTACGAACCCAACACCCTATTATGGGAGGCACGTCTCTCCTACCCTTTTGTCCCATTAATGATTCTGTCCACCGTTATCACTGTGTCCGCCAGTGCTTCATCCAAGTATCTGTAACCAACGATCTGTACAGAGATAGGCGCATCCTGATAAAGTTCGGGTCCCGTATCTAGAAAGAGGAAACAATCAGCAACGTTCCTCTGGGATCTTTATGACAGCATCGCTAATGAACAGACAGATTTTCGCAAACACTTACACAGGCGATACACCTTCTCATCTTCAGCTCCATATTTGGCATTCGAGATATCGTCGGCCACATCGTCTGCACCCACCTTATCCACGGGAATCACCGCGGCGGGATAGTCGAGATAATTCCACAATCCCGTGTGCGATGCCGTTGTCCAGCTGTCGAGGGGAACGGCTGTATGAGAGGACGGCGGCATGAGGATCGCGTCGAGCTGATTGTCGCGGAATAGGGAGAGGTATTCCTTTGCGGCGGCCGCGCGACGCACATTCAGCTCGAAGAATCCGGGGAGCGTCGTGCCCGCCCGGTTGAGAATGCCAATTGCTTCGAGAGATGGGATGGTTGGTTCGCCGGTCCGGGCAAAGAGGGACAAGTAATTCTGTTAGTCACCAATGTCAGTTATCTCACTCATGGAGCGCAGGAAGAACTCATTACCTCATTTCCCAGCAGCGTCCAATATGACACAAGATCCTTGTAATGGGATCCAACGTTCGGCAGAGTAATGGGAACGATATCAACGAGCCCGCTCTGCTGGAGCCTCGCGACAGCCTTCTTCAGTCCCCTTCGAACGGGCGGCGTGGGTGTATACAGCCCGTCATCCTCAACAACGCCGATCCGCAGCTTCTCCTTGCCCGGCAGACCCCGCCAGGGAACAGAGATCACGGTGCTATCATACTGCCATGTGTCGGCCTGTGTGACCGTCTTGAGGAACAATGCGCAGTCACGGACCGAAGTCGCCATGGGACCAGCCGATGAACGCACGCCGTCTGTCCCGGGGGTGGTCAAGTCGCGAACACCGCCGTGAGGAATCAAGCCAACAGAAGGGCGCAGTCCATATATTCCATTTGCAAGGGAGGGGATGCGGATACTGCCACCGATGTCCGTCCCTACCCCGAGCACACTTCCTCGAAGGGCGATCAGCGCGCCTTCACCGCCGGTACTTCCACCGGCAGTCAAGGCGGTGTTGTTCGGGTTCAGCGTGCGGCCGAAGACGTTGTTGTGGCTGTCGCCCGTCATGATCGACTGCGGGAGGTTTGTTTTGCAATACAACACCGCACCGAGGTCGAGGAGCAAGGCCGCCAGGCCGCTGTGCTCTTCGGCGGGCTCATCAACAAAACATGCGAGGCCCGTTGAGGTGTCGTGGCCTTTGACTTGGAAGCTGTCTTTCAGGGAGATTGGTAGGCCGTGGAGAGGACCCAGAGGGGTTGAGCCGCTTTGTCGCTGTCTGTCGAGGTCGCGGGCTCGTTCGATGGCCTCGTCGAAGAAGATTTCAGTCAGACAGTTGGTCTGTAAAAGGAGCGTGTCAGCCTCTAATCAGAAGCAGAGTCAACAAGACAACGAACCAGTTGTTGCGCAATCGCTGCCCTCTTGCAAAACGCCACAGTGACCTGCTCGGCAGAATAGTCGCCCCCTTTGAGCTTCTCCAGAAGGGCCGTGGCATCGTAATCGCTGGTAATCTCGCACTCAAGAGCATTCAAGACGCCGCAGGTCAAAGGGATGCTCAAGAGGTTCTTTTTGATCTGAGAAGACTTCTCGACAGAGATCAGCCATTCCTTGGGGATCTTGTCCTGACGTTGCAGCTGCTTTTCAGCAGCAATGGCTTTGTAGTCCTTGAAGACTGCGGACGGCATGTTAGGCTCTGGTATCGAGTACGATTTCCAGGACTTATTTGGTGACTGATCTGATAGAGAGACAAATAGCCGTTCTTCGGGCGTCTTTTATGTTATTGAGCGGTGGTGCACTTGGTTCAACATCCATTCCCCATGTGAGAGGAGAAGTCTCCGGTTCCGGCATCTGCGCCTCAAAGTGGACATGTCTAGTTGCGAAGATAGATTGTAGTCGTTTACTCCTTTAGATTGTGCTGCAAACGATAATAAAAAAGGGTCCAGATCATCAGTCTCGACCTTTCGCTCACCTGGGCGATATACGGTCAGTAAAGAAACCCTCCGGTCAAACCTCCGGTCTATCAATGCGCACCAACCAATGAGCGGGGCCGGTCTCCACTCCAAACAATCAGAAAAGGAGCCGGCCGCTTTCCTGTTCCCTGTCCATCATCTTTCACTCCACAGCTATCATCCCGCATTAAATTGACAGTGAGTTGGTAAGCACTGGACGCGATATGCCGGAGAGATACTCATGTCTGCTTGGACCGGGGCCGGGACCGGAGACTTCTGTTTGATACACACTTTACTCTGCTCCTTCATGGCATTTGCGGCCGAAAACAACTCGAAACGGTATGAACGCATTTGTTATCTTGTTTTACTGCATTATGGCAAGTCATTTTCCCTGCAGATGTCTAGAATACCGGTCGCGTGCAGCTTATCACGGATTCGCAGGTCAAGTATGCAAGTCTTCAGTGAGATAAGAGATCTTGTGGTCTCGTTGGAATTTGGAAAGCTACAAATATGAGAGCAAACGCCTCGTAAGTCCTGGACTGTTCTGTATCAAATAATTCATTTGCACTATTTGAGTTTCAAATTTCAGCAAAATCAAGAAGATGTCATCCCTTACCGATGGAATTCAGGTGCTTGGACCCGGGGTCGGATACGGCATTGTGGTGGGGATCGGTGCCTTCTTTGCCATCTTCATGTCAGTTCACTCCATTCACCAAATCTTAGAGGGATCACTGACTGAAACTCTCTCCAAAGGCTGGGTCTCACATACTTCCAAAACCGTTTCACGTCCTATTCGACCAAGCAGTCTGAAGAGTTCAACACAGCCTCTCGATCTGTGAAGCCCGGGCTGATCACGGCCGGCATCGTCTCGTCATGGACCTGGTCTGCTACGCTGTTGACCTCGTCAACATTCGCATACACATATGGCATCTGTGGAGGCATGTGGTACGGGGCACTGGGCACATTCTGCATCTTGCTCTTTACCATCATCGCCATCAAGATCAAAGCCAATGCAGCAGGTGCTCATACCTTCCCGGAGATCGTTCTCAGCCGACATGGCTATGTGGCACACCTGACATACCTTTTCTTCGGCTGGGCTTGCAACATGCTCGTGGGTGCCTGTCTGGTACTCGGGGGCGCTCAAGTTGTCGCAGCCATGTCCAACGTGAATGTCTATGGAGCGTGCTTCCTCATTCCCTTGGTCGTAGCTGTCTATGTCATTGCAGGCGGCTTACGCAGTACTTTCATCGCGGATTATACACACACCGTCATTTTGTTCATCGCCATTCTCATCTTTGGATTCAGAGTTTATCTCCCTGATGGACCACTCGGGGGGCTGGACAAATTCTATGACTCTCTCATGGAAGCGTCTGAGCTGAGGCCAATACCCGGCAATGAACAAGGCTCTTACTTGACCATTAAGTCTCACGATGGGCTCATCTTTGCAATCGGTATGATCAAATCACCCAGGATCAATCCCACAAGGTACTAACGAAAGCTTCGACAGACATCTTCATTGGTGGTGTGGTGAACGTCTGGCTGGATCAAGCATACTGGCAAAGAGCCATCGCATCTCGTCCTGAAACGGCCGTCAAAGCATACATCGCAGGTGGCGTGGCATGGTACGGGATTCCATTTGCTTTCGGAACAGCCATGGGCCTCGCCTGTGCTGCTCTCGTCGGAAACCCTTCGTTTCCAACATATCCAAATCCACTGAGTCCCGCTCAGAACGGAGCCGGCCTGAGCGCTCCAGCGGCTGCCATCACACTACTTGGAAATGGCGGCGCGACACTAATGTTGCTTCTCCTATTCATGGCCGTCACATCCAGTACTAGCGCCGAGTTGATCGCCGTCAGTTCGTTGTTGACTTTCGATGTCTACAAGACGTATATCCGACCTCAGGCTACAAACGACGAGCTCATCAGGGTCTCTCACTATGGCATCGTCCTATACGCTGTTGTTGTGGCTGCGTAAGTATGATTCCATTCTGGTTGAGAAATTGTCCTAACAGTGGTGAACTAGGTTCTGTTGCGTTCTGAATGCTGTCGGTATCAACCTCACATGGATCCTGACCATTGTCGCCATCATCATCGGCGGCGCAGCTATCCCTCTGGGCATGATCTTGATGTGGCCGCGCATGTCAACAATCGCAGCAATCGCATCTCCATGGGCAGCCTCGGGACTGAGTCTCACCAGCTGGTTTGTAGCCACCAAGACTCGCAATGGGAGCATCACCGTCGCCACGACCGGGGTGGTCCTGAATGCTCTGGCCGGAAATGTCGTGGCCGTCTTCTCTGGCCCGCTTCTCGCCGTCATCTTGACATTCGTGTTTCCATGGAAATACAAAGCCACTGATCCCGTCGCCATCGCCAGAAACATGAAGATCATGGGCCTCTCTCCTGAGTCTGGCGAACTAGAGCTACCAGATGCAACAATGCAGGTCTTGGAGCATCAGCATCCAACGTCAGACAATGGCGATCCGGAGGCGAGACTGAATGGTTCCGAGGAGCCTGAAAAGGCAAAGAGCCCAGCGGTAGTGGCAGAACAACAACCAACACAGGTCGCCAATGGAGTCCTAGAGCCTCTAACAATAGAGCCCATGGATCCCAAAGTCGTCAGGTCTTCAATGAGGCTGGCAGTCGGATTTTGCGCAGGCTTCTGTCTCATTCTCATCATCCTCGTCCCGTTCTCTCTCTATGGGACCGGCTACATCTTCTCTCGAGCCGGGTTCAAGGCCTGGTGTATTTTCAGCTTCATCTGGGTCTGGTGCAGTATGCTGGTGTGTGTTTTCTGGCCTTTGATTGAGAGTCGGGCTACGATCATGAGGATTGCAAGGATTGTCCTTTTTCTGAAGAAAGCTGAGTGATGGATGGGTGGCACGTTAACTGGACGGGTTGGAAGAGCAGATGGATGGAGACTACTGGTTCTGTAGAGAGATCAGAGCAGAAAATGTACTGTACTAAGTAGGAGTACACAGCCTCGTCGTGGGCCATATCAGCCAAGGGGCAAAGGCGTCTCAGAGACCATCGTATTATTAGTGTGTGCAAGTGCCTCGCATCTTATGTTCTTATGTCCAATAAGTTGTGGATGCCGAGGGCCCAGAAAGCGCTCCGACTAATTAGACACGACACGGTAATCTTAACTCTCCTCTTCTCTCTACGAGTAGATGGCACCTGCGGAAGTCCCACTGGCACCAAGATCCCTTCCCCTCTTTTTAATCGTCGACATTTCCGTGGGTCTTTGGCCTGGGCCCGATTATCAATCCCATCTCAAAAGTCCTTCGCATCCTCTCAGGACAGGACATTGGTGGCACCAATCTCACCACATCTGCCTCTTGTCGAACTCGGATACAGCATCTCTTAAGGTCCCACCACAAACAGCACGCCGCTTGGATGGCACCTTCCACATCGCAGCCGCGAAAATACGTGAAAGCCTGCGATAGGTGCTATGAGCTTAAAGAACGATGCGCAAGAGCATCACCCTCTTTCGACTGCGCCAGGTGTGAGCGGCTCGGGCTATCGTGCTCTACTGTTCGCCCCGTGCGACCGATAGGACGGAGACCTCGTCGTCCGGCACGGGAACAGGACAGCGATATCGCGCTGTCCGACTCGAGATCTGATAGCACAAGCACGAGCACAACCTCGTCAAGTTACAGTCAGAGTCAGAGCCCCAAATCAATCATCGACATTGAAACGTGGCTGCGCGACTATGAGATCCCTGATCTCAATCCAGAAGAGAAGGATCTGCTGCTCTTCCTTCTGACCCAGCCCCAGAGCCTGAGCTACTATGTTGTCAACCCCAGCTTTGAAAACGCCGAGCGGCGGTCTCTGGCTGCCCTGCTGCCGTCGGCGTTCCCGGTACTGAAGGATGCATATCTCGCCTGTGCAGGGTGTCTAAAAGCACTTCAGATCCGACCAATCTCGCCAGGCATCTTACCAGAAGGGGAAGCGGAGGTGGAAGAGCAATTGGAAGATGAGGTGGAAGTTCAGTTGAACGAGACCAGCGCGACGCACCTCCAACGCGCCAACGCAGCGATGCAAACGCTCCGATCGCTTCCTGTCAAGACGCCGCAAGATGCTGCCCTGTGCCTGACACTGGGAATCACGCTGGCCATTTTCGTCTACAGCACGGTCGGAGTGGGACTGTCGGACATCTGCCGATACTGCCTGAGTCGAGCGAAACCATTCATGGAGAACGAGATGCTGGACCCAGAAACATCCGAGCAGTCGTTGACTTTACTTGCCATGCTGGAGATCATGGAGTGTCTTGTACATCAGCAAAAGCCCACATTCCGACTGCAGACGAAGAAGAGGGCGGCAGCCATCTCCCCCGGGACGACTGGATCCACGGAAACGGTCGTCGACCGGCACCTGGGCCTGTGTCTGCCGTTATTGCCCTACTTTTACGACCTCTGCGTGGTCAACCATTCCCTGGCCGGCATCAGCACCGACTCGGACACCGACATCATGGACCGCGCGCGGGTCCAACTCGACCGCATCCAAACAGCCATCGAAGCCTGGCAGCCCATCGACCCTTCATCGTCATCGTCCTCCTCCTCGTCCGAGTGCTGGGCCCTAGATTCCCAATTCACACCAACCGAGACAATCCACCTCCTCTCGCAAGCGCGCGTCTACCGCCTCGCCGCCCTACTAATAGCCCACCGCCTCCGCCACCCCTTCGGCACGCACGACGCCGAAGCAACCCTCCTATCCCGCGAACTCCTCCAAGACCTCGACCTCACCACGCTGACCACGAAGCGCCCCCTCCGCTGCATCACGCTACCATTCATCGTCGCGGCGATCGAGGTCCAGAAACCCTGCCTGCGGGTCCAGACGCTCCGCAACGTCGACAGGTACGTCGACCAGTTCACGCCCGTCGTGCAGAGGGCGACGAGGACGTTTCTGACGCGCGTGTGGCGGGAGAGGGATTCGCTCGTCACGAGGAGGTGGTTCGATACTATGTATAAGCCCTGTGCGGTGCTGAATTTGATTCAGACGGAGTTGATGGTTTGATACTATACTTCAGTAAATCTCAGCCATGGTTGAAATCATCAAATCCATGGGCGTCTATCCTCATGCGGGATCATTCATTCGCTGCAGAGAATGTACTTGGAGGAATTTGCTAGACTAAGTCGGCGATATAGGCGCAGGCTCTCTCTCTCGGTGGGGCGGAGGCAGATTACAAACAAGGACGGAGGACGGTGTGGGCTTCGAGTCTCGCACAATATGCGGAGCGGAACGAGGGCCAAGCCCGCCCCTTGCCTTACACGACATCATCGGGGGCCAAGAGGGATGCTTCGTCAATGTCTGAATGACTTGTCCAGGATATTGGAGTGCGAGAGTAAGATGGTCACTCTGACGAACGAGACCCGAATCGAAATCATCCTTGATTTGGACGTGGTATAGCATGACACCAAAGAAACTTCAGAACATATGTTTTATCATTCATCTTTGTATTCGATTCGACGCTGTCATTCAAAAGGGTATCAGGAATACAAAAGCTTCAATAGTAGTACAAGAGGAAAAGCACTGGAAGTCTCGAGACCTCCATGCTGCCTTGCGGTCTCCAGCCAAACGGACCGCTCATCACACCCATTATTCAGTCGATCCCTTCATCAAAACCCAGCAACGCTTGTTTGGTGACTTCTCCAAGCCATGGGTATCACTCGATCTCTCCACTCTCCAGCAGAGACGCCTGTTCACTGGGGTACCCTTTGAGAGATCACCCACTTGTGAACACTCTCTGCTTAGATTCGACTCGTAGTGTGATGTCTGCGATGCGACCGTGTCCCTGTGGTGGTTCCGCCGGTTCTCCGACGTCCAGAGCGGCCGCAGGTGATGCAGGAGATGATGATGTTGAAGAATGACACGATGCCGCTGATGATGGCAGTGAGGATGCTGCCGATGCCGTTGACGATGGCCATCAGCACGGAGCCGATGGTCTGGCAGATGGATTGAAGCTGTCGCACATTGTTAGTAACTGCGAAAGGTGTATCAGGGAACGGGAAGACGTACACAAGATACGACGGCACCCATTTTGGCTGTTGCTGTTGTATGTGAGGTGTGATGTGTGAGATGGGTATTGTGTGTTGAGTGAGGTTAAGCTTGGAAGAAGTTATGTGTCTGGAGTTGCGTTGTAGTTTTTTGGTTGTGGTTGGACAAGAAAGATGTGGGAGGATGAAGGCCCTTAATATGCGTTTGGGGCTTGCGGTCAAGGACCCTTGCCAGGTGGTGGCTTCACTCGTTCGTTACCTTAATTCAAGATCGCGACTGCAATGGCATCACTCCGATCAACTACATCACCTTTCCTCACCCTTTCCCTCTCTCAAGCGTGGTCCTTGCTCCAGACGCATCTAGCCGCACTCGGTCGTCGCCAGATCCCTACGTGTTGCTGGACTCTTGTTCCGACCAATGTGAGGTATGGCGACGGCGTCATTCTTCGTTCCGATGACGTACGGAGTGCCTTCCTTGGTGTCTCGAGGTTTCGAATCAAACTGGGAAGCGAGGCTGACCGCTGCAGCGCCGTGGCCTCTGGCGCCGGGATCTCACTGGGCTGGGGTTTGCCGCTGGCACTAAGACTGGGATTGGAAACATCCACAATCCTATTCTCGTGAATGGAACAAGGGTGGCAAGGCATGTAGCCAGTCAACGTAGAGTGCATCGTCCAGTTTGGGACGTCATGGGGGCACAAAAACAAGGCAGATGCTGGAAATCGGAATCACAATGAAGAAAGGCTCTACAAGGGGTCGACGTCATGGGGCGATCATGTGCAGGGGCCGGATAAACTGTCCTGGGTTCATCGCAGATTGACCTGTGGCGCTTGTGGCGTCGGTGCCGTCATCCGGGGCCGTTTGTGGCTACTTGTGGCTGGAGCCCAGAGCCGCAATGTGGCGCACTGTTGTTGGAGGTGGCTGTGCATTCAGGGACATTTCTCTGGGCTGCCAATCGTGTCGGCACCACATGCATGAGATGGGATGGGATGGTGTTGAAAGAGATGCCGCTCGACTTCAACGGCTTCGCGGAGACCATATCCGCCTGGTGTGATGGCAGTGCGTCATGCACCAATCTCCTCCTCGCCGCTGTGCTCTTGGTCCCGGCTCTGGTTGTCCTCGTGGGGCGTTTGACCGTCGAGAAAGAAGACGCGGTTCGATATACCGTGCCCATTCCTCCACAGCCGCAGGAGAACTATTCGTGGATCTCTGAGAATGTCAAAGATGCAGAGGTACTATGTCCTGTCTCTTCTACTGCAGTTCACCTCTGACTCTCCCACTAGGTTCGCGATGGTCGCATTTATCCTCGATGTCCCGCAGACGGGCGCAGCTTAGGACCTCCCATTGATCCAGCGACTACTTCGTCAATAGATGCTGGTATCGCTGATGCTGCGCGAGCACAGCGAAGATGGTCGCAGACTACCTTCTCACAGCGACGTCAAGTCCTTCGTACCCTCCTCAGATACGTGCTCGACCACCAGGAAGAGATTGTCACGGCCTGCTGTCTCGACAGCGGAAAGACCAAGATCGATGCATGCTTCGGTGAAATCCTGGTGACTGTGGAAAAATTGAAATGGACCATAAAGCATGGCGAAAAGGCGCTGTTGCCTACGAGTCGCCCGACCAATCTTTTGATGTGCTACAAGTCCAACACGGTACGATATGAGCCGCTGGGCGTCGTGGCAGCCTGCGTCAGCTGGAACTACCCTTTCCACAACTTCATATCGCCTGTGATATCCGCTTTGTTCGCCGGGAACGCGATTGTTGTCAAACCAAGCGAGCAGACGAGTTGGAGCACTCTCTACTTCACGGAACTCATCCGAGGAGCACTGCGGGCATGCAACCACAGTCCAGACCTGGTCCAGAACATCATCTGCCTCCCCGAGGTTGCGGACTACTTGACCAGTCATCCACATCTCAGCCAAATCACATTTATTGGCAGCAGGGATGTCGCGCACAAGGTATGTGCGTCGGCTGCGAAGGTCTTGACCCCTGTCACGGTCGAGCTGGGTGGGAAAGATCCAGCCATTATACTCGAGGATCCAACAACGCTCAGAAACATTGACGATGTTACTGCCATCTTGATGCGCGGGGTTTTCCAGTCTGCCGGGCAGAATTGCATCGGCACTGAACGTGTCATCGCATTGCCAGCCATCCACGACAAGATCCTGGCGATCGTCCACCCAAAAATCGAGTCTCTACGCTTGGGATCTGTTCTACGTGCTCCCCCCAACTCTCCCCCAGACATGGGCGCGATGATCTCGTCCCGAAACTTCTCACAGCTCGAGGCCTTGATATCCTCAGCGGTTACCCACGGCGCGACACTTCATTGCGGCGGGAAACAATACAACCATCCCGACTATCCCAGCGGGACCTATTTCCAGCCCACCCTGTTGAGCGGCGTGACCCCCGAAATGGACATTGCGCAGACAGAACTCTTCGCTCCTGTCTTTCTCCTTATGAAAGCAAAAGATGTCGACGACGCAATCCGAATCGCCAACTCCACCCCCTTCGGCCTAGGCGCCAGCGTCTTCGGCCACCACGCCCGCTCCGTAGCCAAGTGCGTCGACAGCCTGAACGCAGGGATGGTCGCAGTCAACGACTTCGGCGCCTACTACGCCTGCTCCCTACCATTCGGCGGCTCTAAGGGATCCGGATACGGCCGCTTCGGCGGCGAAGAAGGTCTACGCGCGCTGTGTAATCTCAAAGCTATATGTCGCGAGACAGGATGGGCCAGGGCCATGGGTGTATGCACGCGCATCCCGCCCAAGTTGCAGTACCCTGTCAGTCGGCATGGGTGGGATGTCTGCAAGGGCGTCATCCGCACCGGGTATTCCATCGGCTGGGGTGAATGGATCTCTGGTATCGTGGGTCTCCTGGGTGCTTTGGGCAGGGGCGATGATGGAGAGCGGGAGAAGATCTAGGATAGTCTTAGAGCAGGACGATGAGAGCCTAACTGATCTGGCTCTTGATAAAACTGTATTCGTAAATAAGCCTCCTTTCCAGTTCAGAGACAAAACTCCCTCCGAAGAATGAGGCTGGATGGAGTGCCTAGGCTCTTCAGGCGATCAACGGCTCTTCTTTCTCCCTCGGGGTTTCTAAGGGGTCTACCAAGTTCGACCTAAAGTAGCATGGCTTATCCAAACCATGTATATTTTCCCTCCCTCGGGCCTCTATTCTATTGCGCAAGGGGTGCCTGCATGCATGCTTTTCCTACCATCTAGGCCCACAATCAATCCCTTCCCATAGTAGCTAATTCAAGAGAGAAAATAAGTCACATTCACGGTGAACTTGGCATTCATGACCACGAGATGACCAACATGATGGCAGCACCGACGAACATGGCGCCAAACTGCATCGCCGTCTTGCGCAGCTCTTGTGCCTTGTTCGGTCCGGTCTCGAGTAGTTCTGGAATGACGGCCACAGTACCAACATACAAAAACGTCCCTGCGGTGAAGGGGAGGAGCATGTCGCCCCAAGAGAGACTCGTCCCCCAGATGCCCTTTTGTGTGCCATCGGTGGAAGTTGATGAGCCGCCGAACTCCTGCACGAAAATGCCGATACAAGTGCCTAGGAAGGCACCCACGGCCGTAAGGAACTGGGCCCCCATTGCTTTCCGTTTCGAGAATCCGGACTGGATCAGGAGGGCAAAGTCGCCAACCTCGTGGGGGATCTCGTGGAAGAAGACGGCCATTGTGGTTGTGGCGCCAAGGGCAGGAGAGGCATAGAAGCTTGTTGATAGAGCAAGGCCGTCGGTGATGTTGTGGGTGAAATCTGCAATGAGGTTCAAGAGGCCTGCGAGCTTGACGCTTGGGTTCTGCGTGGGCGTGGGCTCGATGGCAGGGGCTGATACGACGTCTTTCGCCGCAGATTTGCGTTTGCGGACTTCACTGTCGGAGCCCTTCTTAGATGAACTAGACGATGCCGCGGTGCCATTTGCTGTATGGTCATCGTCGCTCTTGTGGGTATGGGAGTGGTCGTGTGAATGGCCGTCTCCCCCTGTTGCAATACGCAAGGCCTTGTCCATCGCCATGAACGTCACCAGGCCCACAATGATGCCTACCCCCAGAAGCAAGTTCCTGTTCGGCTCGACCATGACAAACTTGACTCGGTCGTGCTCATCCTCTCCAAGGAAGATTTCAGGGAGCAAGTGGAACAGCGTATCTCCCAGCAGTCCTCCCACAGCGAAAGCCACCATAATGCTCAAAGACGACGGATCGATGTTCGGAGGACATAATGCGAGGAGAAAGTTTGGGGGTCCTGAGATATATGCAGTGGCAAGGAGCGCATTGATTGCAGGTGAGGAGGAAGGAAACAGGACAGCGAAGAGCTGGGTCGTCAGAGACGTATTGGCGGGAGTGTTTTTCACTTTGTGTTCGGACAGGTTTTGGACGAAAGCACATTGCTAGCGGATCAGTCAGCCCGTGGCACGACAAACCGATATGTCCCTGGCATCGACACGGCGATGGTCTTACCTGTAAGTTCTCATCGATTTCTTCCGGTGTCAGCAGGCCGATGTCTTTCTGCAGCACGGACTCTGCGCACACGGAAACTGCAAGACCCAGAAGAGCAGCACCTAGTAGGTACCGGACCATACTTGAGGGTCTTAATCGCAAAATAGCCATGTTTGCTTTTGGTGGAGAAGCGGTAGTCCAGGAGGAGGGAGAAAGCAAGCACGCGACTGTTTCTCGAAAGGAGGCAGACTGCAGTGTGGAGAGAACGAGGAGGTACCAGGTACGTACCTGCGCAGGGAAGCGAAATGTGGCCTTTCTTATCGATACCGGCTAATCTTCGGCCCGGAGGCTGCGCTTTTTGCGAATTTCACGGTTTGCAGAGGAAGACAGCCTCCCATATTTTCTGATCAACAAATTTGCTTTGCCGCTTCCATCTTCACCGACTAAGAGACAGACATCGCTTCAAGATGGGTCGTGAAAGACAAAAGAAGAAGAACAGGTCCTCTGTCTCCAAGGTCCGACCGAAATCAAACAGGACAAAGGCAGGCAAGAAGAAAGTGAATTTTCTGGGGAACGAGACCATTGCCAAAAATTGGTAGGCCACTTACTGTGACAGAGACATTGGTAATTGTCTGGAAGTTAACGATTTCAGGGACCGCAAACTCACTGTTTCACAAAATTACAAGATACTCGGGCTGTCATCCAGGCTGAATGCTGCATCTGGCGGTACTGAAAAGAAGCCGCACGCCCAAGAAGATGCTGCGAAGAGGGACACACTTGCTATCGGTGGATCATCTGCCGCCGGGTTGACTGCGCAAGAGGTCCAAGTCGAGAGAGATCCAGAGACGGGCCGCATAATTCGAATTATTAGACCAGAGACAGACGACATGGACAACCCATTGAACGACCCTCTCAACGAAATCATGGATGTCGACGCTGAAGAAACGAGACCTGTGGCGAAGAATGCCATAGTCGCCCAGCTTGAGGCACAAGCTGCAGAAGAAGAGGAACATATGGCTCTAAAGAAACGGCCGAGACAGCAGAGCCAGCGAGAGGGAGAGTGGGTTGCAAAGCTCGTGGAAAAGCACGGCGACAATGTCAAGGCCATGGTACGAGACCGAAAGCTCAACCCTATGCAGCAGACGGAGGGTGACCTTTCCCGGAGAATACGGAAATGGAATGCGAGCAAGGGGGTCACGACATGAACAACGAGAGCGACAGCTGAGAGACGACGTTACGAATCATCATCCACATCGACATCCCAGACCATCATGGGCAGCTCTCCCGGCGGAGTCGAATTGAGTGTTCACAAAGGGAAAAGCTGGTACCGCGCCTGCGGCACAGTCCAGGCACAGGCACTGCCTCAGATGTTTGATAGATCACGTCCAGGGAGAGGCGAGAGGGTGGGCCATGCAATTGCCCATGGCTGACCAGCCACAGCACCAGTCGAACTCTGACAACGCACACATCTGGATCCAATTCAGCGTGTGTGTGCAGATACAAAATGACGACTCGAGCTCCCATGGATGAGCCGCAGATATCACCGACTGGCGATCCTCAACAAGCAGGTGGACAGTACCGCACCAGCCTTGCCTGATCCAATTTCCACGCCGTGGACGCAGCGGTACACTTCATGCTATTCTGCCATTATGGAAGAGCTTGAAATGGCTCATACGGAGTACTGGGGACGCAATTGTCAAGAGGGTCTCATCGCAGATGGGGAATGATCCATGTCCAACTTATCCGTAGACAGCGCAGTAATGCCTATGTTTTGCATTTACTTTCCAACAAGCTTTTCTTCTCGGGCGCGTTCGCCACAACCCGGGCAATGTTGTGCCCGTCCTCTAGATCCGACCAAGTACATACAAGTCGTTCTCCTGTATGGTACGTCTGGTCTGGCTGGTAACAATTAAAAAGAGCGCCGAGAATGACGGTGGCGTTCTCGGCCCGTGGAGGAACCAAGCGGCTTCGTTTGTGGCGCCTCGTGCTCCATCTGCGCATCCTCAATAATCCCGCCAATTGCGCGTATCGTGATCTTGCCTCAGCATCGTCTTTCCCGCATCCCTCGTGGTCCTCTCTTTCCTTCCCGTGGCTCCGCGTGCCTTCTGACAGTCGGCCGTCCTGCCCTTGCAGGATTGCCTTGCAATATCGATATAATGCCTGTTGTGTCGCTCCGTTGAGCCTCTGAGGCTTTTGACACGATCAAACATGTTGCAGCAGACACGCGTAGACAAAGAGCAGTTCTGCAGTCGCCCGCCTTCTCTGCCAGCCCTGTAGCACCGTCAGGTGCGGTGCCTGATTCACTGGACCAACTCACCTATACCATCATGATGTTAGCAATAGTATCGAGCCCCAGGCTAACACTTCGGCCCAACAATGCGCGGCACAGCAACGTTGTCTCGAAATCATTACCGATAAAGAGCCCCCTGACACTGCCGGCCGCGAGCAAGATGAGCAGCCCTTCGAAAACCCCGTCGACAACCACGGCGCCGCTCATTCCAGACAAGATTCTGCCCAATCTGTACCTGTCAGAGTATGTGAACCCTGTGCCTGCGCTCCGCTCCCCTTGCACCTGTGCGCAGGACCACCCTAACACCAAATGAACAGCATTCACACAGCTTGCGCAGTCCTGAGCCCGAACTACAATGCACCCAATCGGCCCGAGATACGCTATGTGCTCTCTGTCATTGACAGCCCAGACAAGCAACCCAAGGTCCCCGCAGGGCGCGAGTCAGAGTTCGTCCTCAAACTCATCAACCTGCGCGACAATGCGTATCATGACCTGCTTAAGATCCTAGAAGAGGCCTGCAACTTCATCAAGTCGAGTCTCGCAAACAACGACGGCGGTGTCTTGGTCCACTGCCAGAAAGGCGTGTCCCGGTCTGGTGCAGTCGTGATTGGGTTCGTCATGGAGGAAATGGAGCTCGACTTCGACACTGCGCTTCGGTATGTTCGCGGTGGCCGGTCCAAGGTCCGACCCAATTCGGGCTTTGAGAAGCAGTTGGAACTCTGGGGAAAGCTGCGCTACAGCATCTATGATACCGAGGGCAAAGAAAAGGCAGAGTATCTGGCCTGGAGGGTCAACAACGAAGACGAGATTGAGAAACTTAATTTGCGCCGGACAGGATAGATCGAAGGGATCATCGAAGGGATCGCAGAAGGCGTTATCGTTGTTCAAGGACCTCTGAAGCGTTGGACCTTCTCAGGCACGACATGGGACAACATCTGGAAGGTCTTCATTCAAGAGCATTCTACTGTACTCGGGTGGGCATTGTTTTGGCATCCTCATGGGAAAGGTATACAGCGCAGGCGCAAGGTGGCTGCTCACACACACTTACAGGACTGCATACATCGGAGGCTGTTTCGTCTGGGCATAATAGAGCTGATACAGGCTTACTGGTAACCAGTTCAAACATCCAAGATCCTGATTGACATTGCACATTTTCCACGAAGGTGAGTAGACTGCCTGACCGCTCCCAGATTTCTCCTCCAAGCAGACCTCAAACAGCGTCCCTGGGCCATCTTCACTCTGTGGACTTGATCATTCCAGATCGGACCTTCAGTTCTCTTGGGTACTGATGCCTGCCTCCTCCCTGCTACCAGAGACATCTTGGACAGTGCTTTTGGACTGGAATTGCCCTGCTCTGGCATCGCCCTGCTGTGCTCTCCTCCTCTGGGCCAATCAGCGGTCAATGGACGGAACAACTTTCTTCCGGTATATTGGTTCACCATTGCATTTCAGTCTTCAGTTCGACTTCACTTTCCCACTTGTTCCTTCTTCTTTCACACACTTGAACTCTTCCAATTCCTTCGAAAACACATCCGTAATCTTCCAAAAGCATCATATCTTCATCGCGCACCTGTTACACTCAATATCATTCCCGCTGGCACGCTTCAGAGAGCGCAAGACGTCGACGCGCCGTTCATCTCTTGTCACTTTCATCAAGTGGAAGTGAAGTGAGGAAAATCTCACCTGCGTTCATTCTTCCCGCACACCTCTCGACGTTTGTCGCACCTTTCCGACTTCTTCGCTCTTTTCTCTTCACCCTTCGCTCTTCAACGCGCCTCCAATCTCATCCTTCTGGAAGCCTTACCCAGCTCGCTGTTATCTTCAATCTCCTTTCGACCAACAGTCTTCTTCTTTCACTTCTTCTGAATTACAAAGGTACGTGTCGCCAGTTCACAGCCCGCCTATGCGTCACAAGGTCCCTCAGTCTTGCGAGTTGTCCCCGCGGGTCTGTCACGGCGAATCAGTCTCCGCCGCTCGCTATTGACGCGGGTCTGTTGCTCTCTATTGACGCGGGTCCGTCAAAGCCAATCAGTCTCCGCGCCTCTATTGACGCGGATCTACTGAGGCGGGTCAGCGCCGAGCAGCGCAAGGCTGCAAGACTCAGGACGATTCAAATCTTGACGTTGTGCCTGCCATGGCACTGTTTATCGATCCTTTGCTAACTTTGACAAAGGTGGAAAGCCGTGCGACATCAAACTGCATCTCTCACTTCTCTTCATTGCTCTTCCTGCCTGTAAGTTTGATCCTATCAGAAAATCCTGTGAGCAAACTCATGCAGCGATGTTTGCAACTCCAACTTGATCGCGTGCTTGTTGCCCTTTCCAGCCTACTCCTGTTGTCTTTAACACAGTCAGGCCCGTGACAGTCCCCTCACTCTTCTGCACTAACGAAGCTAACAGCAACGATGATATATACAGAAAAATAGCACTTCACCAAGTGACGAAAGCGTCACGGAGTACCCGAGCGTACCCAGCTCTCTCCGAAGTTAAAGTCAGTCATCTTCCTTTCGATTCCCGTCACCGTCACTTCAAATTCCCGTTTCCGATCCCTTGTTGCCGCCATTTGTCACGGGCACGTGGCCTAGAGTGACGGCGACGTCCATTCCACATGTCATTTTGCCCCAGCACATGCCGTCGCCGGTGCGAGCGCGCGTCGATCCGACGTCAAGCGCCAGCGTCATTGCGCGTGCTTCTCCTTGCCGGCGACAAGCGGTGACAAAGTGACAAATGGCATGTGGAATGGACGTCGTCTCTCGTCCATATAAACCCTTCGATCTCTCCTCTTTCTTCCTCCCATCTCCTCCTCTCAACACACTTCCCAGACACCAATACCAAGACATCTTTCTCACATTTCAACAGTTGACAACCACCAAATCCATCTCAAACATCAGCCGCATCCGCCTTTGACTTCTCTCCGAACTTTTGCGCATCCTCTCTTCGACTTTTCTCCTTTGTGTCACTTGGACGTTGACCTGAAATCACACAGTCTGGTAAGTGCGCAGATCCATCTTGTCCGTGTTTCGCGGCGTCTCCCCTCCTACTACCTCCCTGTTCGTGGCGCCTCTCCTCTCTCCATCTCCCTGTTCCGTGGCGCCTCTCCTCTCACTATCTCCTTGTTCCGTGGCGCCTCTCCTCTCAATATCTCCCTGTTCGTGGCGCCTCCCATCCTACTACCTCCCTGTTACGTGACGCCTCCCCTCATGCTACGTCCGTGTTCCGTGGCGTCTTCCTTGTGATGAAGTCTGAGCTAACAATGGCATGCACAGTTATCTTCCACATTTGTTCCTTCTCCACGACACATCAATCCTCAAGATGGTCACCACACGAGCACAGCGAGCACAAGAACTCGCTGCCCTTGCTCAGCAAATCAGCCAGCTCGACGCCGCATGTGATGTCTACGAGATCTCCGGCACGTCCGTTCTTGCTGTCCGCACTGTGAACACCAACGCTGTGACGGAAGAAGATGACAGTGAAGGCATGACTGGCAGTGTTGCAAAAGCCAACAATGCTAGTTTCATCACTTTGACCTTGAGTCCCCGATACGATGCCAGCCTCCCTCAACAGCCGACAGTCACGCGAAGAATTGCCAGAATGCGCCGCAAGAAGCCGTACACCAATACCTACCGCTTCGAGTTTGGAGAAGATCGCTTGTCCAGCTGGGAATTCCCCAAACAGGCCGACATTGATGCGGTTGCGGAGATCTTGAAGGCAGAGCGTCCGGCCCTCCAGAAGATCGCAGCTGAGACCGGTGCTCCCACCATCCCTTTCCATGGAGCTAATGGCATCACCGTCGACTCTCTTGTCCGGGTCATCATCGCCCAATCTTGCACCAACGAGTCCGCGCTTGATGCCCAGCAAACCATGATCCGAGCCTACCCATACCATGTGAAGGGTTCGACTTTCTTTGGCAAGATTCCCAACTACCATGCGATGCGGCAGCAGAGTGTGGAGAAGCTGCAGAACGTTCTCCGGAAAGCCGGACTCTACGGCATCAAGGCAGCAGCCATCATCAATTGTCTGAACCAGGTCTACAAGAAGAACGTGGAACTCTTGGAAGATGGTCAAGTCGTCTATGAGAGCAACGATCCCGACGCTGTCGACTTCGTGCCCGGCCTGTTGTCTCTTGACTACATGTACCGCGCACTCGAGGCAGGTGGCAAGCAGGCGATATTCGACCTTCTTGTCAAATTCCCCCTCATCGGTGTCAAGTCGGCATGCTGCCTGATGAGCTTCAACATGTCGCTTCCAGTGTTCGCTGTGGACACTCATGTCGCTGGAATGGCAAAGCTTCTTGGTTAGGTGCCAGAAGATTGCTACAACGAGAACGACATGTGCAGCCACTTGGACTCGATCATGACAGACAATGCCGAGAAGGTTCTCCTTCACCAGGACTTCTGGCGTCATCGCCGCAACTGTGCTCGCTGCAGTGGACGCACCAGCCAGACCTCCCCCGTCTGGGCTGCCACCGTCTGTCCGCTTGAACACTTGGTCACCCGCACAGAGCCAAAGATGAACAAGGGACGTAAGCGTGCGGAGCCCGAGCCCGAAGCTGAAGGAGAGCCCCTCCCGGCCTGGGAAGATGTTGGAAAACGCACCAAGAAGCGCAAGAATCATCTTGCCGAAAAGCCTAAGCCAGCTCCCAAGATTTTGACGCCCGTGACGCCCAGACAGTCGACCAAGAAGGAGCCCACTGACGAAGAGCGTCTTGCAAGTGGCATGGTCAAAGTCACTTACGAGATCGACGACGACTTTGCCGCCGCCGGTTCCAAGACAGGCATGACCCGCACCGTCTGGATCAAAGACTACAGCCGTCTTGATATGGATGTCAAGATGGACAATGGCATGGTTGTCGGACAGGCCAAGCAGGCTGAAGAAGACGGCATGTGGGAAGAGATCGTGGTATCTGCCCCGGTCACCTTGGCCACCATGTGAGCAAAGCCTCCATGGGATCGGTCAAACGAAGGTGATGAAGAGCGCAAGTGGTATGGCATGGTGATGAAGTCGACAAGGCACACAACAGCAGTGCAATGAAGTCGACAAAACAACAAAGTCACCAAAAAACACATGAAAATCCTGCAAAACACTACCAAAAAAAAGCCACCAGAAACAGCAAAACCTCCCCAAAAAAAAAGACATGAGCAAGCGAAACACACAAGATGCGAACATGAGAAACGAGCAACAAGCTATGACTGCATGCGCGAAACAACCTGAACAAATTCAGCTGGCATGCTTGTCTTTTTCTTCTTCTTTCGAACTGCGAAGTTTTTCCAACGATCTGCTATTGCGGAGCCTGATGCTATGCTGCACCATCATGAGTCATTTGAGCTGAGGACATGGGACAAAAAAAAAGAGGCGACATGGGAACAACGGGAAACATGGCGGCACAAACCATTGCGGACATCATGAAGACATGAAGACATGAGACATGATCATGAAGACATGGAAGACATGGGAACATTTGCTTTTTTTTCTGAGCTCTACAGTAATTAGATCTGCTTGCTTTTGCTTTTGCTTTGCAACTACAGACAGGACAGTCCTTGCTGTATACGGCTTTGCTAGTTGTGCAATATTTCATGAGCTTGAGCTTCTTTTTTCTTTTCTTCTTTCTTCTTTTTCCCTTCTTTTCCCTTCCCTTCCTCTCCAATTCACTGTTCAGTAGACGGGGTATCCTTCTTTTCCTTCCGTATCTTGTTGACCTGGAGGGGTTGAAGATGGCGAGACTATCGGTGTTATTATCCTCCAAGGTCCCTGGCAGACCTGGGATGGACACCGGCAAGATCAACATCGGACGAAGTATCTCGAGCGTGGTGTACTCCTCACGCGTCAATCTACTTGATAAAAGAAAAATGGGGGATAGGATGGGATATCGAAATCGTTGCGGCATTAAAATCTATTGCATGGCTTTTTTGAAAACAACTACCTCTTACTCATTGTAGTGGTAAACCTGTCAAACACGGTTTGTTAGCGAGATGGGCTCTTCCTCTTCAAATGGGAAGGAGAAGAGAGGGGAGGGGAGGGGAAAGGACGGAGATCCACGAAGGAAATGGCAGTGGCAGTGGCAGTGGCAGAAAACGTACAAAATAGTCGGGCAGACCCCAGATCTCATATTCCAGACGCTTCGCCATCTTTGCAAACCCCTCGGTCTCGATGAGATGGTAGAATGGGAAGGCCGGGAACATGGCTCCATCGCGGTGCACCTCTGCCTTGACGAGGAGGGCTGTGCCGCCGACGCCGTCGAGGGGCATGAGCCGTCTCTCGTCGCGGTCGTTGCCCGTCCTTGCCAATTTGGTCATCAACGTTCTGTACGTCGCCATCTCGGCGTAGCCTTCCAGCAAGATCTCGTCCGGGCCCATTTTGCTGGCCAGGTCTTTTGCTGTGTCGCTGTCGCGCCAGGTGTTGAAGTCATAGGGTCGAATGGCTGGCTCGCCTTGGTCGTTGGTATATCGCTGCATACAGCTCGGGGCAATGACTGCTTTGTCGTGGCTCGCCAGGTCTTGGATCAATGTCGAGGGAGTTTCAATCACGTCGGCGTCCAGCCAGAGCACCCATGACGTGTGGGGCCCGATGGTTGTAAAAAGGAGACTGTTCCGGGCGCGAGCCATGGATGCACGCCGGTTCTTCTGATGCTCCATCTTATGCCGCTCCTTTTCATCTTGTGATATGAGTGGGGGCTCAAAGTCTTGTCTTAGAATGGTGATCGATTGGAAGCGTTGTTTCTCCGGGCCTGATTGCGTGATCTTAATGGCCTCTTGCAAGGCAGCCGTCGCGGCATTGCCTTCCTTTGTCTTTGGTGTAATGAACCCTAGGCTGATGTGTTCGTGTGGGTAGGAGAGAGCGAGAAGGTTGGCCCAGTATTCGGGATAGAAACGAGCGAGGGGGCTCAAGATGAGGACCTTTTCTCGCTTCTGCGCAGGGAATGCAGTCGAAGTTAGGTTGTTGAGCTGGTAATGGACTACGGGAGGAGGCCGTCGCACTCCGGAATTCTTCGAATTGGGTCGCTTGCGGAAAGCAGAGGTGGGAGGGGAGAGAGCATTGTCAGCGGCAGAGGTCCGGACTCGTTGACGAAGTTCCGACTGGGCGGCCGGAGTGCTGAAGACGCTGTAGAGGAAGTAGATGAAGACCACCCCGAGGAGGATGGTCAGGTATGTCGCCCGGTTGGCACTTCGTATTTGCCGCATCTTGAAAGGTGGCCCTGACGTTCTTGCTGCCGGCGCAGGGAGCAAGCAGAACAAGTGTCACCTTAAGGGCAGCGTCGTGGCTGGGAGCATCGTCGACAATCGAGGGAGAAGATGTGGACACAAAGACGCGGGAGAGGAATCAAGCGCTTGCAGGGAGAATAATGTTGGTGGTACAGGAGTTCGAATGGAACGAGCAGGAACGGTGTGAATTGGAAGTAGAAACGTGAAACCTTGTTGCATCGCACATGAAATGAAGCACAGCGTGGCAGATGCGCATTCATCATCCGGAGGCACGGAGGGAGGTGCGAGTACGTACCTGGCACGCTGTCGAAGCGGCCAATCACAGCCATGCATTCTGCGCGGCCACCTCGTATTTGGGCGAGAACGCTGCACCGCCACTTGTCATACGGGGAGCAGAGTGAACTCGGTGTCTGCATCATAATGTCACTACTACATAGGGTCAGGCGAGCCACCGGCGAGGCAGCGGTCTGGGGCCGAGAGACCAATACACGGCCTACGGAGTGCCGGGTACAGCGTCATACGTCCACGCGAAGTCTCGGATTTGATCATCAGCAACATGGCTATTTGGTAGTAACTGTTGGATTCTGGTCTATCGATCCGGGGATCCTATCTAAAATGCAGTATAGACCATCGATGCACCATGATCGGTCAGGGTAGTCCCTCCAGTCGCTATGCAGTGGAAAAACAGTCATGAGAAGAAGCCTGACGCCTCGAGATGCCTAATGCAAAATGGTAAAGACGGAAAAGAGGTTGCACCGGGCAACAATGTCAACCAACATGCTGGGGGAACTCGAAAGCTGTGCTGCCCATTGCATGTGTGACCTGGACTTTCTGCAATGTTGCAGGAACGAAAGACAAGTTGTGAATCCCGTTCCAAAGTCATGCTGACCAGTTTGGCGAGTTTGATGGGGGATTGCTGAGAACGTCAGGGTAGTCGAAATGTGCAGGCCAACAAAGGAAAGTCGTCCAGGTCGTAAGTTCAGGTCGTGCATGATCGTGGACGCCTTATGTCATTGATTTTCTGGGGTTGATCCGTCATTCGTAGACGTCGGTCTGTCTGACCTTTTTCTTTTTCGATTCCTCCTTGTCCGAACACGATTCACTCCGAGGACTTCTTGGGCCAGGGCTCACCGCCGGCGAGATCTTCCCAGCTCCTGCCACTTGAAAATAGTCGCCCGCCTCTTCAAGTGCCAGTGGTGTCACGGGGCCCTTGGGGCTGCCCAAAGGGTCCAAGCGAGGGGCGCCGGGTTTGATGCCCATTGAAGAGGCTGCGATCTTGGACACCAAGTGGGCTCTCTCCAGGAACTCGCGTTGCTTTTCCCGCATCAGCCGGGGGGACTCCAGCTGAAGGGGCTGTGTCACCCGATTGATGGTGATGGCTGGACTCTGGACCGTAGAAGACGGGCTCGCTGGCGAGTCGAGGTTGTTGAAGTTGGCGGGATGGAACCGAGGCAGCGGCATGTGTAGATTTCTGGATGATTGACGGACATGCTGAGCAGGGCGAGGTCGTGCTTGCTGGGGAGAGAGGGCTTGATGGCTTCCTGGGATCCTTGGGGAGAGTGGGGAGGTCGGAGCATAGCGACCTGAGTAGGTGTCGCCGTTCATTCTGAGCCCCATCTAGGTCAGACGAAGGGAAGTATTGAGAGAGGACGTCGCAGGGTAGATATGGTGCTGTGATTTTCCCTGCGACGATTCGTGACTGGTTTAGATATTGTGCATGCGGCAGCCGTCAGTGCCAGCGCAAGGGGTTTGTAAAGGAGTCCGCGTCAAGAGAAAGCGGATGTCGAGTTTAGGTGCCGGCCCTTAGAAGAGTATGTCGTATGAAGTATGAATGACCCAGTAGCAGTGATCAGGTCGTTGATGGGAGGCGTATTCCCTTCTCTCGGTGGGCTGTGGTGTTATATGCGAGACAAGGCGTGTTGAGTGCGGGTGTGGGACAGGATGGGGGTATAGGCAAGTTCGGAGGACAGGCGTTGGATTAAATGGGCGTTATAATTGTGGAGAATGGGCTGGTCGAGGTTGGCAACGGATCAGATGGAAGAGAGGATGTTGGCTGTGTATTCATAGCCAGCCAAGTGACGGTTGCACAAGTGGCCCTGGCTGCTGAGGCACGGGATTGCGGTGATGGGGCTAGCTCCCTTGTTTGTCTCCCAAGTCCCCAACTTCCAAGCACCAGGTGATGCCTCTTGGTCCCGCGTGCACTGCCAACGCGTGCTGGAGGGGTCAGCACCAGTGTGGCACTGGTAGGGGTCGCAGTCCCAGGTTGCTGGGGGCCTGCGGGCGATCTTCCAAGTCCAGGAAAAATGGGTGAGCAGTGATCTGCGGGTTGATTTACCGGGAGGGACAGTTGAAGGGAGGATGAAACGCGGACGGCAGGAGTGACTATCAAGGCACCAGTAGGAGGGAGCTCGGCCAGCACATGGAAAATTGCGCCCTGCGTAGGAAGTCGATCACTATCAGCGGCGAGGATGTTCGGTGGACGGTCAACGCAGGGATTCTTGCGCGGACTCGGAGGTTTGAATTGTGTGGTTGATGAATGGGATCAGCCTTGGGCGAAGGGCCAGGCCAGTGTTATGAGAATTCGGATGCAGGGCACCGCAATCATCGCCCGGGCACTGAAGGCAGACTTCGTCATCGAGACCGAGACCGAGAATATTCTCTGGAGTCGACACAACGTGGTCGGCGTCGGACGATTATGCAGGGCAACAGGACCGGCGCAGACCCAAACGCCAAATGCCAGGAGAAGCCCAAGGCCAGAAGAGGAGAAGCGGCGTCGCGACTGCGCAGATGATTGAAGAAGATTCCGAGTGCCACATATCGATGGGTGCCGGGAACCTGATTGCCTTTGGATGGAGGTTTTGGCGAGGTGGATACAGAGAGACGACGACGCCAGGCTTCACGCTTCACGCTTCAGGCTCCAGCGAACTGGGACGCTGGGAGAGGCGGGAACGGCGCTTGAAACCTCACTGGACCGATGACGACAAGCGTTGAAATCCATCCGCCAACAGAAAGCGCCACCCGCGCGACGGACCAATGACAAGACTGAGAATGGAGCGCGATACACAGGGGTTGAACTTCTGCCAAGAGACGATCGGCCAAGGCCACACTGGACACTCGACACAGGACACTGGACAGCGAGACTCCCAGAGGCTGGCCGTGAGGGGGGACATTGATGTGCAGTCACCAGTGCAGTAGCCACTGCGTCTGTAGCTGGGTGGCAGGCGAGGATGATGCGCGTCCTGCTCACCCGTCGGCCGGCAGCCTGCCTGGGTCCGAAGAAGCCGAGAGCCGTGGCCAGAGGCTGAGGAGGCAAATCACAGGTGAGAGAGAGGAGCCAGCACTGAGCAGAAATGACGAGGAGAAAAGAGGAGACAAGATGACGGAACTTGCTGCGAGAGGACATTGGACAGGTTACTGGTGGTCATTTGACTTTTTGTCTCTCCTCTCAGACTGTAAAGTTCAAAGTTCAGTTCATCAGTGGTGAGAAATCAGCATCAGAGAGATGAGGCTCCCGCAAGTCCATGACCCCGCTGCCGCTGCCGCTGCCAGACATGATACCGCACTGGCACCGCCCAATGCCCATTATTCCCACTTTCCCACTTGCACTTTCCCACTTCAAACTCTGCAAGGTGAGCGCCGTCGCCCCCTGCCCCTGCCCTAAAAGTCTTGTCACGGAGATTCGGCACACAAAAGGTCCCGTCTGATGCAAAACTCTACTCGAGTGCGTTGCCCCAAACCTTAGGCCAACCGCTCGCGATATGGCTGTCTGACAGAAATGAAACCACGGGCGGACGCCACACCCGCCAACCGAAGCGTCGGCCAACGATAGACTCGGGAGCTCAATCGAGGACGGCAGACACAAAGTCTCGTCTATCCAGTACGAGTCCGGTACGAGCAACCTCCAACTCCAATGTTGTCTGTGCACTGTGCACTGGGCACTGTCCAGCGTGCCGTCCTCGTGGCAGCACTGCAAATCCGCGGACGAGACGGGGAAAGGCACAATTGCCCATCAGTCATTACTCACCATAATCCTCATCATTTAGAAAACCTGTTCGAACCTTCGGCCGGCGGGAGTAAACTCTAGATCCTGATTAGTGTTATCATGACGACCTGGACATGATTTGGGCCGTGAGCACCGACTCGACCGAGGGATGGAGTCGCTGGACTTCTTCAAATGTACTCGTACGGTGCCTACGGAGTACTGTGTACGCACCTACTCGTGCACCCAATCTCATCCCTCCCTTGCCCCCGGGAACTCCAATCTGCCCTTATCTTGCGGAAATAGTATCACGCCCAGCAGCCTCGCTTCTTTCCAGTCTATTTGCTCAGCAAAGTTGATTCTGTGGTCTGAGATCTCCCACACACACCCCACTTCCATGTCCTGGACGCCGGACGGCAGGATATTATGCGAGTGTCGATTGCCCTGTCTGTCAACCTGTCAAAAGCATGCAGGTGCAAAATGTGGTACTGGCCCAAGGCCACACTATTCCTGCATCCGAGTACGAGTCCTCAGTCCCTGGCCCCTGGGCGCATTTTCCAGTATTGGCGGGGCATACGCACTTGAGTCTTGTATTGCTGGCTCTGTGGAGAAACGGAGACCGAAGACACACAGACGCTGAACGGTGAAGAGCCGCATGTCACAGAGCAAGATTCGTACGAATACTCGTAGTGGACCTGGAATCAATGAAAACTGCCTTGCCAACACAATAAACAGCGAATGGCCGAAAACGAGGTCGCCAATCACCAGAAGGGATGTCGCTGGCCTCTCTGTCGCTGGCAAGTTCCGCAAGTCTCGGCTTTTCCGGATGCTGCTTTCTTGAACACTGATCATCAATCCTCTTTCTCGCTCACCCGCCACACTGCCAACCCTTGATGAACACAGGGCGGTGTTTCTAAGCCTCACGGATCACCTTTCCATTCTGTCTCCGCAAGAAAATCCGCAACTCGTGAGGCTGACTTCGTAGGCCCTTGCAGAGGTCACTGACCAGAGACCACCACCCATCATCATGGCCAGGTATTGGCCCCTGTCCAACAGCGACCGCTCCGTGAACTGATGCACCGCCACCGAGCCGACAAAGAATGTTGCAGCTGACATGGCGATCCGTCACTGCTCCGACGGTTCCGTTGGATTGAGAGAGATCGACATCTGGTACGAGTACGGGCACTCGTATGCACACGCGAATCTCCCTCTGGAGACTCGAGAGGAGACACAACTCGAAGGAACAACGAGGGATTGGAGCGCACAAATACTCAAAATCTTTGACAGCGGGGTTCTCCTGGCTCTTCTCGCTGAGCCGGGAAATGCGTGTTCCACCTCTGGGGTTGAAGAATGGGGTGCACATTTCTCCTTACATATCATCACTGCGACCCTGTCTGTAAGCGTGCGTGGAACGAGATGCCGAGAAACCGAATTTCAAAAGGGCCGGCAATGTGCACTCATCTCTCGAGGCCTTGTCGGCTGCATGTCGACAACCGTTTCGTGGTCGGAAGGTAGAAGTCGTCTTCCTTGATCGATATGTGTGATGCTGTAGAAGGCTGGGACCTGCGCAAAGGTAAGATGCGGTCAGTGACAGCATGTCCGACTTGACTTCACCATTGGGTTCTTTCCTGCCATACCCTTTCGGCACCTGACCAACCAAGGGAATTCCCAAAGAGATATTTTAAAGATCCGCAATTCTGTTCGACAAAGGGAATGCAGAGTCTCCCGGACGTCAGGCGCTACATTGGCCTATCTCAACCCCTTGACTCCCTTCCAGTATCCGACCGCTCTCAGCCTCCTTGCAAGCGCTGTGAAGTCGGAGAGAGGTTTCCAAGGCATGGTGTGTGTGATGTTGTGTTCCCCCTTCCAGCATCTGACCTCTCCAGCTATACACCAAGAGTGTGCTGTGAAGTCAGAGAGACGGGACCACTTCCCCACCCGGTGTTGTGAGTCGGCTATACCTAGCAAAATCAAAAAACTGTCCCTTACGGGGGGAAGAGGTTTCTCAACTGTTGGAGCAATCCTGCAGTTTGAGTTTTTGCTCTTTGATCTCTGTTTTCTGATTTTTCTGTTGATTTCTTTTTGTGTGGGCATCTCTTCTAGTGAAGACCGCACCTTGGATCACTTGCACTTACAGGTAGGTCAGGTACGTGAAGATGGGGGGGACGCCGTGTCAGAGACGTGGTCTTCAGGCTATCCAGTGTCCTTGGTCTCAGGGAGCCAAGCCGGCACCGCTCCTCGCAGCAGTGACGACGACGAGACCACACAATACCTGCTGAAGTCCTCTTACTATCCCGGTAAGACTGACTGGTGGCATCAGCCACGTTCACGGACCGAGCGGTATGCATAGCGAGGGCAGAGAAGAAAAAGGGATAGTGTACGGGGGAGCGAAGCTATAGATGGCATCGGATATCATCTCTGGCAAGCAGAGACGGAATGTAGGGAGTTTGATGGCATCCGGATGTGCTGCCTTACGCATCATTATCGTATTATCGTGGCGCAGTGTCCCCGGAAGCTGGCAAGCCGAGTAGGGTTTTCCCCGTTCCAGCCAATCAGAGCGCCGTTCCCAACATACGTGCGCCTGCCGCCGTTCAGATTCCATTCTCGAAGCAGTTTAAACCAGGGACCGCAGTCTCCCTGTCGACACCTCATTTCAACGCCGCCTCCTCTACAACATCCTCCAAGCGTCAGGCAGCCGTTGAAACGACGTTAAATACTCCCCATTGTCCCGACACGCTACTCATTCGCCCATCGAGAGCGATGACAGCCACCCGTATCGCGCCATGATCTCCCCTCCGCAACATCTGATGGAGTCGCGTCCCGACCTCGAAGCTGCCGGTCGCGAATTCGATCAATGGCTGGATTGGAATGGCTCTGCCGCCGCGGCCACGGAAGCCTCCATTGACCGCAAAACCACCGTCGAACCATCAGCTCTCTTCGCCCATCCAATCTCCCCATCATCAACCGCAAACGGAGACGTCCTCCCTCCTCTGCAGACCGACTTCCTCACCGCTCCTCCTTCGCACGATCTTCTGACCCCCCGGCACAGTTCGGCATCCCCGAGTTCACGGTCAAGTGTAGATGCACGACTTAGCGGAGACACACTTCGAGAGCAGCCTACGCCCAGTGAGCGTCCGATGTTAAAACGGAAGCTATCTCCGACGGAAGTGCCAATGCCCGACTATCGACTCGATGCTCCCACTCCGGCTGTAAAGAAACGCCCTCACAATATCATTGAGAAGAGATACCGTGCCAATCTCAACGAAAAGATAGCAGAGTTGAGAGACAGCGTGCCCAGTCTGAGGATTACCAAGAAATCAAAGGGTCGAGATGGCTCGAGTGCGGACTCGGACGATGAAGATTTGGACGGCCTCACCCCAAGCAACAAGATGAACAAAGCCTCCGTCTTAACAAAAGCAGTCGAGTATATCCGACATCTTGAGTTCCGCACGAAGCGGTTGGAGGAAGAGAACAAATCGCTCAAAGAACGACTGGAAACCTTGGACAAAGTCATCGCTCAGGGAGGCCATGATGCTCAAAGGGCGGCAGCTTTCACCAGCAACACAGTGATAGAAGAAGCTCCCATGCATTCAAATAGCCAGTCTCCCACATCCGAGCCCAGCCAAGCGCCCTCCAACCCGCCACAAGGCCTGATTCCCGCTCCAGATAGCTGGAGACGGTTGCGACAAAACCAGCCGCAGGAGCACTATGGGCACATCTACGACACCCCAGCCGACCGGCCCAAGTTCAAGGGCAAATGGACTTCGAGAATTATGCTGGGCTCTTTGGCCGCGCTGATGATCATGGATGGCCTCAATGAATCCGACACTGGCACCGAGTCGCGTGAAAAGGGGCTCTTCGGCATTCCCCTTGAACTCCTCGACGGATGGACCTTCCTACGATCTCCACGAATCTATCTTGCCGCCTTCAGCCAGTTCTGCCAGGCCGGCGGAATTATTCCTCTGATCAAAGGATTCGTCACTCTGACCTTCCTGGCCTTCCTCGTTTTCTCCTACCTCTTCAACTCGAAACCTCCGCCCAAGGCCGACATTGAGGGCCAGGACGGCGAATCGAGCCACTCGCCGGCCCCAGCCTCCCCGATTCATGTCCGGCGCCGGGCCTGGAGCACAAGCATGCAACAGCTGCATCTTCCGCACCACAGCTTCTTCCCGGAATGGGCAGCCATCACTTCCGAGTGGCTCAAGTACACGTTCGGCTATCTGTTTGGACAGCGAGCGTATGCTTGGCTCACGGGTCGCAGTGTGGAAGATGACGTGGCGCGGATCAAGGCCTGGGATATCGCTATCGACGCCCAATTGGCCGGAGGGGACGTCGAGGTCTCTCGCAGCAGGGCCGTCTTGACCATATTCGGGTCGGGCACGCTTCCCAGCACGCCATTGAGGCTGATGTTGAAAGCTCTCCATTGCCGGGTGCTGCTATGGAATGTGGGCTCACTCGGAACGGCGACTTCCAGCATCGCTAACCGTGTTGGGAAATTATTTGCCAACCGACAATGGAGCCTTGCCAGAGAATCGTACGACCAGATTCCCCCGCGACACGCAGACCGGCTACCGCGGTATCTTTCGGAGATGCTGAACATGCCGTGCGACCAGGTGTTCCTCGATACCGTTTGTCAAAGAGCCTATAATTTGATGTACGACCTCCCAACACAGGAGAGCTCATCGAATTCTCTTCTGGACGTGGTGGTTGAAGACCATGCTGTTCGATCGCCTCTCGACGCCGTTGCGGCATGGCGGTCGACGGTTTCATTGACGCAGGCCCTGGAGCTGTCCCTGCAATCGGGCACACCCGAAACATCCCAGCTTCTCCAGGAACATCTCACGTCCGCCCTCAAGATTGCCCCCCCTGGATCGGCCGCCGAGACGCGGGCTTTGGCAGCAAGCTCGGTCTTCAGCAACACCGCCCGAAGTGCATGCCTGGTGCGTGCATCCCAGGCAATGGAGGCCCCATACGCAGAGCCTCAATTCGCGCCTCCGCCATCTGTTTCCGAAAATAGACCCCCCTATTTTATTGATTCTTCGACGCCATTATCTGCGCGAGCTGATATTCTGAATTGTCTCCATTGCGCAAAGACATTGCAGGTCCTGGACTACGAGCAGGATGCGGAGAAGGCACTGGCATTCTTTTCTTCCCGAGCTCTCGATAGCTCCAACGCAAACCTACTGACTCAAGCGGTGCTGAAGCATCTGCTCCAAAGGCTACCCGTGGCCGAAACACCGGCGGCTGCTGGTGGGCAAGAGGTTCGCGTTCTACCTCACGCTGTCATTAGCATTGACGCGGCTGACATGTCCGGTGCATCCAACAGTCAGGAGAAGCTGCCGAGACGAAGCAGCACAGGTAGCAACGACACTGGCTATGAAAGCCAAGATGACTCCATATCCTCCTGGGGTCTTGATCAAGACTCGCACTCAGGTGACGCTGTCTCTGTCTCGCCGGCGAGACGTGGTAGCTGCACGGTCTAAGAGCTTGTGTACATACATATGTTGAGAGAGGGTATAATGCTTGATGACCGAGACCCTCGTGGCCATGAAGAGCAACAAAATATAGAATATACTATGTGTAACAATGATAAGGATCCAAACACGGGGCACGTTTACGGGAATTGACCAGGCTGCCATGCCGCACGTGCTTTCGGAGGCAGCGTGCCAATTACCTGCCTTTGTATACCAACATGCCGATCATCGACCTAAGCGAGAATGCCACCAGGAGACACGGGTCCGCATTCATCAAACATTGCACAGCTACAGCTGGGCATCTTGGGATTCCTTGCCCACCACGTAATCCTTTCCCACACACTGCCACGCGCCATGGAGAAGTTGTGGAGAGAACGGGCACGAACCAAGGTCCAAGGTACGTCCCAAATCACTTATGTACTTGGTATGACTGTATGACCCAGTGACGAAGGTCGGACGAGCCCCGACGGTGACGAATGCGCGGCAAAGTCCAAGCGTCAAGCTTCTTAAAATATGGATCCCTCGTGAATACTCTACGTACTTTGTACTGATATCGTGGCGTCTGTGTGTCTATGAGTAGCGTCATTGGCTTTCAGCTGCATGCAGCCTGCTCGCCTCCTCAGCCTCCTCAGCCCCTGTGAACTCTGTGCGGGTTTCCCCAGTCCTCGTTGCTGTGAGGGTGTTTAAAAGGGTGAATGGATCCCTCTTGTAAGGATGATTTTCTTTCCCTCATTCAAGTACATTGATACACAATACCATATCTACAGTCCAAACCTCCCTCGCTTTTGAGGAAGTAAGATCGTCAGAAAACAACAACACCTCTCAAACTATCAACGTTTATACATCGGATATACTCAACCTCACAACCCTTTTTTCCACTTCCACAAAACCAAAAAGAAACATGTGCTTCGGCTCTTCCCAACGACACGGAGGCGGCTACTACGCCCCCCACCCACGACCAGTCGTGGTATCACCACACAACCGATACTGCGCTCCCTCGTCGCGCATGCACTACGGCCCCCCGATGAGAATGGGCCCTCCACCACGCCGCATGGGCGGCGGTGGTATGGGCTACGGTGGCGGTGGGAGATACGGTGGCCGATGCGGCCCGCCTCGTCGACGGTGCTGAATGATGAGAAAGTGATGAAGCGGGATGAGATTGAGACGATGGTGGTGATGTTACGATTGATACCATAACCATGACCATGACCACGTCCACCCACCTACCTCGCCCTGCTGGGAAACGGGGCAGCGAGAAGAGGCAGCGAGCGGCGTTGGTGCCTATGCGCCTCTTTGGCGAAGGGGAAAGCGATGGATCCAGGGCCAGTTGGAGTTTCGGGGGATTGAACTTGAGTGTATATATATCTCTTTTTCCAGAGACAGGTTTCCAGCGTCATGTCGTTCATGAACCATGACCGGAGACCGAATAAAGCAAATTAGCCAGACAAAAAAAATCATGGAACCGTTGTTCTCGAAATACTTATCGACCAATGCGGGTTGTTATTTCCACTGCTTCATCGCCAGATCATTTGAGTCGCGCTGTCCCTGATTGTGAAGAGAGAGGGAGCGAGGGAGAGAAAGTGGCAGTGGCAGTGGCGGATGAAGACTGGGACGATTTCAAATGACAGGGAACAAGCTGTCATTCCACTGATTGGTCGGCCGCTGACATCGTCACTTCTTTCCGCAGCATCATAATCGTTTCATCGTTCTTCCCACAGTTGCCAGACCGTGACATTGAATGTGCGGTCTCGACTCCAGGCGCCTTGGACAATCATGGCCGTCGAAGATAACCACGATGGCAATGATGCCGTCTGGGAGATCGGTGTCTTCGATGCGCACTGCCACCCGACGGACATCATGGCGTCGATCAAGGACATCGCGACCATGAATGCCCGGGTACTTACAGTCATGTCGACAAGGTCGCAGGACCAGCAAATGGTCGAAGACACCGCGAGGAAGTACCCTATCGACGACTCGAACCGAGACTTTTCTTCGCGCAGTTCAAGCTCCGTGGTCCCGGCTTTTGGGTGGCACCCCTGGTTCTCCCACCAGCTGTATGATGACCGCAATGATGATGCCCACTTGTGTGCCACTGAACATTACAAGTCGGTCCTGGTACCTGTTCCCGACAATGTGGACTTTTTGAACGCCCTGCCTGCTCCGCAATCTCTCCGCCAGTTTCTCAACGACACGGAAAGGAGGCTGATGGAGTTTCCGTATGCCCTGGTCGGAGAGGTGGGATTGGATCGATCGTTTAGATTGCCCGAAAGTCCAAAAACCGTGGCAGGAGACACTGCCAACAAGACTGGGGGGTCGAGTGAGGAATTCACGCCCGGCTCGAGAGAGGGAAGACCTTTGACTCCGTACCGAGTAAATCTGGATCACCAGAAAATTGTCTTGAAGGCCCAACTCGAGCTCGCTGCCCGGCTTGAGCGTCCGGTGTCCGTCCACAGCGTCCAGGCGCATGGAATGGTGTTTGAAGTCATGCAATCGCTGTGGAAAGGTCACGAACGGCCATCCAAGCGGGAACGGAAGCGGGGACAAAGCAATTCTCTTGCCCATCCCGACAAAGAAGACTCTCAAGACGGGCAGCGGAGAAAGACTCTCCCTTTCCCAACCCGGATATGCATGCACTCCTATTCTGGCCCGCCGGATGCTCTGAAGCAATTCCACAGCCCTTCTGTTCCTGCGGACATATACTTCTCATTTTCCGCGGCCATCAACTTCTCTACTGCGTCCACGGCAAAAGTGACGAGCGTCATCAAGGCGGTCCCAGATGACAGAATTCTCGTCGAAAGCGATCTCCATTGTGCGGGCGAGATGATGGATAAGCTGCTCATGGACATTGTTTTGAAAGTCTGTGAGATCAAGGAATGGCCACTTGAAGAGGGGGTGCGCCGATTGAAGCAGAACTGGATGAACTTCGTCTTTGGATAGAGGACAACGATTGCTGTGCTTCTGGGGGTGATCATGTTTGTGCATAAAAGCGCTTTCACGCTTTCACAGAGACTGTCTGCAGTTGCAGCCTTTTGGACATAACAACAAAGAGTGCAGCCAAGCCTGTATTCACCAAAATGATGCCATTCACTTCCAGCCCTGTCCTCTGGGTACGGTACAGCCTTCGCCGCCTCAGTGAAGAGCAGTGAACTCGAATCTATTTGCTCTGGCCTTCCGAGCTGTTACCTCACCTGCACGATGCGACTTAGTCTCGCGCGACTTTTGAGCAGGACTCAGTCTTTCGTCAACAAACATCACATTCACCGATCTGAAGCCGCGCACCACAAACGTTACAATACTCTCTGTCGCGACGCGAACACCGACATCAAAATACATTCTGACTATTTCGAGACTATTCAAAATGCCTCCTTCTACTGACGATGTCTTCCGAATCAACCCTTCCCAACCCTTCCGCTTTACCGACTGGGTGATTCAAGTCCCGAAACCTCAAATCCCTCAGTCCTTGACCACGGACAGCGCAAGACGTGAGTATCACGCCAACCGCATAGAGCCCTTAATCAAGGCCGTCGATACGCGCTTGGGAAACGGACGATGTTTCTTCAACGAAGTGGCTCAGTCTCACAGCGCCGTTGGTGTTGGTGAGCCAACGAAGAAGCAAACTGGACAGATCGAAGTCACCAAGCTATACGCCATTCACGAGGTTCAACACTGGCCGAATGCGTTTGGACAATTGCAATGGACGCAATTTGTGATGGCGAACATAGAATACGATCAGCTGAGCCGAGAGTTTGGCACCGAAGTGAAGATGACAGGTATTTGATGCAAACAAGCCATCCTTGGATCTGAATATGAAACTGACACAGTTTTTAATTCAAAAGTCCCAGTCCTCCCAAAGGCTGCGCTACCAATGTACCAGCAGATGCTGCAGGACCAAAACCCACAGATGAAGAACTTGGTCGGTCCGCCAGGCCAACCCATCGGAGAGGTCGCAGCAGGCCATGCCAGGATGTATACTGGCGCTGGCAGGGCAATGCCGAATCCTTTGCCTCACGGTCCGCTTTTCACAGACAACGAATCGATGGCTCCACCTTCAGACTCTTCAAGAGCGATGTCTTACACTCCGATGCCTGCGGTGTCTGCTTTCAACCCGATTCCAGCCATGACCCAAAACATGCCAACCATGGGCTCGGCATATCCCTCTGCTGTGTACCCGAACATGCCCACCATGGGCTCGACGTCTCACTCTACCATGGTCACCAATCCGAATCCGAATCCACCCTCTTCCATGACCCAGAGCAGGCCTGCCATGGGCGCGATGGCTCACTCTGTGATGTCCCCGAACACGCCATCCATGGGCTCGACGTCTCACTCTACCACGATCACCAACCCGAATCCGAGTCTTAATCCACAAATGACAAGACCATACTCGAGCCAGGACGAAATGGGACAATTTATCCAACGACTGGTCGAGAACGACGCAGAATACACGGCATGGTGTCAAGAGCACGCAGCCTTTGTGAAACATGCGATTGACAAACAACGGTGGTTGATCCTCCGTCTTCTTTGTCGACAACCCAATGCACACATGCAAACATTGGACGAGTTGAAGGACCTCGCGGCGAGAGAAGTGTTCTCTCAGTACCGGCGCACAGCGCAACAGTGGCTCAACGAGACGCCACACCTCCCGTACAACCACGCCGACGCATCCGGCACCCTCCCCAACCAACAGTTGCGCTACCTGATCGCGCGCGTCCAGACCGCGGACCCAATCCCAGACGGGGCGAGCGCCGAGTTCGCGGATTTGATGCGGCGCCGGTACGCGCTGGCCGCGATGGGCAGGCAGCGACAGATCCTGGGCTCGTGGACGGCCGAATGGATGGCGTTGGCCGACGAGCATACGGGCGTCCGGTACCGGCGCGAAGGTGACTCCATTTTCGACGCGTGGACTGGCATCGTCGATACGACCGCCGCCTTCAATGAGCGTCTGAGGGCCGAGGGCGCGCCGCCGACTTTGTCGGCCAACAACATTCCCTTGGCTGTCGCGGGCCCGCAGCAACAGCAACAGCAGCAGCTGACGGGCCAGGGCCAGCCGTGGTTTGGCTAGGGGGGTTGGTGGTGCTGGTGGCGACGACGGAGGGGAGGGGAGGTGGTGAGCAGGCTCCTACCGGGGTGAAAAGGGCGAAAAGGGCGGCGGGTCAGGCAGTCGGGGCGGCGACTCCAGAGGCAAAGAAGAATTCAATTCATCTTGGATGCAAGGAGGGAGACAGTGCCAGTGCTATTACCGATGAGGTGATAGAGTTTGTTTTTGTTATTCTCTTTTGAGCTCGAAGGGCTCTCGAATGACAATTCTGTTTCTCAGTTCTCGCTTCTCTCATCTCGGTTGCATTTGAATCTCCCCCTTCTCCCCAGCGACGGCGTCGACCAAGGCCTCAATAGCCTTCAGGGAGGAGAGGAACCTCAACATCAACCTCAACATCAACCTCAACTCTAATGGCTAGGAGGATTCTTCCGGATCTCCTCCCACAGCTCCTCCCACGCCACGACCAGACTCTCCGGCAAAGGACCGGCCTCACAAGCCCTCAGACTCGTCTCAATCTGCTCCTCAGACGATGCACCGAGGACGACGGCATCCCCATCACGCAGGGGAGAATGATGCATGAACCACCTCAACGTCGCATCTATCAACGGCACACCATCACCCTCGGCGTCGCACACCCGCTGAACCTTCCCCAATGGCACAAGGATATCCTCCGTGAGAAACATCTCCCGAAAAACCTTCATAGCCACGAACCTCGACTCCTCCGACGCCGGCTCCATCACCTGGGAAAGCGGTTTCGCCAAAAGTCCACCCGCCAGAGGCGAAAAGGCATAAAAGACCATATTCAGCCTCCTGAGCAACGGGAACAACGTGACTTCAGCATGTCGATTTAATGGGTTATACATGCCCTGATAGACAGATGGTAAAATATATCCCTGGCGCGAACAGATGTCGTGGATGCTTTGCACTTCGGCGTCGGAGATGTTGGAGACGCCGAATCTCCTGAAGTGGCCTTGCGAGTGGAGCGTGTTGATGGCGCGGCATTGTGATTCTAGGTCTGTGGAGCGGTCGGGCCCGTGGAGGTAGTAGATGTCTATCTTCTTCTTGTTGTCGCCTTCCGGTCCCAGTCTCAGGGCGGTGGTGGACTTTGCGCAGTTTTCGAGGATGTTCGTCTCGGATAGCGAACCGGGCGTGAAGGCTGGTGCTTTTGTCGAGATGGCGAAGTCGAAGTCACTCTCAAATCCATATCCATTTCCAAATCCAGATCCAGGCCCAGAGTTGAGAACCTCGCCTAGGAGCTCTTCAGATCGACCGCCGTTGTAGACGCGTGCCGTGTCGAGTTCCTTGATCCCGTGGGCTTTGACGACGGATAGGAATGAGGATACTTGCGCCGCCGTCGAGAGGGATGAGGAGCCCTTTGCGGCGGAGCTGCCCATCATGCCGACGACGACTTTGACCATCTTGATTCCTGTTGCCGTGATTTCGACGTCTTTCCCCCAGAAGGCTCGATGTAGATAGAGGTGGAAAGAATGGCGCCGTCAGTTTGTGGTTCTCGTGCGTAACAGACCTGTCGATGATGAAGATAGTCAAAGAGATAACGACACAATGTCGATGGAATGCAATGTAATGCTATGCACTGTACCACGTCCTGCCACTTGGGAGGAAGAATTCACACTTCATCACGGGCATGTATATGGGATATATATAATCGACATGTCATCGATCTCCAGCCCTGAGAGCATCCATGATCCATTACAAGTGACGTCCAATCTCGCAACGCGGCATGGATGTCAAAAGTGGAGCAACGGAGAATATTCGACCGAAGGGGAAGGACGAACTCGGCTGATTGGGGACCTCGTATAACTCTGCCAAAGGCACCTTGTTCATCATTGGACGAGCGAAGAAATGATGCTATGTATAAAGTCTGTGGGAAGAGACTCAGAGCGAGGAGTGTGTTGAGACGATAGTTGATGGCTCTCGGGCAGGCAAGAATGCCTTGCCCCGTGTCCTCTACATCATGTACACCAAGAAAGGACAACTGCCAGACCATTCGGGGCGGGGATTTCCAGGGGATCTCGCAGGTCATGAGTCGAGCACCTAACACGGATGTGCTATATATTTCACAATCTCCCCAGAACCTCCTTCCGCAACGCAAACAGATTCCTCTTCCCATCATTCCGCACGCGTCCCGCACGACCGATCTTCTCATCCGCACCCGAAGAAATCAACCTCAGTGTATCCGGGTCGGCGTGGTTCGCGACGAAACGGTGACCCGTGCTCTTTAGACGGCCGACGATGTATGCGCGCAGGGGTGTATTGTCGCGTGCGAATTCGATTGTGTATGTCTAGGGGGGCGGTGTTAGTGCACTCCGAGACGGTGGATGAGGTTGGTTCAGCGGCTTTTACATACCTCGATAACAGCATCTTGCTCACGGCCCTCGACCTTCGCATCGACAGGGGGGACAGGTACATCCGTGACGTGTGCCGGAAGAGGTGGGTGCGAAGGGTAAGGGGCGCCATGCCGCCGGCTCATTGTCGACAGGCACAGCACGTGCTGGTAGGTCATGACGCCTCCGTTGGCGAGGATGAGGCCGTGGCGGCCTTTGCCAGCGCGGAGTTGGCGCGTCATTTCGGTGATTGCCTTCGCAAATTGTTAGAAATGTTTGTTGCTTTCAGGTACAAAGGGACAAAGCGGGTGCTGATGACGATACTTACGTGCATTGAGTAGTTGTTGCCCGCGCCGCCGAAGCTGGTCAACCCGCCGAGGAGGGTGAGTTGTTTGGCGCCCTTTGTTATAGGGAGTCTGAGATGAGCGGCGGCGATTTTGGGGACAATGGGGAAGCATCTGTTGCTGGTAAGCCTGTGATGCCGAGGACAGGGGATAACAGGATTCATTGAAGACACTCACGAGTAAAAGTCGTATAGGTCAATGTCTTCCTTGTCGAGGTTCGACACCTTCAAAGCAGCATCTAGGGATCGCTCAATTGAAGGACTCGAGTGATAATTGGGCCGTTCCCAGACTGCAAACGATGGTTAGTAACGAGACATGGCTTGCAGGGGGCGACTTGGTCTGTCCATACAGTCATTGCTGTCTTGAGTCCCAGCACCGCCGAGCGCAAAGATCCATTTCTCCTGCGGAATGCCCAACTCGCGGGCGTAGTTCGTTGACGTCAAGATACAGGCACCGGCGAGGTTGACGGTGTTGAACGCATTCATCAACAACGGGTCTGCAATGTGATCACGACGTCAGCAAGATCCGATCCGATCCCTAGAGTCGACGAGAGAGAGACTGACAAGGAAAACAAATCATCCGATTGCGCTTCGTCACGGTCCCGATATCTTCCTTGGTGGCCGCCTTTTTGCCATAGTTCCAGGCGTAAGGCTGGGACTCTGCCACTTGGGCGAAATCGGCGTACAGTTCGGCGGATTCGTTGTTGTTTTCGGCAATCGACTGGCCGCGGTGTGCACGGAAGCCGTTCTCAAACAGCGGGTAGATGTGGATAGGTGCTCCGATCGAGTGTACGGCGCCGATATCTGGAAAGGCATTAGAGATTATGTCCAGAAATGCATGCCCACTTCGCCATACTCGTTCCCAGGTCTCGATCAGTCGCGGAGAAGACACTGGCTACATCCTCCTTTGTCTTTGTCCAGCCGGGCGGTGGCATCTTCTTAGCCGCCACGCATGCAGTCACTGTTGAACACCAGCATGGAGTGTTAGCAGTCCGATGACATTTCATCTGTGTGACCAAGGGTCAAGTCGGGGACTCCTCACGTGACGCCAACGCCTCGCCGCCGGTGACGATAGCGACCTTTGTCTGGCCCTTTGAGATCCTCCTGGCCGCATCATCGAACAGCTTCGCGGGCTTGTTACCCCCGTGATCGGTGTAGGATTGATGGCGCGCATCGACCCCGAGTCTCCGCCCAATATCGCCCGGCAGATCATCGTACGGCCAAGTCCACGTGCGGACGACGTCGATGCTGTCTATCGCGGTCTGCAGCTGCTGCCTCTTGGGCTCGGGAAGATCGGTGTCTTTCAGGGCAATGTTGATGGCATTGAGGATGAGCGTGAGCGGCTCGTGAGCATCGGAGACCGAGGTTGACCTGTTGACGAAGTCGCCGACGCCCACGACGATGGGGATTTCGGACATGGTGAGATGTTCGTTATCGGTGTGTGTCGACGAGAATCTCTCAGGTGTTCAAGAATATAGATACAACGCACACAGCACACGTTACGATGTTCTCAGAGAAATCAACACCATCTCGAAATTCAATTAAAGATGAGGTGATTGGATATACACAGGTACATGGTTACCTGTGCTGCTGACTTGACAGCCGAGAAACGCGTCTGGTCTGACATTCTCGAAGTCGTGAGCCGAGGTTGCAACACACAAGAGGTGGAGTTTCGCCAATCGCAGAGCCGCCTCTGTGGCAGTTGATTGTGGCTATCCCGAGAACCTAGGAACTTGAAAGAGTATCATGAGTCTTGCATTTCTTCATTCTCAGTGCATTCTGGACCTTGTTCAATATATTGATGGGCGTTGTGGACTTGTGATCTCCGGGTTCGGTGGTGAAGTCCCCCGGTGCCGGATTAACTATTCTCCGAGATTCCACCACCCCCAACGACAAGGCTGGATGCTGGATGATCACAACAAACTTCTGTTATAGGATTCTCAGTCTTAAGTAGGCAAATGAGACCAGCCGGTGTGCAATGTACTCTACTCCATGTTGTCATCCAGAGAAAGCCCAGACACGACCAGACAGTTTGGCTGGGGGCTGGGGGCTAGTTGAGGTGCAACCGCCCACAAATGCAATTCGTCCTGAAGGAATCAAGGATTAATCTTAGATGAAAAAGATAACTCTGTACAATGTCATGAGTGTCTTCAAGTAACCTTGACAGTGGACAAGAACAATCTCATCTTTCATTGTCGTTGCCGGCAGTGATGAGTCTGACGACATGTAACCACCCAGCAGTTGAAGCAAACAAAGTTGACCAGCATCGACATTTGTCACTGACCAGTCAAGTGTCATTGCCGATCAATCCATTTCTCCTCATCGTGTAGAGAGAACTTCAAGCTTTTTCAAGTATTGGCAAACACCAGATGTATCAGGTACCTTTAGAAACAAGGGGGTCGACCGGGTATTCGTTTAAGCGGGGCCCGCGTATCTCTTCCCCCTTCAGGAGACGAGGAGTAACAAGATCTCAAGATGCATGACGATCTGTGGAGAAAGGCTCCCGTGCGATCTTGGATAGGTTTTTGCTTTTCCCAGGGGTCAGAAAGGTGCGGAGACACAATTCTGACATTCTCTTGGGACCACGCTCTCCAAATGCCGATAGATGATAGATGATAGATGATGGCATGCCAGATGTCCTCTTCATATTTTAGCCGCAGTCCACCGGGAAAGGGTCCCCGTTTGAAGTTTCACCACGGTCCACGACCGGTGTCGCCGGTCCGAAAGGAAGCTATGGGGTGAGAGGCTCAATGAAGTTTTCTTTCTTACCTTCCTTTATATAGCAGACGAGTGGCTGATCGCTGGGTTTTCAATCTTCTGGATTGAAACCTCTGACCTGTTGCACGCTTCCCTTTAGAATTTCCTATTCAACCCGTTCAAACCAATATGTCCGATGAAAGCAGCATGGATGACTCTCTGGAGTTCCACAAGAAGAAAGGCCGAATAGCTCAATGGCGACAACATCTCTCGGAAGAAGCGGACGAAACCTGGGGGGATTTGATCTTGATTGTGGCATGCTTCATCTCGGGCCTGGTCGATAGCGCCGTCTTCAATGTCTGGAGCTGCTTCGTGAGCATGCAAACCGGTAAGCCCGCCGCGGCCTTCCAAAATCTGATGAGATGTGAGCTGAAAAGAAATGATAACCACAGGAAATACCGTATATGTTGGACTGGGAATGTCAGGTCAACCATTGAGTCAGCCATACCGATGGGTCAAATCCGGCACTGCAATCCTCAGCTTCTGCCTGGGCACCTATTTCTTCAGTCGAGCATGCCGCTTCTTCGGGCCCCTTCGACGAGGCACTTTGAGCGGATCATGCTTCTTCCAGGCCTTGCTCTGCATCGTCAGTGGCATCCTCGTGGTCAGCGGCGTCGTGCCAGCTGATGCTGGAAACCGATTGCCCCACGACTACATCGTCCTTCTTCCCCTGGGGCTGCTGTCGTTCCAGTCAGCGGGCCAGATTGTGATGAGCAGAATGCTGGCGTACAATGAACTGCCCACCGTGGTGCTGACGAGCACTTACTGCGACTTGATGTTCGACCCGACCCTGTTCACGGCACCGATCAGTCAGAATCCCAAGCGGAATCGCCGATTCGTCTCCGCCGTGGCACTTCTCCTCGGGGCTATGCTTGGGGGATTTTTGACCCGTGGTGGGAGCATCGCCAACCCTCTGTGGATTGCGGCTGCCACGAAGATCGTGATAGCTGTTGTGTGGATCTTCTGGAGGGCCAAAGGGACCATCCGACTTGAATAAATCAGAGCATTTGCCAGACAAGAAATGAGAGCGTTCGGGGAGAGGAAGAGAGGGAAAGTACTTCCATATGCTTCAGCAGAACCAGGTCTAGGCTGTCCCATGGAAGGCGCTCATTGCAGCGTCTCTATCTATATCATCACATATGATCATATATCAAATATCAAAAACAACTTGAAACCGTTCAGGCCACTGGTAAATAGCTACACTTGACCCAAGCACCCCGGAAAAATAGATATTCCGAAATTAAGGGGGTTATCAGTATTTACTACCTGTACACTACATGTCACTCATGCTGACGGAGTCGGATAGCTGATAGCACTCCGCGAATACATTTTTCCGCCCGCTCCCTCTGCCTCTTCTTCAACCTCAACGCTTTTCATCTGCTGATAATCTGATCTCCTATCCGTCCGACTTTGACCGATAAGGCCAGTCCCGAATGACCGCCGAAAGTTGAAATGTGGCTGGCACTACGTCCTCCGAGGAGAAAATCGGGTCAGGCTTTGAGTCTTGTAGCAGGGCGGTGAAACTCCGGCGGTCACGGCCACGGGCACAACCGGGTAAATGTTAAGACTGGAGCGAAAAACACTGAGGAAGGCTCGAGGTTTGAAGGAGTTTGACCATGAGCATGACAATGAGCATGTGGGAACTTGGGAAGAAAGAAAAAACATGATAGCGTGTATCCACATAATTTCTCATATATAGGAGAAGCCCTCTGGCGCTGTGACTTCGTTTCTGCGGCCCTCGAGAGGCGGAAGATCGGTATCATCGTGGGATACCTTGTCTTTCCCTCGTTCCCCGTCCCCCAGGAGAGGTATGTAGCGAGGAGGAGGACGCCGCGATCAGTCCATGATTCATCTTCTCCTTTGCCAACAGCATCGCTTCCCAAATCATCGTCAGAATTCATCACCGTCGTCACAAAACACGCTCATCGCTCATACAGTCGTCGCCCAACCAGAAACAATCATCATCATCACATATGTATATCATCGTGCTCCACAGAAGGGGAGCTTTCGCAAGTGCCTCAGCCTGCTCGACATCCACACAAAAGCCCCATTCACGCAAACAACCTGCACAAAAAGAAAGGGGGGACATTCACATCTTCTCGCGGTGAGACACAGTCGTGTTCTCCTCGCTACTGTTGTCCGCCTTGACGACGACTTCGCAGATCTCCTCCATCTGCCTGGGCGCCCTGAGCGCCTCAGCCACACTGCGGAAACACCTCACAGAAGTCAAGTTGACCGCTTCTATCGACGCATCGGGGTCCATCAGCGTCCATCCAGCCCTCTGGAACCGTTCACGACCCATACCATCCAGGGCCACGAACCGCACTTCGACCCGACTGCCAGCATACTGACGGAGCTCGGCCATGAAGTTCTTCAAGCCCAGCACGGCGCTCGTGTCGCAGTAGTTGACTTTGACAAAGTCCAGGATCACCACGTGGATCGGCGGGAGAGTGGCGTCGGTGGTCTGGGCCTTCTTGCGCAGTCGGGCGATTCGCCTCTCGCCTTCGACGGACCACATGCGTTCGGCCTCGGAGCCGTTCCGCACGCTGTACTCGGGCGCGTGGTAGGTCTGGATGGTGTCGAGGATGACGCGCTTAACTCGCTGGACGTTGGGGAAGAAAAAGGATTCTTCGAAGCGGAAAATGCGAGTGTCGGTGGGGATGCTGGGAGGAGGCAGCATTCCTTGTGAGCTTGCGCCGTCCAGAGAAGCCTGGGCCAGTTCCGACTTGTCGGAGTCCGAGCTAATTGCACTGACGCGCTTGAAGACCTGACGGAGCAGACAATATGCGACGTTGAAGCCGACGGCAGAAGCAATGCCGATCTCGGTGCTGACAAAGAGCGACACCCAGAAGGAGATCATGGCGGCGATGAAGTCGGCCAGCGACGTCTTCCAAAAGTGATAGTAAGTACTCGGCTTACCGATCAGCGGCCAGATGGCGGTGATGATGATGGCCGCCAGCGTCGCCTTGGGCACCCAGTACAAGGCGCCCGTCCACTCGTAGATGGCGAGGATGATGACCGCCGTCGTGACCAGGCCAGACAAGGGGGACTTGACCTTGCACTGGGAGTTGACGGCCGTGCGGGACATGGCGCCGCCGACGCCCATGCAGGTGAAGAAGCTGTTGAAGAAGTTGGTCAACCCGACGTAGCAGAGCTCCTGGCTGGCGTCCGTGACATAGTTGTTCCTCAGGCCGAAAGCCCGAGCAATGGCAAGATGCTCGATCGACGCGCCCAGGAAGACGGCGATACTGCGACCTGCCACTTTGCCGATCAAGGTCGTGTCCACCAGCTTTGGGGCGTGGATCTTGGTCGGGGGAACCTGGCTCACGTCGAAGAGGTAATGCTTCTTGTCATGTCCCTTGTTGACGCCATAGCTGATACCCGTGAACAGCAACAGGGCGATGAAAGCCCGAGTGATGGAGAGAAACCAGATGATCTTGCTCTTGTTTCCCCACTTCTCACCGGCCTTCTGCAGCGCAACCAGGAGGATGATGGACGCGAACCCAACTCCCGCAGCTCGCCCATTGCAGGTATCCAGATTGCTAAAGACATCGTGGATTATATTGGCCGTGCCTGTGCCGACGTTTTTCTCACCGATCAGGTTTGCAACCTGGCCGAGACCGATGGTGATGGCCACTGCGGAGATAAACCCCGTGAGCACGGGATATGAGATGAAATCCAGAAGGAATCCCAACTTCAGGAATCCCAGGGCCATCATGTAGATGCCCATCATGAAAGCCACAGCGGAGGAGATCGCTTCGGGGGCATAGCCCTCCTTGGACAGATCTTGCACGACATCAGAGGTGAGCAATCCAATCAGTGAGGTAGGTCCAGTTGACAAATCTATTCATATTGTGAGTTGCAAGGCTCTCTTCCCTGAAAACAGTTTTGAAAGTGACGTGACTATACCTTTCGACGTTCCCATAACGGCGTAAATCACCGCGGGCGCCCAAGACGACATGAGGCCATACTGGACGGGGATAGTAGCGATTTTGGCATAGGCCAACCCCTGGGGGATCAACATCAGAGCGAGCGTCAAGCCCGCGACAAAGTCGTTCAAGATCCATCGATAGTCATATCGAGGCAGCCACCCAACAATGGGGGCCTTCTCGACGACGTACAATTTGGCCGCGTCGGGGGCGCCGCGGATGCCTTGTTTGGCGCACCGGGCGACCCGGTTCCAGGTGACATCGGTCTTGATGTCGTTTTTGGCTCTCTCGTAGTAATTCTTCATGATGGGATAAGAACTATGGGAAAGGGTATGAGGTGATATACAGTGTGACCAGATATATCAGGAGGATGGAGGGAGGCGAGAGGGCGAGCTGGTCGACAATAACAATGATATGATATTGATATTGAGTGAGACTGAGACAGGACAGGACAGGACAGGAGAGGCTCAGGCTGTCGATAAGACGACAGGGAAAGAGGAAACGACCTGGGAAATATAATCAATGCATGTCAGGATGCAATACGATACCCCGCTTAGAGAGTCGACTGGGCTGCTGCTGGAGTATGTCGGTAGTCGAGTCTGAGAGGATTGTCGTGTCCTTGTCAGGGCTTGGTTGGTAAATATGCTGTGTGTCCGGGAGCCCAGAAACCCGATCAAACGGTGTACTGGATGTATGATGGTGATCAGCCCCGACCCTACAGAAGAACCGTGGAGAAGGCTGCCGGTGGAGGAAGCACCCACACATACCCAGGTACACCAGGTTTGGTTTGGGTTTCGAGGGGAAGGGAGAGAGATGGAGCCCTTGAAGCCTGGAGGAAGGTTTGAGAAGGTGGATAAGACACCGGGCGGACCGCTGGACGTTCGCCAAGCGGGTGAGCAGCGTCCGACCGGGCAGACCGGGCACCTTCCGGCCTATCAACGCCGGCACCGGCCCCCTGTGTTCCCCCCTGTGGCTCCGGCTGCCAATGCGGGGGTGGAGACCAGGTACTATCATTGGAAGAAAACTCTCATCCTCCAGGCTCTCAGAGGTCAGTTCGCTCGCTGATTAACCATGTTGTATCAGATACATTGAGTGCTCCCCGTATTCCCGGCCGCGCGCACGCACGCTTAAACGATCTCCCGCACCGCTCTCCCCCTATGGACTCCTACCTGATTCGAGGCAATGCAGATTATTCTTGTATTCTGGGTTTCCCGGCCCAATCGCGTCACAGATAACGACCTGTCTCACGCACGCACGACATAAGACCGATCTGGCCGCGTGACAGAAGGCCGTTCGAAGGAGTCTGAGTTTCTTCCCCTGGAATCTGGGGCCGCATCTTTCTGGGGAGAACTGCAATACGCTTGCAGTGTGGCTTGTGCTCCTCGAGGCTGCTACGTATTCAAACCTCAATAGTACAGTAGTTGTCACCCCAAGAAACCACATGCTTTTGCCGGTTGAACAAATAAGCAGAAGAAACCTGGGGAAAGAAAGTCTGGAGAAAGAATGTCTGGAGAAAATGCCACCGATTGAACTGACAGATCCAGACTAACTCAGACCCCGGAACAATGATGAGATGCCCAGCCGCTCGCTCGTCTCTGACTTTCGTGTGAGTATGAGATTCCCGATCTAATTTGAACGTCACCCGTTCGCGAGTACTGTATTTGCTCATCATTCGGCATTTTGCACGGGACATGGGACATCAAGGGGCGGTCCCAGCGGCCCCAGATGAAAGATGCACGCCGCACGGATTCCAGACATCCTTCCTTACCTGTTCTCCAACGCACCCACACCCTCTCTGTGTGGTGGATCTTTCTGGACTGTTAGCACACCGAGATCAGCAGCGGACGCATGGCAAAGGAGGGTGTCCTTGTGCCACTCCAATCAGGCCCTGGATAAGGAAGGTTCAACCCCCGTGCGGCGGGTCCAGCCTGTGGCGACATGCATGAGTGTTTGCAGTTACCACAATGCAGAGCAAAGCGCCTCCGTAGAGCCAGCCGATAACGCGGTTTCCTTCGCTTCGGTTTGACGAGTTGCCAAAGGAAGGAGCCATGACAGGAGACTTCTTGGAGAACCAGGAAAGCGATTTGTTCCGATCTTTATACCTGTCCGTGGCGAGAGACTGTCCGGAACATTTTCGGACTTTTGTGCTGTGATCCTCCCCGTTCGGTGGCAAGGCCGATAACCAGAAGGGCGGGTTTACCTTTTTGTGTCTCTAGCAAAAATTGCCGTTCATCCCATACATCCTTTAAGGATCTGATCTCATTGACAAGGACTTGTTATGGTCCTCAGGATCTCCGATTTCTTGTGTGTCCAGATTCTAAATGGAGGTGCGTCCAATCTTGTGGCACGCAGGCAGTGCTGCAGTCGTCGCTGTTTCCGACAGATTTGCCGAGGAGGCACAAGAACCAGCCCCAATTGCCCTTGACCAGCAGCTCTGCTCTTTCGCTGTAGCCGGCTCTTCTGGCTCCAGAATGACGGTTGATGGGTTCATTCACTCGATCCTACCGCGTCTTGCGGCCGAAGTTCTCTCTCTGGTACTTTGATCTGGGTGGGTGAACATTTATCCAGGGATGTGTGGCATTGCAGCACACCGCACACCGAGACAGGTATCAAGTTCCAGAAACATGGCACTCACACTGGAGCTGGTGTGGTTTGCCTAGTGTGAGCCGAGGTCGACACACGGCAGAGACTTCGGCAGCATCAGCAAGCCGGTTCCCACGGGATACACCGAGTACGGTAGAAGGATCGGAACAAATGCGTGATTGTTGACTGGGAAAGACAATTGACAGCCACCACGATCTAGCCTTTCAACTTTCGAATCTCGCCACTGTGTTGGCCGTCGAGACTTTCGTCTCCTCAAGGCAATTCGATTAACCGACAGATGGCAGTGAGGAGCATTGATGGACTTGCATGAATTCTTCGCCAAGATGAGGATGAGGCTTATCGAGCCTTGCGACAAGGCAGCTGACATTGGCTGACGTCCATGATTATACTCTGCTGGAAGATGTTTGAAAGAAAGAATTGACAATTGCATCCGACGCTAGGCTCTTGAGCGTCTGCTCCATCTTGTCTGGACTCTGCCGAGGAGAACACAAATCAAGGCTGACAATCCCCATCCTGAGTGTATTGGGTGGGTTCATCGGAGACCCTGAGAATCCTGCTACATGACATCTGAGTGCTGCGCCTGCCGATGATCTGGAGCAGGTGCGCGCCTGCAACAGCCCCGAGCCGATTAGCCGGAGGAAGTGAGGTGGCTTCCAACATATCGGTTTGTAGATTCGACTGCGACAATCTGTGATTGATGCTCACCACAACTGATTCTTGGTCGGGTAATGAATCAGCCCAACTGTCAACCGCTTTTTTTTGAAAGAGATGTGGGGGATTAGTGAAATGGTGAAACTCCATGCGATGTTCTTGTTCACATGGCATTTTGGACAGCCTGGAAATGTTCAATACGGCGCCTGATGAAGCCTGTACGTAGGGTTCCATCAAACTCGGAGTACTGCGCATTTAGGGTGCGTAGGCTGCTTGCCACAACACCCAAATGAGACAGGGGCCGGGAATAAGAGCGGCCGGAATAGAGACCTCTTGCGCGAGCTCCTGAGATCAGTTGGTAATCTTTTTACCTTCGGAGGATGACGAGTTCTCTGATACTCTAACCAAGGGAGAAGCATGGCTTCGGCCCTGGACTGTCTGTCTCATTAACGCATGTGAGTGTTGATATGGCTGTTTCGCATAGCCTCTGATCACGAAGGCTGCAGCGATAATCCAAGGGTCTCAAAGAATGGTATGCCGCCGTCTCTGGTATTGAGCTTTTTGCTCTTTGTGATCGTCGGGGACAAGAGGAAAGAGGAGTGGAAGAGAGAGGTGTAGACAAAGTTAGGTAGCCACTAAAGCTTGTTCTAACCGTTTAAAGTTTAAGTATCTTCGTTAAGCAGCGACCGCCAAACCATAGTGCAAAGCACTGACCAATCAGCTATAGCACCGGCGTGGCAGCACATCTGACTTCCATTTCCATTCCCATATCGGCAAGAGTCAATACCAGCCAGACAGCCAGCCCTTCAGATCTGGAAATAAATTCGAAATCGGGGTAATCGCTGATGGCGAAAATGAATCGGCTGAATTTTCATCCTATTTCTCTAATGGAGGGTCTGCCTTCGGGGCGGCTGATCTCGAAACAGATCACCGCCTCCTTCTGATCGTTCCCGGATCGTCCTGGAGCCTCTCAGCTCAAGAAGCGACCAAACCAGCGAGAGACAGCAATGACGAAGATCAATGGAGATGATATCTTGGCATTCGGCAAAATAAAAACATCCTTCGTTTACAAAATCCGGCTGGCTAGCGGCTCAAGGATTTGGCATACCGGTCTTTGGTTCTGCGACGGTAAGGTTGAAGAAGTGAATTGGTCTGACGGGGAAAACACGAAGAGGTAGGGTACAAGCCCTTCTATTTTCCAGAACTACCTTCCTTTATCCGGGCTTTACAACGTATCTAAACATATGGGGTTTACGCCGGGAAATCCTATCGCACTTTTGAAACGTGGACGTCAAATGGCAACGGAGCCCGAGAGAGTGATAATCGGTAACCATGATAACCGAAAGGGCTGATTCTGTGCCAACTGCCATATGCATTGTGAAGTTGTTGGAGCAAACTCGGCGATCTATCTATCTATACTGAAGAGGAAATCTGCAGCTGACTCTCACAGATCTCACGGAGAATATCCATTTATCTGCCTTGCGGCTCCTACTTGATTCTCTATCTGCTGGGGTCACAATCTCAAACCACCATTCCCCTGAAAGTCCTTCTTGTGACACATTTATATTGAAATGTGCGCTTACATACGGGCCACAGTAATTCAATGAGCCGACAGCCCATGTTTCTCGACCAAGTGCCAAAAGCTCGCGGCGGAAGACTTGCGAGTTGACTTCCCGATAGCGACGAACAGAAAACACAGAGCCCAGAAGAACATACCAATAAAACCGACAGCGATGTAAGTGTTCTGCACACCGGAGGCCTGAATCCACGGCGTGACGGCATAGCTAAACCCAAACCCCATGGCATTGCGGATGCAGATCATGGTGACGAGCCCATCACCAGAGATCTCACGGTAAGAGTCAATGATGTAGTTGATAGCGATGGCGGAGCCGATGGGGAAAGTGCCGACGATGAAGAGCAGGCCGAAGGCGATGCCGATCCAGTGGACGCCGTGGGATGCGCCGACGCCGAAGAGGATGCACCCTGCCGGGTGGAGGACGACGGGGACGGCGGCCATCCAGAGGCGGTATTCGGGCTGGAAGATGCCTCCTTTGCGGCGGGACATCCAGACTGCGAAGCGGTCTGCGGAGACGCCGGCGAAGACGCAGCCTATCGTGCAGCCGATAAAAGGGGCGATGAAGATGACGCCGATCATGTTGGTGGAGAAGTTGTAGGGTGGGCTGGCGAGGACGAGGGCTGTGGTGGCGTTGACGACGTTGAACCATGATAGTACCGAGCCGACTAGGATGCCGGAGAAGGTGATGATGGGGAACTTGAGCAGGACGAAGGGCATCCACATGGAGCGGAAGAAGTGGTTGGGCTGGCCGGGGCGACGCCCACCCCAGACCTTGAGCTTCTGCGCGTATGTCTTCTTGGTGATGATCTGGCCGAGCTCGGTCTGCGGAGGAGAAGAAGATGAAGATGCTGCTGACGCCGGGTGCTTCTCGTCGACCCCGGCGGGAGTCTCAGTCGAGCCCTTCTCGGACTCGGTCTCGGCTTGGATGGTATCCAAGGCCTCTTCTTGGGCTGGCGGGCGATAGAACATGGTCTCCTCGAGCAGGAAGAACATGATAAGAATACAGCCTGCGGAGATGATGGACGCAATGAACTGGATCCACTGCCATCCCAAGTTCTCGGCGATGAAACCCGCCGGCACGGCCCCCAGGAAGGGGATTCCAAACAGAATCCAGCAATACATGCCAATCCAGAAGCCCCTGTCATGGGCAAAGAAGACGTCCGAGATGCAGACCTCAATGAGTGTCTCAATGGGACCGTAGAAGAAGCCGATGAGGAATCGGTTGGCGTACCACTCGCCCGAGGAGGTGACATAGGACGTCCAGACAGAACAGGCCAGCATGCCCAGGGCGCCGAGGAGCAAAGTCGGACGACGGCCGATGGTGAGACCCAGGGGCTGCCACAGGAGACAACTCCAGCCAAAAAGCAGATACTGGACACCGACGCCCTGGTTGAGTGTGGCCAGCGGGATTCCGGTCTCGGCCTCGATGTCCAGCAGCGCCGCGGACAGCAAAGTGGTCATGATATCGGCGGAGAAGACGGCAATGAGGCCGACGATGACGGAGAGGAGCTTTCGTCTCCTGCTCCAGTTGAGTGGGTCGTCATACTCGGACGTGGGTTGAGGGAGAAGCACGATTTCCTTGTCGCCGCCCTCCTGGTGCTTGACTCTCAGGGTGCCTGCCAAATCGACCAAGTGGACGGTTCCGGGGATGACATCTGTTTGAAGGTGATGTGCCATGACGAAACAGATTGAAGAAATGGCAAAGGTGAAACGGATACTAGAAGCAAATGGATCTATGGAAAGGTCGAATGGAGATGAGTTTTCAGCTAGAGACTTTGGTCAATTCCACGACACAGCCTTGCATTTATATTGCTGACTGCTGACCTACAGAGTCCACCTCTGGGCCCGGCCAATACATTCTGTCACATTATAGTGTGCTACAATCGCATTCAACATCGTGATCATCGAACATCAAAGCGAGGCCAATAAATTCCGCAACCTCTATCTTCACTATCATCATCCTGCCTCGGAAATCTCCCACAGCATTTGCCCGGAGTGAATCTCTCGCATCAGAGGGCCCAACCAACAATGCGATACCCTTCAGACCCTGATCAGCGATAACTCAAGATTCGTCCGCGGACCCGGAGCCGAAGCCCAGAAGTGAAACGACCCCGATCCGGCGGGTGTTCGCGATAATCGCTTCTGGCTATCCCGATACGTATCACTATCACTATCTTCATCCTTGGAAAAGAAGGAACTCCACCCCATCTTCAGGGATTGGTCAATGATGTGATTCTTGCCTACATGTGTGACTTATGGATTCGTATACGCGCGGGTGGTGATCCGAGCTATCTATCCGAGAACTAATAGTTTGCTGAATAGTAGCACTCGTTCACTCGATAAGAGCCGTTTAATGGAAACGAGACTGGACACGTTCTGGAGATGCACGACTCGGGAGAATGTCCAATTGCGAACGGTAGAAACCGAGTTCGCAAAAGAGGAGAAAGATATAAGACGGATTGACGGCCCTGGCCACTGCGCTCAGCCAACGCATCCATCGTCAGGGTTCCTTTGTTCAGATCCAACTCGACTCGTCACAGTCATGGCTACCGTCTACGTCAACGGCAATGTATACACAGTCGACTCGAGCATCCCCAAAGCCGAGGGCTTCGTCGTCGAAGCCGATGGCAACTTCGGCGCAGTTGGCACGACGGCCGAACTCACCAAGCTGGCAGCACAGTCCGGGGCCAAATTGGTCGACTTGAAGGGCCAGTTCGTGATGCCAGGCATGCACGACGCGCACTGCCATCTCCTGGTCGCCTCCCAGGAGAAACTCTTCGAAGCCAAACTCGGACTCGAAGCCGGCCCGGAGGAGACGGTGCGCAAACTCAAGGACTACGCCTCGTCGTGCCAACACCTCGAGACCGTGGGGAACTGGCTGATCGGCAACTTCTACCACTGGCGCAACTTTAGGGACAAGAAGCCGGACCGGAAGTTCCTGGACGACGCGTTCGGCGACCAGCCCGTCGTGATCCGGGAGTACACGACGCACAACATCTTTGCCAACACGGCGGCGCTCAAAGCGGCTGGGTATGAAGAGAACCCGGAAGATCCCTGGGACGGATATTACGTGCGCCGCGAGGACGGCACGATCACGGGCGAACTGATCGAGGGGGCGGCCAAAAGGATGTGGTCGTCGATCCCGAAGGGCACTCCAGAGTCACACGTCGAGGCGCTCGCATACGGAGTCAAGATGTCGAACCGGTTCGGGTTCACGGCGGTGCAGGAGGCGTCGGCCAACGCTGTCTATCTCGAGGCGGCCAAGAAGCTGGACGAGATGGGCCTGATGACCATCAACCTGGACGCGCACGTCGTGTTCTGGGGCGCCGCCTTCAGCCAGGAGGTTCCCGAGACGCTGATCGACTCGATCAACCGGGCGTATCGATACCAGACGAAACACTTCAACCCGAACTTTGTCAAGTTCTGGCTCGACGGCGTCCCCTGGGAGCCTCACCTCACGCACTGCCCGCTCGCCGAGGACGGGAAGCCGGACTACAAGAAGATCCTGGTGCCGCTCGCGACATTTGCGGACGCGATCGAGCGGTTCGACAAGGAAGGCCGCACGTGCAAAGTCCACGTCTGCGGCCAAGGCAGCGCGCGGTTCGCGCTCGACGTCTTCGAGGAGATGCGATCCCGCCGCCCGGATGGGCCCCGGCACGAACTGGCGCACAACATGGACGTGCACGCGGAGGATTTCGACCGGTACAAGAAGCTGGGCATCACGGCCGAGATGAGCCCCGCGATCTGGCACGAGCCGGACTATCAGCCCGAATTCAACCCCATGTCCGTCTACCCCTTTGCGGGCCTGAGGGACGCCGGCGCCCTGCTCACCATCGGAAGCGACTGGGTGTTTGCCCCCGAGACGCCCAACATCTTCCCGGGTCTACAGGCGCTATTGACGGGTCGCAAGGGGTGGGAGATGACGAAAGAGGAAATCCTGCGCATCATGACCATCGACGGGGCCAAAGCGACGGGGAGACAGGATAGAGAGGGAAGCATCACGGCTGGGAAACTGGCAAACTTCATCATCTTGGACAGGGATCTGAGCACGGCCGAGGATATCAGTACGACGATTGTGCTCAAGACCTTCTTTGAGGGGAAGGAGGTTTACGACTATGAGGCTGATGAGTTGAAGCACTTTCAGGGGAGGCCGGGTTAGATTCAATATCAACGGGGTCAGCAGGGTAGATCGGGGAAGAAGTGATAGGTTAAGCGATAGATAAGAAAGGTAGGTACTGGAGTAGGTAGAGACACTGTGCTTTTGAATAAGATACTGTTCGGCGATCGGCAAAGCTGGCTTGCGTATTTTCCATATACTCTGCGTCCTCCGGATCTCCAATGGAATTAAATCTTCCGAGCTGGTCCGGCGCTGGGGCCCGGGGCTCAGGCGGGGTTTTTTCGATCTGAAAGGGTCGTGCCAATGATAAATCACTCTCGTCGTTGTTGACTCGACCAATTCGATCGTCGACCTGGACCTCGGAATATCCGAAGTTAGACGTGTGTTCAAGTCTTGACAGGCGTGTTCGATGGCGGGTTTTGGCGTGTGGAAACCCCAAACAGGGCATCGTGGTGATTGTGAAGATACCAGTCCCCGTATGATTATCCGACGTTCAAGACATCAGAGCCCAATGGGTGCGTGCGTGTGTGTGTGTGTGTGTGTGTGTGTGTGTGTGTGTGTCTTCCGATAGTGATATTGATACGCGGATTCCGGTTCCGAGCGGAGCGGAAGGAAATGCCATATGAGCCTTATCTATGCGATGCTTCCCACCCATTATCCCCCGAACGACGTGATAACGGACACCGCACACCGGACAGGATAAGCAAGGATTGGGCATTGTCCTTGGTGGGCTTAGGTGGTCAACTAGCCATATACTTTTTACTTAGAGTACATAGCATCATCGCCTTATCGGGCTCATGCTCAGTCTCAAGATCACAAAGCCAAGTGGCAAGGAGACACTAGGGAGTGCGGGAATCTATATCGTTGGTGTCGGATCGCGGCCAATAGTAATAGTGTCTTCGATAGTCCCGACTCAATGGCCGGTATAGGTTTCCGGGGTCCAGGGTCGCTATCGCGTCGCGCTCTCTCTCGCGCACGCGGCGGAGGTGGATAGTGATAGTCGTATACGAGAAACCCTGGCCGGTCGAGATAAGGAGATATCGAACTTCAACTGCCGGGTTTGCTCGCTTTGGAACCGCGGACCTGCTATCCATCATAACCATTGTGCTCTCGGATACGTATCTCGAATCTCGACTTTCGAATCTCGAATCAAGAATGCCTGACCCTGGACCCTTGCCCTTTGACCCGTTGGTCAGACTCCTGGGCCAAGTGGGCCAGATAGGCGTCCGATATGGCACCTGACAGCATGACAGATGCGGACTCTGTGGGGATGAGGATGGGGATGCTTATCCGCCGCAACGTTGTAACTTGTCGAGACACTAAACACACAGCCTTGCGAGTAAATGTGCTCGATGAGGAAGTCGATCGGCGGCTTAAATCGCCCCATTGCGAGTGCTTCGTATCATCTTCAACCTGAAGGAATTATAATAGTCGATTAACTGGCGCCGATCGATAGAGCCAGAGAGAAGCCTCATTGGTACAAGGTGCGGCTCCGGATCTCCCGAGCATTGTAGCGAGCATCTGGAGTACTCGTAGTGTCGCCCGCACCGCACAGACACCCCGGTGAACTATCTCAGAGTCAGTTGCTATTGCTGATCACAGTGACGGTTCACCCCATCGTAGTCTCCCAGCCCTTCTCAATCATCACATCCATCCAGTATACGTTGACGAGGCCCATGTCCATCTGGTCCCACGTATGCTTGACAATCTCCATCATCTGCCGAATCGGTTTGGCCGGGAGCACATGTTCAAAGGTTGACAGCCGCCCGATGATGAACTTGCGAGCTTCGAAGACTCGAATCGCCCGTGCCGTATCCGACGGAAGGTCTTCAACCTCTTGTCCACGGGACACGTTCGTCGCTGATGAAGAAGGCACCGTGCGGAGTTCTCCCCCGGAAGCGACGAGGAGGAACGGTTGCACGCAGCGCGTCCGTGACTCGGTCGGGATCGTCTTCAACAGATCCACTATCTCGAGTGCCAGATCCGTCAGGACCTTGTGGATCATCTCCTCTGATAGCTTCCAGGCCGATAGCCCGTAGTGGCTGACTTGCTCCTCGTCGTCTTCATCCTGGTGATTTCGCCCTGTAGTGAGTAGATCGGGAAACACCCGATACAACTGTAAAAGGCCCGTCAGGCGGTACGACTCAGCGATAGTCAGTAAGTGCTTGACGGGAGTCTGAGCATCGCCCGGTGACACGATGGCCTCCTCAGTAGGCAACCTCAGATTCCGGAGCCGATCCGCGAGCATTTGAGCCGTATCCAGCGCTTTGCGACCGGTGTCAATATCCGCCAAAGAGGTGAAGAGAGGTCGATTCCTGATCCGGTGGCGTTCCTGTCTCACGAGCCGTCCCACCTCAAACACGATCGCTTGGGCTTCTCTGGCAACCCCGGTCCAGGGATGAGGGAAACTGGGTTCCAATGTCTCGCTGGCCTCGAACCTGCTGGGAAGGCCTGGTCCTGGGGCCGGTTGATGTTCTGGAGGTGGAAGTGGCGGCATCGAGATTGTAAAGGTAACGTCGCTGACATAGGACAGCAGCATCTCCCAGTAGATCATAGCCTCCTGGAAGAACTGCAGATTTCGAGTGCTGTTGTTCTCCAGGCCCGATGGAGTCTTACCGGTATGTATATCATCCATGATGGTGCGCGCATGTTTAAACTCCTTTTGGCCCAGATCGCTGGCATGGTGCCAGCTGGCCGACAGACCGAGCATGATCAGGGTCAGCAATGAGCCCGTGTCGACATTGGACTCTGTAATGTCGGCTTCGACAGATGCGGCCGCCTTGTCACGCATTTCGGCCCCCGTTGCGTGCAATTTCGGAAAGACATCCGATAGACAAGCTGCTGCCATGCTCTGCACGACATAGTAAACGGGGCTTGACGACTGCCAGAGCTTGGAGACCGTACTACGGAACGGATTCAGCTGGCTGTCGTAGCAGGAGAAGAGCCCGGCCACCTCCTTGAAATAGAACTCGACCAGAGTGGAACTGTGGTCGTTCAGGACCATGGTGGGCACCTTCGGAGCCTGTGCCTGTTTGGCTTTCCGAACCTGCGAGTCTTCCTTTTCCGAGGTCTTAGCCAGAGCCTTCGAGCTCCAGCCACTGCGCGGGGGCGCCGAAACTGGAGGCCGCGGGGACGTCAACAAGGAATGGTGGAGGACGACCGAGCTGGCGGTGGTGGTGGGGGCTGGCTCAGAGCCACTGCCGATGGCCATCCATGGGATTCCCAGGTTATACTGAAAGTTCTGATACAGGAGGAGATCCTGGTCTGTCAGGCTGAGCAGGTCTGGATCGTGTGCGTCGAGACCCATGGAAGAAAGCTGAGGCGAGGGCCGAGCGTGTCGATAGCTGTCCGAGAGCAAGTCCGAAGAAACCGACTGATGAGTCCCCGCTGAATCACGCCTATCCAGGGAGGAGTTGAAGTCCTCGTCTGGCAGGCTTCCAATGTCGGGCGCAGTATTACAATAGCCAGGACAAGGAGTATTCCTCTTCCGACAGCGGATACATCCAGGTCGGGTCTCGTCGCATTTCAGCTACAACGAACGCAGGTCAGTGGCAAGAGGCCAGATGGGAGGCTTTAAATCCGTACCTTCCTCTCCTTGCAACGAGCACAGCCTGTACGCGTTCGTTTGATGCCACCCCGCATGATGTAGAACTTAGAAGTGGGCAGAGGTTGCTGGCAGCTGGATCGTGGTTCTTTTCCGGGGTCGAGAGATTGAGAGCAGGTGCGATGCGCAAGCGGTCATCAAGATGGATGCTTCAAGAAACAAGATCAACACACCTGGACAGAAATCCAGGCGAGGCCGCTTTCCTGCCTTGACCAGAGACGTCACCCGTGTCGATGGTGCCCTCCGTGGCCGGGGTCAGCCATTGGATCAGCCTCGGACCAGGAGTAGACCAACGAGGCAGCAAGGCGACGGCACTGGGATCCCAGCGCCCATGGTAGTGGAGCGATAAGGAACTCCATCCCATTTCGTCCTGTTGCTCTTTCCGTCTGATGCGGGCCTCTCTGGAGTCCGAGGCCATGGTCGGCCGCAAGTTGGTGCAAGGCATGTATCGGGCCCCATCGATATTGGCGTATATTTTGTGGACGAGCTATCAGATGGCTAACGGAGGCCGTCTTCCAAATGATGGTCCTCGAGGGGAGACATCAGGACTTGGCAAATTGGTCGTTCTGAATCCTTGACTTTCACGTAGTCGATAGGTACCAGTCCCTTTTGGTGTCAATCCGAGCGGTTGAAGGTTCAATCAGTAATCATTCTTCTGGCCGCGAGATGGACGCTATGATCACAGGAAATCTGCCGAGATATGGCTCCGACGCTCCATATCTGTATCGTAGCTAGAGCGGTCCGAGATGTCAATCGCATTCTTAGCTTTCACCTGTGTTATGGGGGACGTGATACCCAGAACATGCTGTTATTGGGATTGGCTCTCGACACCATAGCTGGTGCTCTTCAAGGATTGAGCCACGCCAGCAAGAACTTGAAAGAAGAATATCCCCTGAAGCCGCTGAGAACAATAGCACGCCGAGGAGTGAATGACTTCAAGACACATTGCGGTGACTGCGCACGCACGCACTACAAACGCATATCTGGTGAACTCGGTGACTATGCCGTTTTGGGAAGCCGCGCTAATAGGTACAATTCTAACTGTTGAGGGACTAGAGAAAATGTTAAAGTTCAACCAATCAATCGCAGCAATGGCGAGCCTTGCTTAGTGAGCACGGAGCAATGAGATAGCCTTCTCTACAGTAAGTAAAGGTCGAAGCGTGGCGGATAGTCGATAAGTCTTTGATAGGCTGGTGTTCATTGCAGGTCGATAGGACCAGACCGACTTCTCCTTTGGCGCCTCTGATCAGACAAAGATTTCAAGATTCCCTCCCGTCCTTGAACCCTTCCGAATCTATGTCCTCGCCGTCATCGAGCCTCCTCTATTTCACCAAACCTGGTACATACGGTACATGTCCCCGTTGGAAAATCATTCGTAAAAGCATAAGGCAGCCAAAGATGTACACCTAAGATTTCCGATATGTCTCGGAAGTCAGGATGCGCTGGGTTTTCTCCTCGCCTCTGTGGAAGCCACCTGCACAGACAGATGCCAGGTGTTAGTATCCCAAACAGGAGAAAACTGTGGGAGAAATCAAGCCGTACCAATATCGGTATTTCACCATGGGGTGCCTGTAGCTCCCACATCAAGGCCGCAGCCACCTGTGTTCGGGGTCACCCATAACCCGCGCACGTCGGATCAGGTTGCACTGCAGACATCCTTCGGCTTCCCATGAACATTCTCGATGCCCAGGAAGAACCCAGTATGGGAATCGATACATCGATATATGGGTTCGGCCTCGCCAGTCGTCAAGCCAAGAACAACTCGATTCCCTTGTCGTAGGAGTTTGCCTTGACCACCGTTCAAGTTTCCACACCAAGTCCCGCGCTCTGTTCGGGTTCGTGAAAATCGGTGTGCGTGGGCTGCTTCTTGTTCTGGAAATCCATGGAATATGTGTAGTCCGCGGGCCTGTCGGACCAACAGCCCATATTCCCCAGCTTGTAATCTTAATCGTAATCGTAAATGAAAGATCGCACCGAGCGAGCGAGCGAGCGAGAGAACATAAGTTCACAGTTCTTCCACTTTGACCACGACGTGTTTCTCAGTTGAAGGAAGCACAGAGACAGAGGGGGACAAGTCAACATTAACGTCCACTTTCGTGTCTTCCGAATCATCGGCTGGGAAATTGAAATCGAAAGGTGATTCGGTCGAAGAAGGCTCCTTCCAGGTCCGGAGCAGTCTTCGCATGGCGGACTCGCCGGGGTCTTTCCAGTGTGTCGGGTCGAATTTCCATTCTCCTTGTTTGGGCCCTAGAGGAACGAACATCAGATCTGCAATCTGGAAAAGAAGGGGGAAGAGGAAGAGAAAGGAGGGACACATACAGTGAAAGAAATCCACGACAATCACATCGAGCGGGAATTTCCTCTTCCTGTACTCCCGCGCGACACCCAATAGCTCCTCCTGCGTCTGATAGCGGAGCTTACACTGCCAAAACCCCAACCCATATTCAGCCGGCATCATCGGAGCTTTCCCCGTGACATCGGCGTAGGCCTCGACGATCTGAGAAGGGGTGTCCGAGGCGACGATCCAGTAGTCCAGCACGCGGGTCGAGAAGGCCTCGAAGGTCATGGTGGACTTGTTCAGCACGGCGCGGCCCAGGGCGGGGTTGTTCCAGAGGAGGCCGTAGCCCAGGTTGGAGAGCATGAAGGGGACGCTGGTGGCTTGGGAGTTGTGCTGGGCCATCTGCTTCTCCGTCTCCATGTCCATCTCCGTCTCCAGTCCCTTGAGGCCGAGGAAGGGCTGCTGGTGCTGGCCCATCCCATAGATCATCTCGTTGCGGTCGACCGAGTCTATCCGGTAAGTGAGATGATAGTCGCCGCCCAACAAGGGCTTGAATTCCCGAGCCTGGATCATCGGACCACTGTGGCTGAATCTGGCGTTATCTTCCACGTCGTCTCGGTTGCGGGTGTATTCCTCGAGGAGTCGGTCTCCCTTGGAATTGCTGATGACGATCTTCCCCCGCGACGAGATGGTCGCCGAGATGTTGCCATTGCTTATCGCCGCGTGGTCGTCGTGAATAGAAATGACGGTCTCTTCTTCAGTCTTGGGCGGCGTCACCGTCAAGGCCCAGTTCTCCGCCGGGAGACTGTGGTACCTGGTCGCCCGGACTCTCAGGGCGTTGGGACCCCACGCCTCGATCTGAACATGTTCCGAGTCGTACGTGTAATGCAGAGTATTGTCCTTGGAGAGTAACATGGCTCGGTCGACGAGAAAACAATCACCGGGGGTCAGGTGACCGACCCAATGCACGCTTGATCTCAGGGATCAATACAGAGAAAGGGAGGGAAACAAAAAGGTGGCCACAGGGTCTTTCGGTGTGTATTCTGTCGACGCACTCACTCTTGAAGATAGACTAGGCCGAGCTCCAAAGAACAAAAAGACAGATCGAAAGGACAGACGGGTGAGTGAGTACCTTTTCCGACCGCTGCCACGACCTTCGGGGCCCCATGGGTTTCCCACGGACTCACTCCATGGTACCAGCCATGATCCATCAACCCCAGCGGGATTTCCATTTCCGGCTATCCCGCCCGGCTGAATACGCGACTGGAGCCTCGATATCAGGCACATTTCCACAATTCGGACAAGGCGACTCTCACCCTCGTCCTCCGCTCTTCAAAAGGTCATACCTTATAAAAGGCGCCCTCGTCGCCCCCACTATGCCGTGGCATAACTTCGGATGACGGGCTGATGAGTGTGTTGCTGATTGATAGAGAACCGAGATGTGTTTTTGCACAAGTCACAAGTGCACGGCAAAATGCGAGGATGTGGGATTTGGGGATCCACGTAAGCCAAGGCCCAGTCAATAATGAGTCTCTGTGTTGTCCCTCATCTCTTCTGAATTTATACGACGGCTATTTAGACGATGAACCCGAGCCGGGTGCTTTTGTCGGAGCGATTTTTCCCTAAACTTCCAAAATACACATAAGAGGAAATGATCCGAAGGATGTGATTATTGTGATTGTGATTTTATCGTGATTGTGCTCATGCACACAGCCTTGCTCATCACGTGGCTTACTGGCTATCTTCGTGGTACATTGTTTGCCCCATATCCAACAATCATGCACATGACATGTACCTGTAGGGTTTGAGAGGTTGATCGCACCTTCAGGATGAAGGGCTCTGTACTCTATCATTTTCTCCTTCCAGAGAAATCTCTTGGTTTCCGCATCCTCTACCCAACCGCCATTCTTGCTTCAAGTATCAGGACAATCCAAGCAGCACCCCAGGCTCTCCGTTGTTCACACAGGCCAGGGCCGCAGTTTCTCATTGCTTCTCATGCTCAACCAGCACCTCTTGCGAAGAGTGATCGGCATAGGCATCGACCTCGTACCTGCTGAATTTCCGAGCGGGCACCTTGTTCGCGAACATGATATCCAGCTCCTCATAAGTGCGGCCTTTGGCCTCGGGAAGTCGGAAGTACGCCCAAATCGCAGTCAACCCCGCGGTTCCAGCCCAGAAGAAGCCAGTTTTGCCTGTGGGATGAGGAGTCAGAAAAATCATTCATGGGGCATTGGGGCGTCTCACCTTTCCAGTTCCACTCGGTGGGGTTCATCATATACGGCACCAGAACACCAGCGATAATGTTGACAACCTGGTAGGTGTTTCGGGCGAGGCAAATTGTCTGGGCGCGCAGACGGATCGTCGAGGTTTCGGCCACGATGGCGTACGCGATCGGGCCCACGGTCAACGAATACACAAAGAGCCAGAACATGGTGAATCCGGCCTGGAGCCAAAGACCGGCACTGGACTCTGTCGACACCGAGACGATGCCGACAATGAGCAGGATGACGGCCAAGCTGGCTTCTCCCCAGATATACAGGGTTCGGCGACCGAACCTGTTCAGCAGGAACCAGGAGAGAACGGTGCCCAAGAACGCCATTGCGGTGCCGCCCAAGTTCAGCTTGTATGCGTTGGTGACGGCAATGCCCTGTGAGGTGTGGTTAGCTAGGGTCTGGGTTTCTCGGTCGTGAATCTTGACATACTGCTTGAGTGAAGAAGAAACTTGGTGAGTACGCAAAGCTCGACCCGGAGAGAACCTGCCCGGCGAATGTGATACAGCAGACTTCGGTACGGCGGAGATCCACACCCTTGAAGCAGTCCCAATAGCTGGTACCGGTGGTGATCTCGTTCTCGAGACTGACGGTGTGGACCATCATGGCCAACGAGCCGTTGACCTCGTCGTCCGTCTTGGTCCCAAGTCGCTTGAGCATCTTCTTCGCCTCCTCAAGTCGGTCCTTTCGAACAAGGACCCACGGAGACTCGGGTGCGAAGAAGATAGCAATCATGAGCGGAATCGGCCAGGCCCATTGGATGCTTTTCACACATGTCAGCACGTCAGGTGCTGGTGAGAGTCGAAATCAAACTCACGCAAAGGGAATTCGGTAAGCCCATTCGTTGTTCACGCTCACGAGACCATTCAGGACTCCTGCGGCAATGAATTGTCCAATTGCCCAGCACAGATTGACATAGACCGTCAGGTAACCACGGAGAGCCAGAGGGCAAACTTCGGAAGCATAACTCGGCCCTGGATCGAAATTAGTATCAGATCCAGCATCCTTCGTGCTCAAGACATACCTGTCGTGGCAAAGACACCCCATGTCAAACCTATCACAAACTCCAGTCAGCAACAGCCCTCCCATCCGGCAGTGGAATCCGGCCCAACTTACCGCAGAAAATCTGTCCGACGAGGAGCGTTTCGATGTTTTGCGCGAAGAATGTGATGAAGACGAAGGCATTCATGAGGAAGAGCGCGACCATCATCACCGGCCGGTATCCCCACTTCGAAGTCGCCCAGCCGTTGATGAAGGCGCCGATGATGGTACCGACCACCGAGGCGTTGCCCAACCCTGCCTGCCAGGGGCCCGGCACCAAGTATCCCAGCTCTTCACCGAACCATTGGCCATATTTCTTCTGGAACGACGGATACGCCCAGAAATTACCGATCAAGATCGTGTCATATCTGGACTTGGTCAGTTTGGTGGCTCTCCCGTGGGGGTAAGGTGGAAAGAAAGAGAGGGCATCGGGGGACAACGTACCCTTCCATGACAATGGACATGGAAATGACAGCGCTCCAGAAGACGGCTTGCTTGTTGTTCTTGAGCGCCTGCCAGAGCGTGGCGTCATGCTCAGCCTGAGAGGCAAGTTTGGCCTCCTCGACCGCCCCCTTTCCCAGGGTTTGCTCGACATGGGCCGAGATGCCTTTGTCGGCGAAAACGACCTCTGGGGTTCCAGACATGGTTGAATGGTATTAACAAAATTTCCAAGAATATTGATCTGAGAATCCAAGAACGAAGTGTCTGGGGAAGTCGAAGCTGGAGAAGCGACAACCCCCAGGTATGTTATATACAGCTCCACCACCACCGGAGCGGATAAAGTGAAGATCTGCAAGGTTGGGAATAGTGTGAACGATGAGCACTGGAGTCTGGGGATGGATAAAGCGAGTGTCCAATGACACCAGTCCCGTCAGACGTCTCGCTGGTATGCCCTATGTGGTCTGAGCCGAATCATTGGAAACATGGAGAGCGTTTTCAGGCTGATATGGAACACCAACAAAGACGGAGAAAGCTAGGTTCGACATCTCACGAGAGATATTGTGCGGTACAGAAGCGAGACTTGTTTCCGAAAAAGGTTTGAAGGGCTCGCCGCTCGACGCGAGGAGGGCGCCAAAAGCAGAAAAGGGGATGGAGCGGGTGGACCGTGGGAAAGGAAGCAGGGGTGAAGACATCGCGACGAACCAGGCTCGAGTGTCTTTAGGAAGCAGGCGAAGCACGGAGGACAGATGCAACCAAACCAATCGACCCAAGGCGCGATATCTTGAAACGGCATCGGATGCTGTCGGACAATGAGAGAGCCGAGTACTCTATGGCTATGGCCCGAGGATGTTCCAAATCGCGAGCAAGAGAGGACGGCGATCTGGTGAGGATCAGGCAGCAGCTACCCGTCACCTATGCTCGGTCTAGAGCAGTCCAGGGCGAGGTTGATGGCTGGCACTGGCACTGGCAGTCGAATGTACGAGCGATATGGATGGACCATGAAATGTGGAGGATCCGGGGCCCGGGGGTGAGGGCAGAGGTCCGGAGGGGTGGGCCATCGGACGTCGGAGGTAGCATTCGCAAGAATTGCAACGGGGAAACCAAGCTTCTACTTGTCGCTGTCAGCAGACGATCGAGCTTGAAGTCTGGAATCTGGAAATCTGGGGCGAGTGATGGGCTGGATGAAGAGATGGTCGAAAGTCAAGTTGAGATTCGGGCGCAGTTTCGGGGGTCGCGGCGCAGATATCGGGCTAGGCCCAATACGGACAATTCCCGGGTATCTTGGCACTCATCCACCGGAGTTTGGCCGCATCTTGCTCGATTCTCGGCCTGCGACTAAACAGCTTCACTTTCTGCGGCCGAAGTTCACCAACTCGGCCGGAACCCCTGCATGGAAAAAGACTCGTGGTCCGTGGATCGAAGACGGCTTCGACGAGTACAGTGGAAAGCGTCTCTAGACAACACCGATTCAGGCTCATTTGCCAACAGCCAGGCGCTCTCTCGGCCACTCTTTCATTGAACTTTCGACGCGTGTCGAGTCACGAGTGCACATACGAGAACTTTAAGAAGAAAATTGAAATGATGCACATGCTGCCGGAAGCCGAGGTGGCTTGCGCACCAAGATCTCGATCTCGACCAGGCTGACCAGGTTGACCAGGCTGACCAGTGATCTCTGACCCCACGGGAGTCTGGAATCCGGATGCTGGAAGGGCCGAACGATACTTCCCGGCAGCCTTCAGGCGAAATCTCAATACCCAGCCTTTGCCTACGCCTACTGCAGTAGACACGTCTGAATTCCATTGTGGACATACAAAGTACAGGAACGAAGCATTCAGGCTATTCCAATGAGGCCCGGACAACAGCCCGGCTACGTGAAGGTCCTATTGTGACCAAGATACTATTCTCACTGTGTATCACCACCCTTCAAGCCCAAACGTCAATCAAAACATGATCATGCCTTGACTGGGGGCTTGCTCCGGACAGTCAAGTCGTCAAGCACATCCGCCGTACCACCATCGCCTCTCTTCGTCTCCGCGACCTTGAATGCTTTCCCTTCACCGCCCACATCGAGTCCCTTCTCTGCGCGTTCGTAGGCCTTGTCGCTGCGGTCCGTCAGAATCTTCAATTCATCTTCGCTCAAGATCGCCCCTTGCCCGTCGTCCGAGTGAGCGATGTCGTACTTCTCGAACTCGTCATTCGCCAGCACCCCCCGGAGATCGTCTGCGTCTGCCCCGGAAAGATTTCGAGCAGCGTCTGAGAGCAGAGACTTGAATTTCCCTTTTTGAATCACCAGTTTCTCCAGCTTCCTCTTCCCATCCGCCTTGAAAAGCAACGTTTCTTCGACGGTACCTCGAGTGGCCAGCCGGTACACAATCACCGGCCTGGTCTGTCCAATACGATGTGCGCGGTCCATCGCTTGCAAATCCTGCTGCGGGTTCCAGTCAGAGTCGAACAAGATGACCGTGTCTGCTGCTGTCAAGTTAATGCCTTGGCCGCCTGCCCGAGTGGACAGGAGGAACAAATTGTAAGACTTGTCGGTGTTGAAGCTTGTGATTTGAGCATATCGGTCCTCTTGGGCAACAGATCCATCAATACGACAGGCCTTCCAGCCACGAAGGTCGACCGCGTAGGTTTCCAGAATGTCGAGAGTGGTTTTAAACTGGCTAAAGATGAGAACCTTGTGGCCCAGCTTGAAGAGTCGTGGCAAAAGCGTGTCAAGAAGGAGGATCTTGCCGGAAGCAGTGACCAGGCTCTCATCGACTTGGGGGTAGTCGCCAGACTCTTCCTCGGCGATGGTGCTGGGTTTCCAGGGCCAGTAGAAGTTATGGGGACTGTTGCAGGCCAGGCGAGCTTGCATTATCGGGTTCTGCAACTTCTTGGATGAAATCTCTTTTTTCGCCATCTTAAGTGTCTGCGCCCGTTCGATTTCTTCGGCCTCGTCGGAAGATAGCTCGCCCGAGTCTGGCGAAGCAGACGCCTTGTCGAGGTTGATCTCTTCTTCGCCCTGCTCCAACCGACGGAGACGAGAGTTGAACTCACGGTCCGTCACATCGCGGTAGCTCGTCCGCGCACCCTTCCGTCCTCTTCGGGCAGATCCCGCGGACGCGACCGACGCAGGCGTGGCACTTCGACTCTGCTTGATACTTTTGGCGGGTGTCGAGCGGCCACTATCATTCGCCTTTCGCTTGAGAGAAGCTGCTCGACTTTTCGCTTCGATGCGCTCAACAGCTTTGTCTTCAAGATACGACCTGCTCGTTCCTGCGAGAATTTCCCGGTAGAGATCTTTCTGCTCAGATGACAAGGGAGCATAGAGGATGTACTCTCGCTTCTTGGGGAGAGATGACTCAACATCGGTCTTGACTCGCCTCAGTAAAAAGGGCTTGAGAATCGCATGCATGGTAGAGACCAGGTTATTCTTCCGTTTGAGTGTTTTGCCATCCTCCTCTGTTTTGACTTCCAGAACGCTCGAGAAATCAAACCATCGCTCAAAACTGTCGAGGTCATTGAAGACTTCTGGAAGCAGAAAATGCAGCAAGGACCATAGTTCGGCAATGTTGTTCTGTAGCGGGGTGCCGGTGATGAGGAGTCTGTTGGCAGAGTTGTAGGTCATCAACTCTTTGATTAATTTGCAGTTCATGTTTTTCAGCCGGTGGCCCTCATCGACGATAATGTACCGCCACTGATAGTTTGCCAGGAATTTCTTGTCGTTCATGCATATTTCATAGCTCGTGACGACAACCGGAAATTCAAACTTGCTCTGGTCGTGCATCTTCATGTGCTTCCGTCTCATTGCGTCCCGCTCATCTCGGCTGCCGTGGTAGAGAATCGTATTGATGGCCGGAGTCCAGTGCTTGAATTCCTCGACCCAATTCCTGACAGTGCTCAGAGGAGCTGCGATCAAGAAGGGGCCAGAGATATTATGCTCCTTGAAGAATGCAATCATGGAAATAGCCTGGAGCGTCTTCCCGAGTCCCATCTCGTCGGCCAGGATTCCGCAAAGGCCATTCATCCACAGCGATTTCAGCCACTCTAGGCCTTCGAGCTGGTAATGTTTCATCTGGCCACCGGTGACAAGGGAAGGCTGATCTGTTGCAACAAGATCCTGAGTACCAAGCCCTTCTCCTTCATATTCATCGGCCGCTTCTGCGAGGGCTTCTTGAACGGTCGGCCCGTCCTCGGAAATCCCGGCAGTGTCCGCATTGAAGTAGTCTGTGATGTTCTTTTTGGCAACGTTTGCCTTTCCCGCCGGGCGCCCTCGGCCACGAGTCGTTTTCTTTCCTTGATCGCCACCTCCCGTCGAGGCTGCTGTGTCTTCCGCCGCCTGTGTTCTCGCAGACTTCCTTGTTGGACCTTTGGGTTCCGCAGCTTTGGCGGCAGTGTTCTTCTGTTTGGCTGCAGCACGTCTAGCCTGCTCCTGGTTTTGTTTCTGCTGTTCCTTCATCTTGTCCGCCATGATGGCGACAAAGACGGAGCTCGTCTTGAGTAGATTGGTGAGAGCCCGCGACTTGTGGTCCATCTCTTCGTCGTCATCCTTGTCGTCATCTTCGTCCACTGCCATTTGGTTGCCTTGCGCCGATTCCTCCGCCCTCACCTCGGGTTTTCTCTCCGAAGGGCTTGGGTGGACGGGGGAAGAGGGCGGCGTGCTTCTTGCGGAGGACATGACTGAGGAATTAGATCCCCGGGTGGATGAGCTCTCAGCCATTGTAACTCGCCAGGGGATGGCGATATGAAAGCGATCGAAGCCTCGATGATCCAAATGTGCGGCGGAAGGGCTCTCCAACGATTTCTCAGCAAGCTCCCGTGGATACGCGCAACAGCAACTGTCTATCCAGGGGCTTCAAGGGTGTGTCACGCCTAAGGGGTCCTGACCAGAGTCCGGTCAATCCTCCTCTATGACCCTTCGTAGCTTTGCGACAATGATCCCTTGCTAGGAAAAATATGGTGACGACACAGACCTCCGTGGCGAGACGCGCCACGCCCTTCGCGTCAAACCCACAAACGCGGTCGCGTCGATCGGGATCTGAAAAATCGGGAATCGCAGCCGATCACCGAAGTTCCTCCTCGGCGCTCAGGGACGCATGGTAAGGATTCAAGACAGCAGTGTATAGGACGACAATGGAACAGCGACAGCTCCGGAAGTTGCAGCAGATGAACAATCTTTGGTGTACAAGTCTACTCTTTCTTATACAAAATACATATTAAGCCCTGGCGCCCTGGAATTCAATCGACATCGAACGCCATCAGAAAGTCATAACATTGTCATCATGCCTTTGACGGCACTGTCACAGTCATCTAGCTTATGCCTTATGCTGCCACTGTCCCAACAGCATTCGCACCTCTTCCAGCCGCACGAGGTCTCGGACGTTCTGGTCGTTTCAAAGTGTATCTGGGACAACCGTTAGCACCCGAAAACCGCTTCATAGTCGCAAGCAAACATACTTGGCAAAAGCTCTTGCCAGAGCCTTCTTGCAGCTGAGTTTCTGGCTGCCAACGAAAGAGTCAACTGTCACGGCAATTGCGCGATCGATGTCTTGCGAAGTACAGAAGTCGGACAATCGCATCTTGCAGAAAGCCTCGGCAATTCTCATGATGGCTTCCAAGTGACGAACCTGGGAAATTGTCAGTTGCGGTGGTCAACATGCATCGAATTGCAGGAACTTACTGTGATCGGGTATGCACCAGTGGCGAGCGACTCTCTTCGCATGTCCGCAAACAGCCTCGCGACCTTATCCTGATCGATTTGATAAAGCTTCGGCCGGCATTTCTCTCGCGCATACAGAATGTATTTGCGCAGGAGTTCCTGTGGGATCGCCCCTTCTTGTTGAGGCTCGCCGTTGTTGACGGTGTTATCATCTTCCGTTTCCATTGCAACTGTATCTCCAGCATCCACTGCCAACCTCGACGGATGTGCTCTTCCGTGGCTGTTGACCACAAAGTTGGCCAGGCGTTCATCCTCAGCAGGGTCGACGGTATCTCTGACAACACAGAGAATGTCAAAACGGGACAGGATAGGCTCGGTGAGCTCGACATTCTGGCTGAATGGGATTGTGCTGTTGTATCGACCTCCGGTAGGGTTGGCCGCCGCGACAATCGCACAACGAGCCTGAAGTGTGGTCACAATACCAGCCTTGCTGATTGAGATCGTCTGTTGTTCCATTGCTTCGTGAATGGAAGTCCGATCTGCATCGTTCATCTTGTCGAATTCGTCAATCAGGCAAGTACCTCGGTCTGCAAGGACGAGCGCACCGCCTTCGAGGGTCCATTCTGCTGTCAGCGGGTCACGACGAACAGACGCAGTCAGACCAACAGCAGATGCACCCTGACCTGTTGCAAAGACAGCTCGATGCGCAGTTTTCTCAACATACTTTAAGATCTGCGATTTGGCTGTACCGGGATCACCAAGCAGAAGGACATTGATGTCGCCACGAATCCGATGTTTGCCTTGCGCTTCTTTGCCGACACCTCCGAAAAGGGACAAAGCGACTGCAGTCTTGATGTCTCTGTGGCCGTAGATCGACGGGGCCATAGAGTCCACGATCTTCTCCACAATAGCGGGATCCTTGGAGAGAGCTCTGATCTGCCTCTCGTCCTCTTCAGTCAGACGGAACCCAGCAAGCTGATCGTGAGTTTTGATGATATGGTTGGCTTCAAGCATTGTCGCGAACACAGGGAACCCGTTTTTGTTGTTGAGCTGCCCGCTGAAATTATTGCGATAGATTGCGGTCACTTCAATCTCTTCACCTGGTTTCGCCTTATCGATCAAGTCTGCAAGGAGAATTACCTCCCGATGTCGGGGCAGTCGTCCAGCTGGGACGGTGCCTGGAGATTCTTGAAGAGTCAACTTCTGATAGTTTCGGTATACCGTCTTTTCGCTGTTGAGTGTGAAGGGTCCTCGACTTTGACAACCCTGGCAGAACGTCAACTTCACCTCTGCAGTTGTCGATTCTTGAGCAAATGGGCCAAGAGTGATACCGCATTTGCCGCAGGTGAATTTGACCATCTGCAATTGAGGGAACACTCCACTTCGTCGAGTGACGACCCCAGAAACTCTGATCAAACAATTGAGATGGGACTGACGAAGCTGTCGCAAGGTGTATTGTACCGGCAAGTCCGAAATGCGCACATGAATCTCCGGATGGATCAGCTCATAGTTCGGATAGTGCAAGCGAACCACTTCGAATGCAGCCTTGTCGAAAATCTTAAGCATCTCCGCTGGGGCGTTCGCGAGGAAGTAGGCCAGAATAGCCTTTGTCGAAGACAAATGATCGTACGAGACTTCGAGAGACTCCGAGTTGACCTCTCCCAATGTTCGAATGCGAGTACCGTAGACGGAGGTGCCATTGGAGTCAATGTACTCTGTGAGGAAGGACTTGAATTCCCGCGCAATCGTTTTCATCACAGGCGGCAGGGTCACCCATTCCGTGATGTTTGATGCCTTGACATCCTGCAGGGTCTCGAGAGAGAGTTCTTCTTCCATGATGTTCTCATCGAGATCCATATCCTCTTGGTCTTCGTCGTAGTGATGGCGGCGTCTCCGAGGTTGCTTTGTGAGATCAATGCCAGCATCGTCGTCATCATCAGGCATGAATGCGGCCGGCATGCGACGTCTTCGAGCAAGCTCGCGGTCACGCTTGTTGAGACGGGCCTCCAATTGACGGCGAGAGGCCAGATCAAGCTCGTCATAGTCACCGTCGTCGTCAATCATGCGGCCTTGATAGGTGTCTTGTTCGCGTCGTTCGCGTTCATCTTTCATGAAATTGTCACCAAACAGGTCGATTCCATCCTCATCTTCGGCCATTTCGTCAACATCGTCAATATCTCCAATGAGATCATCCTCTTCATTCAACTCGTCGTCATCTAGGTCGTCGTTCTCGTTGAGAGGGATTAAAGGGGGTGAAGAAGGCAGCGCTGTCTCGTCAGTGGCTGAGCCACCAGAGGCCGGAGTGATTTGGACATACCAGGAGCTGGTGAGGACGACATGATCTCGTCTTCTTCATCTCGAGCCCTCTTGCGCCTACTGGCGTTGCTGGGCCCACGGTTTGCCGCAGACATGCTGGGACGGAGGGGGGAACTTGGAGCTGTGTTAGTGTCGCTGGAGACGGTGGTGGTGACAATGCGATCGCGAGTGGTATGGGGAACAGTACCTCATTTTCAGAATCGAGGCCGAGATTCACAGCAGTCGATATCAAGGCGCAGGTGGTTGCACGAATTCAGCAGGACAGGTGGACGGAAGTTCATGATCCCTATCTGAGAACTCAGGAATATGCAGGCACTCTACGCGTCAGTTTTAGCGCGTTTTTCGTGTTTTAGTGCAAGTGGCGCGAGTGGCGTCAGTGGCCGGTGAGTGGCTGCGAAGATTCATCGAGTCGGCGCTCCAACGTCTCCAGACTCCAATCCTCTCGAGTCAACCCCAGATTGTCGCAGATTCACATCATCTTCGTTCATTCACAACACTTGCTTCCCACTCTGAGACATTGCAGCAATGGAAGGGACTTCCGAGAATGTTGAAGCCAAACAACCCATCCACCGAGACAGCCAAGCGTCGCAGAACTCGCAGACTGCTTCGGAGTAGGTCATCTCGCAATTGCCGCTTTCTTGGATAACCTGCATACTGATCCCTCACTACCAGTTTCATTGACCAACAACTAGCTCTCGAGGCAGATGCACGAGAAATCCTCCCTTATGTATGCCCGCTTGCCATTGGAACCATTGTTCCTGTCTGACCTCATTAGAAATTCGATAAATGCACGAATCTCCTGGGCCCTCTTCGACAGAGTGTGTTTGCATGCCTCACATGTAGCCCACCGCCTGCTTCTGCGGCGCAGGTGTACACACCAGCGGGAGTCTGCTACGCCTGTTCCATTTCATGCCACGGCGAACACAACCTCGTCGAACTCTTTACCCGACGAAACTTTGTCTGCGACTGCGGAACCAGCCGATTACCCTCTACCTCATCCTGCGCCATCAGATCTGATCCAAACACCGGAAACCGAGGCGTGCATTCACAAGAACCCGGCAAGGGAAATCACTATAACCAGAACTTCCAAAATCACTTCTGTGCGTGTGGAGAGGAGTATGATGCGGAACAAGAAAAGGGCACAATGTTCCAATGTCTGGGCCTGGGGTCGGTCGAAACAGGCGGCTGCGGCGAGGACTGGTACCATCCGGAATGTCTCATGGGCCTGGAGAGAGATTGGTATAAATTATCCGAACCAAAGTCAGAGGAAAAGAAGGAGCAAGAGGAGGCTGAGGAAAACAGTCACCCGGTTCCCAGCGGGTTTCCAGGCGAAGACGACTTTGAAGCCATGATATGCTATAAGTGCGTTGAATCAAACCCCTGGATCAAGAAGTACGCGGGCACACCGGGTTTCCTGAAACCAATCTTCAGACAAGATTCTCAGACAGCAGCGGATTCGAACACGGTCGCCGAAGCCGCCTACTCATCTAGCGGACAAACCTCGCTGAAACGCAAGGCATCCGACGCCGACCTGGAAGGCAGACCAGCGAGTCCCCCAAAGCGCGTTAAGGACGAAGACACGCCTGCCCCGGTTGCAAGCGAGAGCGGGAACGATAAAACAAACTCAGCTCCCACCACGGGCACCGAAGCAAAACCCGGGCACAAACACGAAGCCCTTCCAGCGCCCCCTCAAGGAACCTTCTCTCTATTCCTCCAATCCGATTTCCGCGACCACATCTGCCACTGCCCAGCATGCTACCCAGACCTGATCCCGCACCCACAACTCGTAGAGGAAGAAGAGACGTACGAACCCTCCCTCTCGTCGGCTTCCAGATCAGAGCACAACGGCGCCGGCGGGTCGGGGACATCACGCGCCGCCTCGCTCCTGGACAGAGGCGAAGCCGCGCTGTCGAACATGGATCGCGTGCGCGCCATCGAGGGCGTCATGGTCTACAACCACCTACGCGACAAGGTCAAGGAGTTCCTCAAACCGTTCGCAGAGACGGGCCAGGCCGTCAGCGCAGAGGACATCAAGGCTTACTTTGAGAAACTGCGCGGTGATGAAGGCGGGATTCAACAGGCGAGTGCGAAGCCTGTCGACGGCGGCACCGCTAATGGTGATGGTGATACCAAGGGGAATGGTGGCGCTGGTGGTGGCACCGGCAGTGATGGCGCAGGGGATAGCAGGAGGGAACAGTCCGGGTATTGAATCAATATAGGACCTAGGTACTCCTGTGCGGTTTCATGACCCTTGAGAGCTACAGTACAGTAGGCTCTACTGAAAATTGTGAGCCGTTAAAAGTTACGTTGCTACTGCTACTATACGTAAATGCTCTCTCCCGAGGCACGAAAGCATTAAAAAGTCTAAAAAGTATAGAAGCACTTCCCAAAAGGGCGCGGACGGGAAATGAAAAGAGAACACAGTGGACTTCCACAAAAGTTTCCAAGGAGGAAGTAAAAGCCGGCTCTCGTCTTTTATCTCGTTCTATTTGATCTAGCAAGTCTGAATTCACACTGTCACCAAGAGACCTATCATGACCACTCCCCTCCACCCACCGAGCCTCCTTGGTTCATCAAGGTAAGATAGGCACAGCTCCATTCTACACTGCAATGGGAGTGAGATTAAGGCCCCTTAGGGGCTTGAGTGGATTGAGAAGGACGCTTTCGAATGGAAAATTAAAATACTCGTACAACTCCGTTGTGCTCACCCAGCTCTAGCTCTAGCTCTGGACGTCCATTCCATCGTACAATGCTCTCGTTCAGTTCAGCATCCTGTTACTTCGCTTGTTCTGTGACTTCTGTCTCTCTGACTTCAGTGTCTCTCCCGCTGTGCTGTCGTTGTCGTGGAATGCAGTGCTGAAACAGGCAATAAACAATGGGAAGCTGAATTGGACCAAATCAATGAGCTCCAGCCACAACGGCTCGTGAACTGTTTGCCGTGCGCTTGCGCTCCAAGGCGACTTTCGTGAAAGCTCAGTCTGGCTGTCTAGACTCGTGATGACAACAACATGGCGTTCCTCGCCGGACTTTGTGCTGAAAAGGAAAATCAAGGAGTGGCTGAATCACTTCGATGAGGATTTCTCTCCTCGTCGTTCGTGAATTCCTGAAGGCTCTGCGACGTCGGCCGCTCACTTCTTCTTCTTATTGTACGGACCTCGAGGCCCTCTCTTCACAATTGGCGGTTTGCTGCTTGAAGATTTGGTCGAAGAAGAGGGCTCAGGTTCGGTGTCTAGGGTCTTTCCAGGTTCCCAAGCATTGGTCTGGTGCGCCGCGTCGGTGATGCCCACATGCAGAGCTTGTCCGTCCTCTAACAATGACTCCGTGCTCGAATCATCGTTGGCCTTGCTTGTCTTCAACAAATTCAGCCGGACTTGTTTGAGAGGCGTTGGAGAATCTGCATGCTGCATTCGCGGATTGGGATCGTTTGGATCCGGGGCCGTACGAGATTCGTGAGCTGAGCGCGGCGTAATGTTCTTGAATCCGGCGTTGATCATGCGCAGACGATTCTGGAAATTGAGACTCAATGAAGAGGAAGGGGTTTGCGGACCGTTCAAGGTGATCGAAGCGTCGTCATCCATGGTGTTTTTGACTTTGACTCGTTGTCTCCGGGTGCCTGGTCCTTTCAAAAGGGCTTGAAAATCTTCCAGATCCTCATTTTCAGAGATAGGTGAATAGGAAGGTGACCGAATAAGACCCGTAGACAAGGGCGTTTGAAGAACACCAGATCCCGACACTCGTTGGGTCTTAGCTGGATGGTGTCGACGGATGTCTGATTGGGAAGCCTTACGTTTGCTTGCGGCATCAGATTTCTGGATTCGTTGCCCGACACCGTTGACGGGCTTCTTCGTGACGACCCTGGCAAGCCCATCTTTATCTTGGATTTTGAGAACCAGTCGTCGAGGCTTTGTTCTCGGCACTGAAGCCGGAGTCGCACTGGTTGTCGGGGAATCGAGCGTTGACGGCTGCTCGTCTCGAGATTTATTCGTGGCTGTTGTCTGTTTCAAAGTACTCCGGGTTCGTAAAGTCATCGAACCCGCAGAGCGATGTTCCATCTGCCCGAATCCAGGCTCGGGTGTCATTTGCGGCGAGCTTGCAGTACTGTGGTCTGAAATACGGAGACCTGACGAGCGGCGGCCGGCATTGCCTCGAGGTAGACTGAGTGATTCTCCGGGCTTTGTGACATTGGCCAGAGGTTGGCGGGCATTCTCTACCAGGGAATGCGTATGTAGCTTCAGTGTTGGCCGTACGCCTGGCTGCCGATTGGGACAACCATCAGTGGAGGATTTCCATTCGTCGCGAAGGAGTTCTTTTCTCCCACGTCGAGTCTTGTTGACAGATCCCGTCGCAGACTGGAGGTTATGTACACCGTCTCCTCCCTCGACAAGATGATCTGCCTCGGAGAATGATGAGTAGCCCGAATCGGCGGTGGCTTCTTCAGCAAGTCCACCAGGCTTGCGTGGTAGTCCAGGAACATGGATGAAGAACTCGGTCGCGTCCAAATCGGATGGATCTGGAATCCACACACCGAGCACCCCAACGGGAATGGAACGGCTTGACAGGAATCTTTCTGCCCGGAAGACCTCAGTTTCATAGGCGTGTTCATAGCGACCCGCGAAAACCATGTAGTCAAGATACTTATTGAATAAGTCGATATCAACGAAAGAGGGTGTTTCCGAGGAATCGGAAGATTCAACAATAGGGGCCGCGCAGAGATGCCATATCTCCGCAAGCGAAGCAGGATTCAAGCTCCGATGGCGGACAGCCTTCTGTATTTGGCTTGACTGGAGGTCTGTCAGGCCCAGTAATTTTGCTAAGGACTTTGCTGAGTTTCTCTCTGACAACGTGGAGTAGATGTGATACTGCAAAGACAACGGCAAAGAGTCCCATGTTGCGTCACGTCCTTTCTGCAGTTTGTCAGTGAGTTGTCCCGTATAACAGCAGCACGTAGTGCTTACCTCTGAGTGGATAGCCAATACCTCTGTCAAAGGCAGGGCATCGTCGACGGGAGCAACGAATGCTGGGTCAACAGGTCCCTTGCTACCGATCTTGTCGGGCTGTTGAAGAACGACATCTGGGCTGTCTTGTTGAATGTCGTGTTGGCCCGCGCCCGCGCCGGAGGTCAGGCTAGGATCAAGTCCCGACTGTGCGGCCTGAGGTTCGCTCTCTGAGCTGACGTCCATGGGAAGCACTGGAGTTGTTGTGCTCAACGGAAGTGAAGGGAATGCTGCTGGAGGGAGATTAGGGTTGAAAGGCACAATGCCGTCTTGGAGCTTGGATTGGTAGGTAGGCTTCGTGCCTTTTCTGGACTTGGGCATGTTGACGTCGTCATCTTCATAACGTGTAGGTGTTGTGATGCTGCTTCTGAGACGCATGGTGAGGGAGCGATTACATCGGGGAATAGGAGGGATCAACGGTGAAATGGGTGAAATGAGTGAAACTTTGCCACATTCAGCACTGCAAAAGAGTCGCAGGTTGTAGCGAGGGTAGTGAAGTGGGATAACCAAGAAGGAGAGATCGAAGGCACGCGGTTTTAAGAGTGTTGAGATAGGTGTTCAGAGTAATGCCCGACCTCACGGTGCGCGCGTGTGGGCATAAAAACGCGACGACAAAAAGGAACTGGAGTTGAATCACTTTGTTCATTCACAGGGAAGGTGCCTTCTGAGTTCAGGTCCTGTTCACCGTTCTTTCAAAGGATGGGAAACTGTGGCCAAAGGGAAAACAAACAACGATCAGTGAATTCCCCGGGCAGTAGTGACTCCCAACAGCACTCCCGTGAAGCTATGCGGCTTCACTTTTGACGCCGCGGCCACCCAGCTTCACTTTTGGCATCGCGGCCACCCGGCTTCACTTTTGATGTCGCGGCCACCAGCGTGGTCAAAGCCATGGAGCAGCGCAGCGCAGCACGCAGACCCACCCAGTGGCAAGACTCCTATCTTGTCAGGGGTCGAAAGCCTTGGAAACAAGTCGTCTTGACGATAAAGAGGCAAGAGTTAAGTTCTTTGATGAACACAGCCTATTGTGCCGCATGAAGTTTGTTCACAGGCCGTACCAGGTCCGAGAATCCTTCCGTTATGACCGTTGGAGATCGATGTTCGACATGACTGTGCTGACCATATCCACCGATGCATCGATGTCATCCGACGTGGGTGGCAGCATCGGCAAATGGAGCGACTCCTTCTCTCGCGCCAGGAGTTCCGGTGTTGCTTGGATCGCGTCCCATCTCTTCATCATGGTTGTACAATTCATCTAGATTCCGTTTGCCAGGGCGAGCGAGCAGAGAAGAAGGATTGTCGAGTTGGTCGTTCGGAGCGGCGGAAGGTTGTGCGATGGGTTTCGAATTTGCGATTTGGCGTTCTGCACTGATGATTTCCTGGAAATCTAGGAGCGCCTTCTTCATCTCGTCCGATATTGTGATGGAGAATCGCTGGGACTGGATGATGTTGATGGCGGTGAAGACACTGACGCCGTACACGACCATCAAGTAGGCGGCCACCAGCACCGAGGAGCGATCATTTCCCGATTCACAAAAGATCAAGACTTTGCCGTTGATGTCTTCGACATTCTGCAAGGGTTTCCGAGTACAGGAGGCCTCGAGGTGCTCATTTATTGCGCTGATGATGTGATGGCAGCCGTGTGTGAAGTCGAAGGGCGTGTCAAAGTCAAAGGTGAGGCTCGACGCTGCTGAGCTCGACGCAAAAGTGGCTGGGTCAAGGAAAGCTGGTCGCGCCTCGACAGTGCGCAGGCGGCGGACGGCTACCAGAAGAGTGACGCCGGTCTGGTTGACGAAGGTGGCATCTCTGGCTGCGCTGCTCGGGCCTAACAGGAGGAAAGGCAGGATGGGTTGGGCAGTTCTCCGCATCGTGTACTGCCAGGAAAGCATCGTATGGATCATGTCCAATTTGTGGCAATGAGCCAGCGCCTTGAGAAAGCTGGGATTCCCGTATTTTGGCGAGATCTGCTCGAAAGGGAGGCTGGGGGCGTGGAAGGCCGGCTTGCCATTGCGATAGTTGAGATTAGGAGGAGGAACATGGACTCGAGGAGCGTCGAAGCGCCGCTGGTCGCTGTAGGGAAAGGTTGGAACATAGGAACTCGGAGGGGCGACGCGGTCGTCAGCCTGAGAAGACATCGCAGAGTGCCGACCTTGACCGAAAAGGTCCTGGAAAGCCTCACTGCGACAGACTGAGGATTCCAAGAGACCAAGGTCGAGGGTCTTGCAGGGTCAAGGCTGACGGCGTGGTTGAACCGGTTCAGCGGTTCCAAGTGTTGTGTCAAGAGCCAACTTAAGGGACCGACTAGATGCTGTGATGAAAAAGAGACCAGTCTACTGACAAAAGGGCCATCCTACCACGTCACAGTGAGTGAAGTCTTCTAGGCTGTGAAGTGAATGTCGCAGTCGACCGGAGAACACTCGGGGATTATTGACATAAGACCAGTTCGATGGCAGCCCAGATGCTCCTTCACGTCAGGAAAGCAAGTCAGTAGAAGGAGGAGCGTGATCGATGCCCATGAACTGTAAGGAGCCTGAAGGTGACTGAGGCTGTTTTGATTGGGAGAGATTGAAGGTTTGATGCAGTTCGAGTGAAGACTGAGAAGCTGCTCTAGCAGCGTCCTGGGCGGTGGCCGGCGAGCTGTAACGCGGTACTGGCCGGTATCGCGCGTGTCCATGTGCTGTCAGAAACTTCGTATTTACCGTCATGGGGAATCCACCCAATTCCCGACTCTGGGAGAAGCAAAGTACAGCGAATCTTTAACGTAGGTATTCAAGTCAACTTCAGCAGGAATTTCTAGTCTTGAGAGGGGTCCGGTGCTCATCTCCGTTGTAGTGTACAGTGAGTAGGAGGTACCTTACTATCCCAGGCAACTACCTAGGTACGTACATCAAGAAGAGTATATTACATACAACAGTCCAATTACTACCGGCATGGACCGTCATCACTTCATGGCACGTGTGAGTTCTTTCGTATGTTCCCATCGGCGGATCAGGCATCATGCATCTCGCTCTTTCTTGTCAGGGTTTTCAACTGTTTGCTCAGCATGGGACCGAGACCGATCTTTTTGGACCTTCTCTCTCTCGAACTGACGTTGGATCTGCCAATTAGCCCGCTCCACCTCGGCGCTCAGCTCGGGTACGCCTGTCACTTTGGCCACGAGATCGTGGCTATCAGCGGGGAGAATGATTTCCTCTGGCGGGGCGCTGCCATCGAGGACCTGACTGCGCGTGACGAAGGTGAAATCAGGCCCATCAGGAGAAAATTGCTCGTACAGTTCTTCGATTTCGGGCGGTGACACAGGACGGAAAAGGCGATGGTCCACGATGAAATCTAGGTGATCCGATCCTTTCAGAGCTGGACGGGGGAAATGTCAGCAAGGTTAACTGTAGTATGCAGGCATCATCGCGTACCTCTCCAATGTGACCAGCAGCGGTAGATGGCGTAGAACAGCGGAAAATTGGGGATCCTTGATAGAGTCAGCGCGTCCGACTATTATATCAAGCCCTCAAAGTCATACACAGGTACAAGCGCGAAGGGCAGGCAAATCGGCATGGCCACCATGCTCCCAATAAAACGGTTCCAATGCAGTTGTTTCCGCTCGCGAGCCAGCCGGGCCAATATCTTGGGCACATCGTCTTTCTTCATCACGTTGCCCGGGTACACCACATCAAACTTTTCGTTTGCGGCAATCTGTTCAGCCTGCAGCTTTGGGTTTGAGGGAGGGAAACTTTTTAACCCCCATTCTTGATATGGTATGCGTTGCAGGCCCTGGTTACCATAGTAGACGACGGTTTTCCTCCAGCCTTTGTCCGCTGCCTCCCAATTTGCCCATGTCTCCGCTGCCTTCTTGGTGGCTCGGTCGATGAGGCTCGGGTTGACCGCAGGCGTCTGCGACGCGCGTTGGCAATAGATGAGGGCTTGTCGCGTGGTGAGAGGAAGGAGAAAGAGACGCATAGCCGTGTTATGAGAGGGACGAGGAGGACGGAGACCGACAGCAGCTCTCTGTTTGTGATGCTTAGCAGGATCGCTGTGGACTCATAGTGAACCAAGCAGCGCGAGTGAGAAAGGAAAGTGGAAACGACCGTCTGGAAGGGGGGCCTCCTCAACGACACAACGCAGTATCCCAATCAGTTAGAAAGGAACGGGAATTGTTTAGATCAGCAACGACAGCAGCTTCAACTTCAACGCTGGCCTTTTCAGCAACGACGAAATGACACGAAGCGCGTCATGCATCTTGAAGGTGCAACGTCATGGGGGATTCTCCTGCCGTGATTCGCTCGCACCGCCACAGATACTGGTGAGCTTCGGGTGCGCTCAAATGACGAGTATGGTAAGATCGGGTATTTTCAGTACAGGAACATGCGCAGCCTTGTCGCGTCGGACCTTGTTGACATCCTCGCCGCTTTAGCGAAACACGCTACATATAGTACATAGGTATGTAAAAGTCAGGCACGGAGTAGCAGTATTGTTCTCATTCATCTGATGATGCTTGTGCATTGGGATCTTTACACTTCTTTGCGCCCTTGGCATGCGTGTAGCATTGAGACGCTCGCCGGATATAGCAGATATTCAGCTACCTTGAGGCTCGTCTGTCGCTGCCGTTGCTCGAGGATCCAGCCATCCGAAACGATCTGATGCATATGAGGTATTGCAACTGACAAGGTGCGCTTCTGCATCCCATGTCTCCTCCGTTTGTGTTCCCCTCGTTCCCTTCGCAGACCTCGCTCCTTCCTTCCAAAGAAAAGATTCCTGGGTTGCCCTGGTCAACAGAACATGTGACGCCATCGTCAACGAGAGCGAGTAGCGACCCGGGAGGTCTCCATTGGGTGTTGCTGTGTTTTGGTGCGAGGAGGCCGTCGTGTCCATCTCGCTTCCTTCTCTCTTGCTTTTCTTCTCTCTCCCCTCTTCAATAACCAAAACAACTGTTTGGAACGATGCCTTTCCTCGATTTTCTGGCCATTGTGGCCACACTTCTTTTTGGCGTCCTCCCTGGCTGAGGTTTTCGGGTTGCCAGGACTTTGCGCAACTCACCTCTAGTAGGCACCCTCCTGCAGCTCATCGCTGCTCATCCTCCTCCTACGAGCCCAATCTTTCGCAGCCACCCATGCGCAGGTTACTAGGTGGTTAACAGTGTCAATTGATTTGTCAGTGGCCAACTGAGCACAACGGAAAACAATAGGAGCGCCGCCGCTGCACCAAACAGAGCCAATGTTCTTCTTTCCCCAAGTCCGGCCGAGATCATGGTCTAAGATACGAGGTGCCGACAGTGAATGAGGCACTGAAGTGGTTGGTCACCTCGCCTACACCGGGCAATGAACTCCTGTTAGTGCAAAAGATCGAGCATATACACCCGATTCAATCTGTAGGGTGTTCTTCATCGTGTCTAGTAAAGTGGTAAGAATAGTGCCGGAAATGCTAGTCGTGTTAGTGATACCCAATAAATGCTCAATGTCCAGTTGGACTCATCGTTGTCTTCATGGCGGTGTGTGTAATAATCCATGTATCTCGGTCGGTGAAACTGGCCATCCCCACGTCTGGAGTCAGTTCTGGCGAACTTTCTTGACTTGCACAAGTTCTGGGTTGAGGTTGGAACAATCTAGCTCCGGAGCTCCTTCGAAGTCGAGTTCCAGGTTGCGACTCAGCTCCCCTGTAGCACAGGCGAAGAACTGCGATTTTCTGAGCATAGCCTGCACCATTACACCTTCCTCATCGAGATCTCGACCTCCAAGACATTGCCAAAGATCGACGATAATGACCACCTGGTCTGCGTTATGAGGAACGACCCTAACGCGCAGATCTAAGGCACAATACGCGCAATTGATCAGATCCCAGCATCTTCTCCGTCTCTCGAGTTCGTTACAGTGCTCGACTGCCTCTTTGAGGACCCCGGGGACGGCATACCACGAATGATCGCAGCCGGACCGCGCGAGTTGGTGGCGGCAGCAAAATTCGACACCGTAGAGATGCCGTTTCCACAGGGAATGGTGCGAGTGGCATACATAATTCAAGACCGGATTATTCCAACAGAACAGGATGTTGCAGCCATAGCAGCTCATCAAGGTTGGGAGGTCTCGCTCGAGGAGGCGGAGGAAACGCGTTTTCACCTTGGGGTCCTCACGCAATCTCAAGTCGATCCTCTGGCTCAACACTGTATAGTAGTACCTAGACGCTAGGCTGAGAGAGACGGCCGACTCCTGGGGCAAAAAAAGAGCCTATCTCCAAGAGGATCTCCAGCGGGAACCTGGCCAGCAGAGTTGCAGGAGACTGTTGTGGAGATCGGCTGTCGTCCGGGTCCTGGTGCAAAACAGGTCTCGTTACTCTTGGACAGAACTGTCGAACCCAGTGAGGTATTAGGGAGAGAATAGCCTCCATCCGGCCGTCTCTTGGAGAGAAACGTGGTGGACTCAAGAGTCAAGATTCGAGGGCACAAGCGACGATGGCAGTTAGAATATGGTTGGGCCAGGTTGCGACTGATGACTAAGGTTGCGCAGGTGGCTGGATGAAATGATGGGTCATCGGGAACCGTTGATGGATGTCACAGCCTTGCCAAGACGATTGGTTCCGATCGCAGCCAAGTGCTAAAGCGGCGCCGACACACAAGAATGTAGTATCTCCGACAGCAGAGCATACTTCTCTCAAGTCAGGCTGAGATTATCTTGATTCAAGATACGAGTACATGAGAGACTGGTGTACGGACGAATGACTTCTTGTGGTGCGTTGTGGTGACCGACATACTACATCAGGTATCCAGTATTCAGAATACGGATGCTGAGCTGAGCTGAGCTGAGCAGATCGTGCCAAGCAGTTTCTGATGTCTTGTCAGCCATTGCCAGTTGCCCATTGGCCGCCGAGCAAGTCATCTTGTTTCCGCAGCCTGCCAGTCCGGATTATCCCCAAAGTACGAGTACATACAAAGTAGTCAACCCGACTGCGCATCTGTTTACCGAGCCCATTATCTCAATTCATATCCCATATCCTCCCCCATCGGCCATTCGACCACGTCGGGACTTGGTGACGCATCCTAATCATCACGTCGCCTTGCGTGTCCGCCATCAATCCCCCGTCCATCTCCCGAGATGTCCTTCCGGAGGCGCCGCTGTTGACGTTCGCCCGACTCTCCTAGGTGCTGCTAGGTGTCATCCCGGCTCCTAGCATGGCCGAACCCGGATTTCCGTGGCTTGCTCAATCGCGGGACCCTGAGAAAGAGTCGGTCGTACCCGGGGAGGCCACTTCAGTGTCGAAGCAGGAACATATCGCGCAAGAAGAGACTGCAGTTTCTCCGAAGAAGACTTCGTCTTCGTGTCATACGTTTCAACATCGGAATCAGAACAGCGCGAACAGTGCTCAACCAAACACGCGCCATGGATCAGTAAAGGCGTCTTCGCAGGTGAGACCGCCTGCGCTCAAAATCTCTACAGATGCCGCGCAATCGAAAGCCACGAGTCCTCTTCCGGTCCGCACGATTCCTCGTAAGTGCTGCTCCTGCCGCCAAAATTATGATTTGGGGAAGCTAACATTGCATTCGCAGCATGGGTAAGAGACGCAGAGGCGGAGGACCTTGATGATTCGCTGTCACCCGACACTCCACACGCAGTCATTGTCGCAAGTCACCACTACAATCCCCTGACCGCCCGACGCTCTCTCCTGCATGACCATGGGTTCAATGCCTCTCCCGGAGGAGGAATTCGCGCGGAGCGTTCCTCGAGATGGATATCATTTGGCCGCCCTAGCGGTTACCCTCGAGAAAATTTCGATGGTGAAAAGGTAGACCAGGAGTGGCTGAACCAGAACTTTACCGACTATTCCACGCCGTGGCTTGCTGGACACGAAGATGACGAGGACGACGACGATAGCAGCAGATATCGTGCATTTCGCAGAAAGAGGAAGGTTTGGTACAAGCGCGCTCAATATACCATCCTACGGAACCCCTTCATCCCCCTCGCTTTCCGGCTCACGGTTTTGGTGTTCGCCGTCGCGGCGCTTGTCCTGGGAGGAGCAATTTACCACGAAACCGGAAGAATCCGACGTTGCCTCCATGAACACCCGGTAACAAGATCTCGACGGTGTCGGGAACTTGTTGGGAACTCAAGACTGGATTTCTATCGGGATCCGTCGGGCTTGATGGCGGTTATTGTCGACGCCATTGCCATCGTCTACACCATCTATATCACCTACGACGAGTATTTCTCCAAACCTCTTGGCCTCAGACGCGCTCGATCCAAGGTCCGACTGGTTCTCCTCGATCTTTTTTTCGTCGTGTTTCAATCCGCCAATCTTGCCTTGAGTTTCGAGTCGTTGGCCGTCGACGAGGGCGCATGCCAAATCGGCGAAACCCCTACCACATCTGTCAGATTTGACAGAGTGTGCAGCCGAGCCGAAGCCTTAAGTGGAGTATTGGTCGTCTCCCTCACTGCATGGTTGATGACGTTCTCTGTGAGCGTTTTACGGCAAGTCATGTCTCCAAGCGCTTACATTCGCTTGCTAACGATTTCTTTGCAGGTTGGTGGAAAGGATTGACACGAAGTGAGCAACAGGCCGCTGCCGCGGAACCTCCTCTCGACCATTGGTTTTCGGGCCTTGTTGCGCTCGGTCCAGAATACCGTTCAGACCATTGTGCTCATTCACCCAAACAAGGACCTTCATCGCCATAGATTGGGTCACGCTTGAACCAGCCAAGCTCTTTGATCTTCTTAACCTGGCCGTCCTCCCCTGCTCGGCCATAACACATATCCCAACTTTTCCCCTTGGGGTATGACCCGACCATCTGGAACCCGCCATAGTCCTCGAGCAGGCGATGTCCTACACCCGCAGGAATGATGACGACATCGCCCTGCTCAAGGACGGGTTCGACGCGACCTTCATTTCCCTCGCCGCCAAAACAACATTTGGCGGAGCCGGAGGAGATAGCGAGGACTTCATGGGTGGTCGAGTGAAAATGGGTCTCACTGAACATTGTATATCTCCATTGGGGAGACACGACGCCCACAGATTGTAGATGCGATTCGATTGCCGACGCACTCGGACTGGAGAAAACGCCATGATAGATCATGAGAGGTTTCGCTTGGATGGAAGTGTTTGGAATTGCATTGTACGCAGGGATTTGGTGTGTCGATATACGCAAGGCGCTCAAGGGAGTTATCGACATGTTTGTGCATGAAGTAATCCTGTCCGACAAAGTCGACACTTGGCCAGTGTGTGCCTAGTAATGGAAGTTGCAAGGTACGAATGTTGATAGAATCAGACATAATACTCCGTATTCAACTCATGGTGGTGTACGGAGGAGGGCGGAGAATTACGTCATCCCGCCTGGGATCACAAAATGGCCGGGTGAAGAGCGTGACGCTAGCACCGCCTCGCTGATTGGCTCTGACGGAGAAACGATTAATCCGGAGGCAAGATAGCGCTCGTGCCAGTCCTCATCGGTCGTTCACTGCTCTCTCTCCCTGCCTGGTCTTGCTCGCAGCCTTCTCACTCACTGCCCTTAGTCAGGTCACTCACTCTGTCGCCATCTTTTGTCGGCGGCGAACACTGCGCCAACACGTCTTCCTTTGCAGTTCGCACCTCTCGCCTTCCTTTCCCACTACTGTTGCGCGTCGACACATCCGCAGGGGAGGCCGTTCCTCCGTGAGACCAAGTGACTCGACCACCAATCTGAGCGGACCATCGCCCCTCTCCTCGATCTTCGACATCTACAATTCTCCCTTGCCCCCAAGTCCTTCCTTTGTCGCCCTCACTGGGCGGGTTCGCTTCGATTCGAATCTACCTGTTGACTGAACGACCATCTCAGAGTAACTCTTCTCTCTCGCTCACCTCTACCCGACTCTTTGCTCCGATCTCTCTCGACCCGCGGAAGTCAACACGACAAAATGGCTCCTGCTATAAACAACGCCTCGGCTCCTGCAATGAGAGCACGAGATGACCTTGATTCAACGTGAGAGTGACGCTCATGTGTCTCTATGGCTACGCTGACGACGATTAGGTGGACATATCTCCAGAAGAACGTTGACAATGTCATGACCAAATTGCAGGATGGCCTTGATATGAAAACATACATGTATGGAGGCCTTCTTTGGACCACTTCCCTGTATGTGCTAACAAACCCTCACAGGGGAGTCTACACTGCCGTTCACAACTTCTGTACCTCACAAAAGGCTGCCACCGCACAGTCTCAACCCGGAGCACAGGCTGCGCTCAGCTCGAATCACCGTGGAGCACACTTGTTGGGGGAAGAACTCTACACACTCCTGGGCCAATACCTTACCGAACACCTTCAGGGCGTCCTTACCGCCTCAGAGTCACACACCGATGAGGCTCTCCTCACATTCTACATTCGAGAGTGGAAGAGATTCACAGATGCGGCCAAATACAACAACCATCTTTTCAGATACCTGAACCGCCACTGGGTCAAGAGAGAAATTGATGAAGGCAAGAAAAATGTCTATGATGTCTACACCCTGCATCTGGTCAAGTGGAAAGATGACTTCTTCAAAGCGGTGGAGTCGAAGGTCATGGACGCGGTCCTGCGGCTCGTCGAGAAGCAGCGCAATGGCGAGACCATTGATCAGATGCAGATCAAAGCCATCGTCGATTCCTTCGTCTCCCTTGGTTTGGACGAGCTCGACAGTACCAAGTCGACCCTGGATGTCTACCGAATGTACTTCGAACGACCGTTCATCAACGCCACGAAAGAATACTACACCAACGAGTCCCGGAGGTTTGTGGCCGAAAACAGCGTTGTGGAATACATGAAGAAGGCAGAAGCACGGCTCGAGGAGGAGAGGGAACGTGTTGGATTGTACCTACATCCTGACATCATGAAGAAGTTGATGGAGACATGTAATGAAGCTCTCATCAGTTCACATTCGGTCCTGCTACGCGACGAATTCCAGGTTCTTCTCGACAACGAGCGCACCGATGACCTGGCTCGGATGTACAAGCTCTTGTCCAGAATCAAAGATGGGTTGGAGCCGCTGCGGACGCGCTTCGAAGGGCACGTCCGGAAAGCCGGAACTGCAGCTGTTGAGAAGGTTGCGGCGAACGGAGACAACTTCGAACCTAAGGTCTATGTCGATGCGTTGCTCGAAATCCACGGCAAGTACCAGCAACTTGTCAACGTGGCCTTCAATGGCGAATCGGAGTTTGTTCGTTCCCTCGACAATGCCTGCGCGGAGTTTGTCAACCACAACCAAGTTTGCAAGAACAATTCGACCCGGTCTCCAGAATTACTCGCCAAATACGCGGATCAACTTCTCAAGAAAGGGGCAAAGGCTGCAGATGAATCCGAGCTCGAGGAGCTCCTCGTCCAGATCATGGTGGTGTTCAAGTACATCGAGGACAAGGACGTGTTCCAGAAGTTCTATTCTCGAATGTTGGCCAAGCGTCTAGTTCACACCAGCTCTGTCTCCGATGATGCCGAGACCAGCATGATCAGCAAGTTGAAAGAGGCCTGCGGTTACGAATACACCAACAAGCTCCAGAGAATGTTCCAGGATGTCCAGATTTCCAAAGATCTCAACACTGCTTACAAGGACTGGCATGACAAGATTCTGGAGGATAGTGACGAGAAGAGATCTGTCGACTCTACGTTCCAGGTTCTGGGAACTGGCTTTTGGCCGCTCAGTGCCCCAAACACACCGTTCGCGCCTCCGGCAGAAATCGGCAAAGCGGTGGAGTCATTCACTCGATTTTATGACCAAAAGCACAACGGCCGCAAGCTTACGTGGCTGTGGCAGCTCTCCAAAGGTGAAATCCGAGCCAACTACGTCAAAAGCCAGAAAGTCCCATACACATTCCAAGTCTCAACCTACCAGATGGCAGTCCTCTTGCTGTTCAACGATTCCGACAAACTGGATTATGCCGAGATCAAAGAACTGACCAAACTGACCGACGAGGCCTTGGAACCTGCGGTGGGGATCTTGTGCAAGGCCCGCGTGTTTATTTCCAGTCCCGAGGATGGAAAAGCAGTCCCGGGAACCAGCTACGCGCTGAACTACAACTTCAAGAACAAGAAGGTGAAGATCAACCTGAATATCCAAGTCAAGTCCGAACAGAAAGTGGAGTCGGAGGATACTCACAAGACCATTGAGGAGGACAGAAAACTCTTACTTCAGGTGTGTATCTCGATTCTTCCAAGTTTTTCTTTGCTGACCGTCACCAGGCTGTAATTGTCCGGATCATGAAGGGCCGCAAAAAGCTCAAACATGTCCATTTGGTTGAGGAAGTCATCAACCAAGTCCGCAACCGCTTCCCGCCCAAGATCTCTGACATCAAGAAGAACATCGATGCTCTCATGGAGAAGGACTACATCGAACGACTTGATGGCGATGAGCTGGCCTACATCGCTTGATTACGTTTTCTAACAGGAACGACACCGGGACCCGCGGGACATCAAGACGGTACAAGCGTGGTCATCATATCTCGAATCAACACAACAAATTTGCAACAACAGTTTTGGCCGGTGAAGCTTGACAGCGGCCTGGCATACCACAGACTGCAACAGAAAACGTCGGCAGCAAACCCTGTCTCGAAGCTCAGGGAACGGCGCCGACCAAGAAACATGAATTTATGCGTTCAGCATTGCGGAAAGACCTCTCTCTCTTATCACTCATTTCATGGCTCAGGTCTCGTCGGGTGTTCGAGGCATCGGAGACTGACCACGACGAGAAATGAAGTCAACGATTCATGATGCATGTCGACCCAAGACCCTTCTCAAGGATAGCATGAAGCTGGCAGGATGGCAATTGAGCCCGGTGGGGGAGGGAGATGCACAGGTAGAAAATGAGCACGCCGAGATGAAACGCCCAACAGCGCTGTGTGGTATGTTCACGAGGCTGAAATGAAAGCTGGGAGATCTTCATTCTCGGGGGGCATTGCATACGTAGAGGTTCAAGCAGCTTAGAACTGGGTGAATGTGCCCACTCGCTGATGGTACATGTTTTGGAAGCGTCCTACCTTGTCCTGCTCTCTCCCTGCGTTTCTTCATGTTATAGTTGAAGCCCTTCGGCTTTCTGTCTTGCGGGTCTGAACTTATTTCCGTGATTCATTCATGCCGGCGCCCAGTACCGAAACCTCCAACACGTGTGTGAATCGATTTGGATTAATTCATTTCTCAGATCCTTGACGGCTAGGTACTCCAAGAGAGAGAAGGAGAGAAGAGGAACCCAGATGTGCAGTGCATTCTGCTCGCTCGCTCCAAGACATGCCCGACATGCCCATGCCCATGCCCATGCCCGTTTATACTTTCTTGTCTATCATGTATTCGGCCCCCCTCCTGTTGCTGCACTTCCTGTACTTCCTGCACTTGCTGCTCCCGGCCCTGAAGACGTTGCTGCAGCCCCTGTCCCTATATCTCCTCCGCCTCCACTCTTCCCCTGCTGCTGTTGTTGCTTCTCTTGCTGTTGCTGCTGTTGCATCCGATCCCTCGCCCATGTGCCCCAGCTACTGAAATACGCGCCCGCACGAGCTGCACCCTCGCGTGCCGAAGCTTGGAGTTGGGTGGTGTCGGGCTTTTGGAAGGTGACTTTTCCCGCGCGGTCGCGGAGGGATGTTGACCAGTTTGTGGAAGATGTCGTTGCTGTTGACGCTGTTGATGTGGGTTCATTAGACACAGAAGAGGGATCAGCGGTATTGGGATCGTTTGTCGTTGCGGAGGTGGTGGTCGGTTCTTCGCCTCCCGCACCACCGACACTCCGCGTGCGACTGTTTGCCTGTCTCTGTTCTCTCTGACGCTCGACTTCGGCCCAGAACCTTGCCATCCCAGCCTCCAAGTTGGCGCGGCCGGTGGCGAGCGTGCGCCCTAACTGTTCTCTGCTTTCGCGGACGCGCTCATCCAGATGCAGGTCCGCCACGCCGCGCTGGAGCCGGCGCTGGAGATCCTCGACGCTGAGGGCGCCGCCAGTAGGGTGTCGGGGCTCGATGACGTCGAAGACGCGGTGTTCCGAAGTGAGACGGTTGAAGAGCGCAAAGTTGTTGGTCGTCCGCCACATGGCCAGGAACTCCGGGTTGAAGTCCTGCGCTGTGTCCCCGGGGTCGGGGTAGTGGTCTGTATTCGCCACAGAGGGGGACACGTTGCCGCTGGACATGGTCTCGTGGTATGCGTGGTACGCCATGCTGCTGAGCAGGGAGAGAATATACTCCTCGAATTGTAGACGGATGGCATCTTCGGAGCCGGCGTAGCCAAGGTTCTTCGGCCGCGACGGATTCTCCGGATCCCACGTGTCGAGGACCGTCTGGGTGAGGAAGTCGATCCAGCGGCGGTCCGCAGCAGAGAGGGCGAGCGCTGTCTTGAGGGATGGCGAGGTGATAGTGATGCTGTTGGATTCATCCAGGTTGATTAGGATGTCGCTGTACCTTTCTTTCTGCTGGAGCAGAAGGCTGTTGGTGGAGCCCACCACATATGACTTCGTGTCATAGTCGGCGAGGATGTCGAGTTGCTGTAGGGGCGTGTAGGGGCCGAAGAAGGAGCCCTGTCATAGTGAAAGTGTTTAGCTCCGAGGCCACCAATGTGGAAATCTCCACGAGGATGCCTCTCACTCACCTTCCCAAATATTTGTAGGGGTAGCCCCATGTATGCCAGTACTGTGTATGTCCGTCAGCCCTTGATGCACGTCACATTATCACCCGGTAGACAGCAACGTACATGAAGCGCGATCACTCGTCCTCAAGGATGTCGGACTCGTTGCAGTGTGTGCATAAGAGTCCAAACTCGGGTCCGCGGCATCTTGTAGATTCCGTATCAACCCGGGTATCAGAGAGACCAAAGCGAATTGCATCATGCACAGTCGTTCACATTTGGAACCGAAGAAGAGCATCTTAGAGCAGCAAAGTAAGCGAGAGAGATCATAGGAAATCCCCTTGTAGGGTCATAGATGGTGAATCGTACCTTGCGCTGCAGCAAGAGACATTTGACCAAGGCAAGCGTCTGATGGCGGAATTCATATATCATCTCTCTCAAGGAGAGACCTATTCCAAGTGTCAGGCACATTATACCATGTGAGGAGTGAGATTGGAGGAACTCTATACCAAAATAATGATCCTTCCCATCCTCATGCGCTGGAGGCAATCTGGCCAAACTCTCTTGGAACTCCTATAGAGACGATGTCGAATTAGGGCAAACCCCCTCACACGCACTCGGCAGAAACGTACCTTGAGAATGGAAATGTCGGAGAAATCCCTGTTCAGAAAGAGCAAAACATGAGTATTCGCGTGGTGAAGAGGCCGAGTAACAGACCCAGCCAGGGGGAACAAGAAAAAAGGCAACAGAGAGAAGGAACCTACTCCTGTGCGAACCACGCGGCGGTGACGGCTCCCAGGCGCTCTCGCAGCTCGCCCATGCCCCTGGCGGTCGGGGAGATGACCACCACGGCTTTCTGCACGGTAGAGCGGGTGATGTCGGCGGAGCGGCGCTTCAGCTTCTCGGCGCGGATCTGTCGTGTACACGAGATGCCGAAGAGACTTGTGCTCCGGCTGTCAAGACTAGGAACAGGGCGGGCGGTCGTCGAGGGAAGGCCTTCTTCTGCTTCTTGCCGCTTCTCCTTCTTCTCGTCGCCGTCGCCGTCGCCGCCGTCATCATGGTCGTCCTTGTTCAGCAGGGTGAAGTAGGAGAATTCCTCGGTCATGGCGTGGGCGCCGTCCGAAAGGGCCATGAAGGGCAGCAGCGACCAGTCGTTAGCATTGAACAGGGCCCCGCCATCTTCGTGGATCCAGCATTCGACCTCCGGCCCGCTTTGCTTCAAGATCAGTTTACCGCAGGAAGAGGGATCTCGGGAGAGAGCTTCATTCAGCCAGGGGAGACGCACCGGGCGTGGTGGAAGTCGACCACAGCGACCTGGGGGGAAATGGTGGTCATATCGGGTTCTTCTTGTCTTGCTCCAGCTCGCTTTGCATTTCTATTGTCAGGGCGGGCTCTGGTCACGAAAAGGGCCGGCCTTCATACGCGAGGGAAAGCATGCGTGCTGTGGCAGGCCGCAGGATCAGAGGCAGTCGAGAGAGTAGAGACGTTGTGGCCGGTCGGACGATGAGAACAAGGAAGATAGATACAAGGTTTCGACAGGTGGTCATTGGTTGTTAGTAACTTATGCACCGGAATGCGGACGTGTCATCAGCCTTGGGCCTTGGCTTGAAGCTTCTCAGCCTTGTGACTTCACCGACCAGTGACTTGTCAAACTGGCCATCTCGAGGCTATGAATATACGATACACTTCTAACAAGGGGATGCTAGGGTAATGAGGTCTTCACTCTGCAGTATTACTCTGTACTCGTCGGCAAGATAAACATAAGTCGCCCGTGTTGTCACGTACTGTCCCCTTTTCTCCTGATCATGTCTGCCGGCTGATGTATGGATTCTGTCTCAAAGTCTCAATCTCAAACTTCCAAGCCAACCGCGTCTACGTTGCGATATCTACCCAGTCTCCGTGACCCAGGTCGCGGGCCCGAGAATTGAATCACCGCCTGCGCGTCCGCGCTTATTCTAAGCGTCAAGTCCAGTACGGGCTCTAACCTCCTTTTCCTCGGCAACGTCGAGGGGTTCGATGTTCCAGATGGCTTCGGCATACTCGTTGATGCATCGGTCTGTGGATCGAGTCAGTTCCCGGCTTCTGTATTCTGTTCCAGTGCTCAACATACCCGAAGTGAAGAATCCCATTCTGGCCACACTCAAGATGGACTTGCTGACCCACTCCTCTTGGTTCTTGTAGGATTCGTCGATGAGATCTTGGGTCTTGCAGTAGCTGTTGAAATCATCGCTCACTGTGTCCCAATCGTCAGTATCACATAAGCTACTCGACCAATCCAAGGGGGGGTTACCGAGGTAGTAGTCGCCATGCTCATCGATGGCGCTGATCAGAGAGCTGAACGCGCCCACGTCGCCGAATGTGCCCGCCTTGATGCAGTCGAAGACCTTCAGCAGTTCTGGGTCGGTATGGTAGTCACCATAGAACTGTAATGAGTCAGTATAGCCCCCCACCGACGCTTTCGAAGAACTCACGTGTTGATGTCGGAGGTCTTCCACGTCCTCGGAGAGGTTGCCAAACAGGAAGACGTTCTGTTCTCCGATCTCGCGCGTGATTTCGATCTATCATCCCACGTTAGCAAAGGGCCTTGTTCGAACGTGCAATTCCTGTGTCAACTCACGTTGGCACCATCCAGTGTGCCGATAACCAAGCCACCGTTCAGCACAAACTTCATGTTGCTCGTGCCCGAGGCTTCGGTGCCTGCTGTCGAGATGTGCTCGCTGATATCAGAAGCTGGAATGATGATCTCGGCCTTGCTGACATTGTAGTCCTCGAGGAAGATAACCTTCAGAAGGTCGCCGACATCCGCGTCCTTGTTGATGACATCGCCAACCTTGTTGATGAGATGGATGATCGTCTTCGCCATCCAGTAGCCGGGAGCAGCCTTGCCTCCAAAGATGGAGACACGCGGAGCCAACTTCTTGCGCTCTTCAGGAGTCATGGCCTTGATCGCAAGGTATCGGTGAATAACGCCAAAGATGTTGAGCTGTTGGCGTTTGTACTCATGGATACGCTTGACCTGGACGTCGAACAGCGCCTTGGGGTTCACGCTCACGCCAGTGGTGTTCTGGATGTGCTGAGCGAGCCGGACCTTGTTCGCGTACTTGATCTCCGCCCACTCCTTCTTGAACTCCTTGTCGTCCACGAAGGGCTCGAGCTTGTTCAGGAGCGTCAAATCCTTCAAGAACTCGTAGCTTCCCAGTTTCGATGCAATCAACTCGGACAGACGAGGATTGGCCTGGTGCAACCACCGGCGCGGCGTGATGCCGTTAGTGACATTGGTGAATTTGTCCGGGCCGTAGACCTTGACAAAGTCCTTGAAAATGGTCGTCTTGATCAAGTCCGAGTGCAGTTCCGCGACGCCGTTGACCTTGTGCGAACCAATAATTGCAAGATATGCCATACGAATCATCTGGGGTTGCGACTCCTCAACGATGGAGACTCGGGACAGCATTTCACGGTCCTTGGGGAAGCGGCGCTCAACCTGCTGGAGGAAGTATAGGTTGATTTCGTAAATCAGCTGGAGATGGCGCGGGAGGAGATTCTGCATCAATGGCACCGACCATTTCTCCAAGGCCTCGGGCAACACCGTGTGGTTGGTGTAGCCGAAGGTGCTCGTGACAATGTTCCAGGCCGCATTCCAGTCAAGTCCTTCCTTGTCGACCAAGATGCGCTGCAGCTCGACGATGGCGAGGGTGGGATGGGTATCATTCAATTGAATGGCCACCTGCTCGGGGAATTCCTCCCATGAGCGCTTAGTCTTCTTGAATCGGCGAATGATGTCGTGGAGAGACGCGGCACACCAGAAGTATTGCTGCTTCAGGCGCAGCTCCTTGCCACGTTCAAGGTTGTCATTGGGATACAACACGGCCGAAATGGTTTCGGCACGCTGCTCATCGGCCACCGCGCTTTCGTATTCTCCCGAGTTGAACTTGGAGAAGTCAAACTCGCCACTCGAGGCTTTGCTGGACCAGAGACGCAAGTTGTTTACGGTCGGGGTTCCATAGCCAGGGATCGGGACGTCGTAGGCCACGGCCGTGACGATCTCGCCATCTTGCCAGGAGACGACCTGCTTGCCGTCATCATCGTTGTACTTGTTGACCCAGCCGTAGAACTGGACGTCGACTGTCACGTCGTGTCTGGGGAACTCCCAGGGGTTGAAATCGAGCCAATAATCCGGAATCTCAACCTGGTATCCGTTCTCGATCTCTTGCTTGAAGATACCATATCTGTACCGCAATCCGTAGCCCCAGGCGGGGTAGTTCAACGAGGCCAAGCTGTCCAGGAAGCAGGCCGCAAGTCGACCCAAGCCACCGTTGCCCAAGGCTGCGTCGTGCTCCTGGCTGATGACATCTTCAATGCGGAATCCCAGGTCGGCAAGACCGTCTTTTGCCAGTGTCAGCACATCACATCACATCTCGGCCCATGGGAGTGACCAACCTTTGGCGGCATTCTTCAAGCCCGTGTTGAGCATAGCATTGTCCAAGGCTCTTCCCATCAAGAATTCGAGAGAGAGGTCTGTAGAAACGGTCAGGCTCCGGGGGTTGATTTGTGGGATCTCCTCAACGTACAGTAGACCCTCTTCTGGTCCGCGAATGTCTGTCTTTGCTGGGTCTTGTTCCAGTCGATAATGAGGCGGTCTCTGAAGGCCAATGCGGTTCCGGAATATGCTGCTCTGCGCCAGGGTCAGCGGCGGCGCCCTCGGGCAGGACAGGACTGGAGCGACTTACGGCTCATCGCAGTTGAACAGAGATCTTGCCAGAGTCGTCTCGATGTGTCTCACGCATTCTGTCTAAAGTCCATCCTTCAGCTTCTTCTCCCACGCGTCAGGGAAGGCATGTGCTCACCTCAAACTCTTCTCTTGTCGTGAAGCCGCGCGGGGACTAGAACCATCGAGTCAGGGGAGTAGAACAGAGGGCAGGATTTGGCAGGCATACGAATTT